>CM059214.1:28357345-28957345 GCA_030347435.1 Clarias fuscus | reverse complement strand
GGTAGACTTTTTTTGGGACAAACTGCACTGGCTACCACAAAGCCTTCTTCACCTGCCGAAAGAGGAAGGAGGACAGGGCCTGGTGCAGCTAGCCAGCAGAACTGCAGCCTTCCGTCTGCAGTTCATCCAGAGACTTCTCACCGGAGCGAGTGATGAAGGATGGAGAGCGGCAGCCTACACACTCCTACGCACGGTGGGAGGACTTGGGCTGGACAGAACTCTGTTTTTAATGGACCCCACAGCACTGGACACTACTGGATTACCTGTATTTTATCAAAGACTTTTTAAAATCTGGACCTTTTTTAAAAAACAAAACAAAGGAAACAAAACATTACACTGGCTGCTGGAGGAGCCCCTAGTCTGTGGAGGGCAGCTGGACATTTCTAGTCCAACCACCCCAGCACTATCCAAGACCCTGATCTCCGCAGGGATCGTGACACTCTGGCAGCTGGTGAACATCACCGGACCAGACCTGTCTCGAGCAGAGAACTTGGCAGCACAGCTGGGACTTCGGTCTCAACGGGTCGCCAACCAACTCCTGCATCGCTGGAGAACCACCTTAACGTCGGAGGAACGCGTTCAGCTGATGGAACACACAAGCAGCGAGACCAGTCCTACAGAAGAGGAACCTTTTCCACAGCTGACGATAACTCCAGACCTAGATGGTTATGGCGGCCCCCTCCTGGAGCTCGAGGGTGAGGAAGACATGAACTTTGAGACAGTGTCTGGTAAGGTTTTATACAAAGCTTGTGTAAAGGTCTTAAACAAGAAAAAACTGAATGGGAGGGTAGACACCCCATGGCGCACTGAACTGGGTTTTAATAATGATTTTAAACCAGAGTGGAGGGCACTGTACAAACCACCATTAACCAAAAAGTCTGCTGACCTCCAGTGGAGGATTTTACATGGAATTGTCTCTGTGAACTCTTTTATCTCCATTTTAAATCCTGAAATCACACAGGAATGCCCCTTTTGTTCACAGAGAGAAACTGTTTTCCATGCTTTTATACATTGCTCCAGGTTGTCACCTTTGTTTAACCTTTTAAAACACATCTTTTTATCACTGAATGTAGTTTTTACTCATCAGCTTTTTATTCTTGGTTTTAAATACGTCCGGAGAAACAGGTTCAAATGCCAGCTTATTAATTTTACCATTGGTCAAGCCAAGATGGCAATTTACATAAGCAGAAAAAATAAGCTGGCACAAAGTACAGATTGCAACCCCAAAAAGATCTTCTCCAGACTTGTTAAATCAAGAATTTTAATTGATTTTAACTTTTACAAGAGTATGAAGGACATAAATATGTTTAAAACCATATGGTGCTGTGAGGAGACCTTGTGCTCGGTAGAAGATGACGAAATCATCTTTGCCACATATTTTAACTGAAAAAAAAGCACAATAACTATATGTGTTTTTAAAGAAGGACTATAATGTAAAAAATGTCTTATTTATTTATTTATCTATTTTAAATCAATTATTTATAAACGCAATCCTTTTTCTAGCTTATAAAACAAAACTTGTAAAATAAAGGATTGTAAAAAGTAAAAAAAAAAGTCTCTCTCTCCCTCTCTCTCTCTCTCTCTCTCTCCCTCTCTCTCTCTCTCTCTCTCTCCCTCTCTCTTTCTCTCTCTGTCTCTTTCTCTCTCTCTCTCTGTCTCCCTCTCTCTTTCCGTCTCTCTCTCTCTCTCTGTCTGTCTCTTTCTCTCTCTCTCTCTCTCTCTCCCTCTCTGTCTCTTTCTCTCTCTCTCTCTCACTCTCTCTCTCTCTCTCTCTCTCTCTCTCTCTGGTGCATGCTGGGAGGTGGTGTGAGAGCAGCGTGTGGAGCGTGGTGTGAGAGCGGATGAGCGTTTTCCAACTTGTTTGGAAACTTTCTTTCTAACACTTTTGAGCTTTTTTTTTTTCCTTTCAAAAAAGCACAAAAAATCATATTTTAAAGATATTAAACATCTATAAACAGCCGCGCACACGGTGTTATTAGTTTAACCCGCTGGTGTGTGGGGCTGTTGATCTCGTGGCGGGGTGCAGGGATGGCGGCTCACCCGAGCGGTGCAGCCCGTCCTCTCTCAATCCGTCACGGGGTGCGCTGCGAGGTGAGCGCCGTGGTGTCGGTGGAGCAGGTGTTGTTGGCCGTTGGGGAGTGTATCGGGTGTGAGAGCATCGTGTCCGCGTCGCGGATGAACAAGGCCGTGGTGGTGTTCGTTAAGGAGAGGGAGCTCGTGCATCAGCTGTTTGAAAACGGAATAAAGGTAAGTGGAGAACTTTATTCCGTTACTCCGCTGGGTGCAACAACAATGAAGGTCACCGTGTCGAACATTCCCCCTTTTATCCCCGATGAGGATATAGAGAGGGAACTGTCTCGATTCGGTAAGATAGTGAGCAGTATGAGAGTGGTGTCTCTAAACTGTAAAAACCCCGCGCTGAGGCACGTCGTCTCCTTCAGGCGTACAGTGCTCATGTTCCTGACTGAGTCCACTCTGGACATCTCATTCAGAGTCACTCATGAGGGAAAGTCATACATGCTGTACGCCAGCACTGGGAGCATGAGGTGCTTCGAATGTGGGGACATCGGGCACAAAAAGTTCAGCTGCCCACATAGAGCACAGGTCAGGGAGGAGGCGGGGCCTAGTGGGGTCAGGGCAGTGGTGCAGGATGGGGAGAGCTCCAGTGTGGAGCAGACTGGTGGTGTAGTGGTGCAGGATGATGGTGTAATGGAGCAGGATGGAGGTACAGTGGTGCAGGATGGTGGTTTAATGGAGCAGGATGGTGGCGTAGTGGTGCAGGATAGTGGTGTAGTGGGGCAGGATGGAGTGAGCTCCAGCATGGAACTCACAGGTGGTGCAGTGGCATTGGATGGAGCGAGCTCCAGTGCGGAGCAGTCAGGTGCTGCAGAGGGGCAGGATGGGGGCCAACCCACTGCAGAAAGCAATGTGACGACTGATGGTGAGCGGATAGAAGCGTCAACAGGTAATGAACAGGTTACAGTGAGAAAAAAACGTGGGAAGCTAAACGAAGGGTCATACAAGGAAAAAAGAGCTAGTGAATGTGGAGAGGTGGAGAGGGCTGGAGAGCCTAGAGCAAAAAGAATCACGCGGAACGCACAGAAAGATCTCGTTTCAGCAGGGGGCTCAGACATTGTAAAAGAACCAGTCTTATTGGGGGGGTTAATTAGCATGGGTGGGGTAGGTAGTGCGGAAGAAATATCACTCCCAGAGCAAGATGAAGACTTAATGGATGAGGATTATGAAGAAGACCGATTTTCGGATATATCAGATATCAGTGTATCACGTTTTGGGGGAGATCAGCAGCTCTATACACTGGATGATATAAATGAATATTTGAGGAAAACATATAAAAAACCCATTAACATTGAAGAACATTTCACAGATGTTAAAAAATTTATAGCATCGGTAGCACACTTACAGCGCAACACAAGCTATGATCTACTGAGTAAAAAAAAGAGATGGCGCTTAAAAGATCATATAACAAAATGGCGGCGGTCACGTGTAAAACACAAATAAATACATCACACTGGGTCTTTTCTGTTCTCTTTAAGGCACTTTACATCGTTTTTTCCTCCCTTTTTTATTTTTGCTTTATCTTTTCTGATGGATATTTTAAAAATAGCATCCTTAAACATGAATGGTGGCAGAGATAAGAGAAAAAGAGCAGTAGCAGGAGACTTTTTAATGCAAAAGAACATTGATGTGGTCTTCCTACAGGAGACACACAGTGACCAAGCCAACGAGACTGAGTGGGCCATGTGGTGGGAAGGGAAACTTTTCCAAAGTCATGGTTCCAACGTCAGTGCTGGTGTGGCGATACTTTTTAATAAAGCAGTGGGCATGAGCAAGGTCGAAACCACAGAAATAGTGAAAGGTCGAGTTTTAATGGTGAAAGCAGAAATAAAAAAGAAAAGTTTTACTTTTTTTAATGTGTACGCCCCTAACAATGGCTGTGAGAGAGCTCTACTTTTTAACAGAATAAAAAATATAATACAGCGAGATGGAAATAAATCCATAATAGTAATGGGAGGGGACTGGAATTGCACAGTAGACTTCACCATAGACCGAAACGGTGAGGAACCACACCCAAAGTCTGCTGAGGTGCTCAAAGAGCTCATTAGACAGAGCAGTCTGGTCGATGTGTGGAGGGATAAGAATCCAAACACTAGACAATATACATGGGTTAAGTCTAATAATACAACGATTACTGCAGCAAGACTGGACAGGTTTTATACCCCCAAATCCGAGAGAAACAATCTCTCCAAAGCAATCATCTCCCCCACTGGGTTTTCTGACCATCACTTGATAAGTATTGAGATAACAATACCAAATACAAAGAGGCAGAGCTCATACTGGCGTTTTAACACAAAACTTTTACAGGATGAGATTTTTTATAGAAATTTTAAAATTTTATGGAACGAATGGAAAGACAGAAAAGGGGATTTTAGTAGTTTGGTTTCTTGGTGGGAGGTGGGAAAAAATCAAATAAAAAACTACTGCAAGATGTACACCGAGCACATATCAGACACCTTCAAAACCACCATAAAAGAACTTGAAGCAGAAATTATCCAAACAGAAGCTAAAATGGTGAACAAGAACGACATCAGATTGGGCTGTGTCCTGGAGAAAAAAAGAAAAGCCCTGAGCTCCTTCCTCCATGAACAAGCCAAAACAGCTCTGGTCAGACACCGTATCTCCTGCATCAAGGACATGGACGCTCCCAGTGCCTTCTTTTTCAACCTGTCTAGGTCAACAAAACCACAAAATCAGATGGTGTACCTGACACGAGCAGATGGAACTATAACAACTGATCCAAGCGAGATGAGGAGAGCAGCCACAGACTTTTACACCCAGCTCTACAGTGCAGAACCCTGTGACCCATCTTGCAGAGAGGAACTTTTCAGGGAACTACCAAAATTGTCCCTGGAGCAAAGCACTACGCTAGACGCAGAACTCGAGTTGCAGGAACTAACTGACGCTGTGCAGCAGCTCGCAACAGGACGCTCACCAGGAATAGACGGACTGCCGAGCGAATTTTACAAACATTTTTGGAGTATAATAGGAGCTGATTTTTATGATGTTTTTAAATGTGCTTTTAACAGCGGAAAGCTACCAGTGAGCTGCACAAGGGCGGTCCTGTCACTGATCCCAAAAAAAGGAGACTTGGGGCAACTGAAAAACTGGAGACCAGTGTCACTACTATGCAGCGACTACAAAATACTTTCAAAGTGTCTTGCAAACAGATTGAAACAGTGCCTGCACTCAGTAGTTCACAACAGCCAGACCTACTGCATACCTCACCGGACCATTACTGACAATCTGTTTTTAATGAGAGACTTAATTGACTTCTGTAAAACTAAACGGATTGAACTGGGTCTTTTATCGATAGATCAAGAAAAGGCCTTTGATAGAGTCGACCATGAATATCTTTTCCGGACTCTTGAATCCTTTGGCGTAGGAAACAACTTTTTATGGTGGATTCAACTTTTATACTCTGAAGCGGTTTTTACACTTAAGATTGGAGGTGGTCTTAGTTGCCCTTTTAAAATGAAACGGGGAATTAGACAGGGGTGCCCACTGTCTGGACAACTTTACAGTCTCGCAATAGAACCACTGCTGCACAAATTAAGAGCTGAGCTACAGGGTTTTCCTGTTTGTGGGTCACAAGAGAGACTTGGGCTGTCAGCATATGCCGACGACGTAACAGTTTTTATAAAAAATCAAGATGATGTTCAGGCCTTGATTAGGAACCTGAACATCTATGCGAGAGCCTCCTCAGCACGTGTAAACTGGGAAAAGTGTGAGAGTTTTTTAATTGGGCAATGGCAGGAAACAGGACCCCCAATCTTACCAGGTGGTCTCCAATGGGGCAAGATCGGCCTCAAGTATCTTGGGGTGTTTCTAGGGACACAAGACTTACAAAATAAAAACTGGGAGGGTGTAGTGGAAAAAGTGTGTGCCAAGTTGTCTCAATGGACCTGGGTCCTGCCTCAGTTGTCCTACAGGGGGAGAGTACTGGTTGTCAATAATCTGATCGCCTCCATGCTCTGGCACCGCCTCACTGTCCTTGAGCCCCCTGAGACATTAATCAGGGATGTGCAGAGGAAGTTGGTGAACTTTTTCTGGACTGGCCAACACTGGACTCGAGCTTCTGTGCTGTATCTACCTGTACAAGAAGGGGGGCAGGGCTTGATCGACCTGTCCTGTCGTATAAAGACCTTTAGGCTGCAGGCTGCACAGAGGCTATTCTACGGCGAAGGGCTGGCATGGACAGGCGCAGCCAAAGCCCTTCTTCAACTGGTTGAAGGACTGAACTATGATACACATCTGTTCACACTTAACCTCAAAGAAATGGACTTATCAGCTACAACAGAGTTTTATCAGTCAGTATTAAAAGCCTGGATATCAGTAATAAAGACGAGCAGGACTGAAACACAACCTTTCCAAAGGGCAGACGAGGAACCACTTTTTCACAATCCGCTCATAAACACCAGAATGCTGTCATCAACTTTCATTCGGCATCGTTTCCAGAAAGCAGGAATCACCAAGATCAAGGATCTGAGGAATGGAACGGTGTGGAAGACAGCAGATGAACTGTGCTCACAAACTGGATTAAAATCAAGACGTCTAATGGAGAGACTTTTGGGAGAGGTAATATCAGCACTACCCTCCCAACTCAGAGAGTCTTTGGGGCAAAGCCCTGGAGAGCATCAGCAGCCTCCCCTGCAGTTATCTATACGCCCGGCAGCTGAAGAGCTACAGCAGGAGGAAGGAGCCATACTGTCTTTCAAGACACCGGTTTTAACGACGTTCGAGACCGCCTCAAAAAAAGCGCTGTACGGGACGTGTGTGAAGGTCGTGCACAGAGGCTCGTTGGCTGGAGTAAGGGACTCACGATGGTCAGAGTGGCTGACACCAGGCTCCTCCCCACAAGGACGCTGGAGGTCCCTGTACAAACCGCCCATAGAAAAGCGCACAGCCGATCTACAGTGGCGGATAGTACACGGGGCTGTGGCCACGAACAGACACGTGGCACACATGGACCCCACTAGGAGCACCGAGTGTCTCTTCTGTGGGAGGGAGGAAACGGTAGACCACCTGTTTTTAAAGTGCAATAGATTGGGAAGGCTGTTTTCCCTGCTAAAAACCTGGACAAATGAGCTAGGAGTGACATGGTCTGAGAATCTCTACATACACGGGCCAAAGTATAAACCAAAAGACAAAACTGTCACCCTAGTAAATTACATTATAGGCCAGGCAAAACTCTCTATCTGGCTCACGAGAAAAAACAAAATGCAGGGGGGTGGGGGCACACACGATGCTGAGAGAATGCTGACAGCACTGGTCAGAGCGAGATTAAAAGTTGAGTTCGCCTTCCTGAAGATGACCCACAGACTACCAGAGTTTGACCAGATGTGGGCACATGGGGATGTTTTATGCTCCAGAGACGGGGAGGTTTTAATTTTCAATTTTTAAAGACTAGTGTATAATCCCTTTTATCTCTCTTCTTTTTTTTTTACCTGTGTTTTATCTCTCTTTAGGTGCTGGTTTTATATACTATGTGTATTACTGTACTATTTCATATTTTTTAAATATTGCTTTAGTACACCAGTCCAGCACCGTACACACTCGACCTTTCAGTTTTAACTTTTCTCATTGATCTGTTTTACTGAATTCATTTCAAAGTCTCATTGCTAAGCTTGCATTACTATTATTATTGTTTTGACTCTTATCTGCCTATTCACTTATTTATTTATCTATTTATTTTCATTTTCCACTTACAAAAAAAAAAAAAAAAAAAAAAAACTAGTCAACTTCTTCATTCTTAAATAGATGAACAAATACTTCAACTAGCTTTTTAAACTGATTGACTTATCTGTTTATTTATTTACTTATTTATTTTTTTGTATTGTTTCACGCAACCTTATCTATGTTTAATCTTATTGACAGATCCTCTGTCTTTGAAAGGAAAAAAAGTGTGGATACAAATATTTTTGTAAAATAAAGGAACGTTAAAAGTCAAGTCTCTCTCTCTCTCTGTCTGTCTCTTTCTCCCCCCCCCCCCCCCCTCTCTCTCTCTCTCTCTCTCTCTCTCTCTCTGTCTCTGCTGTAGTTCAGAAGCTGCAGAAGGCTGGAGTGATTCAGGACGTTTTCCCCCTTTGTGACGAGAAGACGCTAAATGCTCTTGGCAAAGAGTGGTATTTGCAGAAAAGTTTATGGGGACAGCCTTTAGGTACACACTCATGTTGTTTACTGACATTTCAAGACCGGATTACACATACAGTACGTACTGTACTGTATAAATAGTACTGAATTACTAAATAGTAATTAGTATGAGCAAATAGTAATTCAGTTTTTCGTTCACCTAATCTTAAATCTAACACAAACATTAACCTTATGTATTTTAATGTGCAATAATTCACTCATTTGATCACTTTAGTTGTTTTCTTTGCTTGGTGCAGGCCAGCAATTTGACTCTTCTAAAATGGTGGCTTTATCTTTGTTCAGGCACTGTAACACCCACTTCAGTTTTACATACAAATTTGTACTTAAATATAAACAAAACGTATGTATTCTCAAATAGGAGTAACATTTATTAAAAAAAATAAAAAATCTATCATAGTGCAGAAGCAGCGGTTACGCAAAGAACATAAGCAATGAACTGCACCATGATGATCTGCGTTCCTAGTAGGGATGGGAAGCACCAGGTAGCGCCGGATATGATGATATCACAATACCCAATGTATGGGCCAATTCGATAAAATTTTTAAAATACATATTTGTTACGTGGTGCGGGTTGAAGAGTCTTATAATAGCCCTTATGTGGGGCTTATGACACGCACGGGAACTCCTTCCCGTTTAGAGATGGAGTGAGATTATTTATTAGGAACTGAAAAGGACGAAAGATAGAAAAAAAATCACAAAACTAACAGAGCTCCACCGTCTCCTTGTGACTGGATAGAGCACCGAAAACTAAAAATAAAGTCTTCCCTGCCTCTCTGAGGGCTTATGTGTTATATGTGTTTCTATAACTTTATTAACAGAGCCTGAAAGTGCACACATGACAGATGGCGTCTTTCTCTCTCTCTCTCTCCCTGTCAAAATGCCGGCTTCAAACATAGACTTGGCTGGGTCTTTGCCTTGACGAGCACTTTTTTGTCTTCATCATTAAGGCCCTGATGCCATACCAGGTGCTACCTAATGTTCGGACGAAATGCGGAGGTATCTGAGGCCTTCAAAAAGCATACAGACAGGTGCAGCGCTGTCTCCGGCAGTGGCGCCTAGTACTCAAAAAGTTAGAAAATGATTTGCTTCTACCCCGCAGGATGTTGTGCAGCCTGCCAGTTTGTAAATAGTTTAGATTGCACCACCTGTAGGATTATAAAGGCAATGCAACTTATTACTGCCTCAAATGCAGACGTGTATATGAATTAAAAATGAATTTTGAAAAATAGATTTGTGGCAATATGGTGCATGTGTTGTCATACAAAGGAATCACAAAACTTAACTGAATTAATTATTTTTTAATTGCCAACATCGCATGCAAAAGCCTCTTTATTGAAACTGAAGTGCAAATCAGAAGAGAAAAAAAAACTAAACTCTGTATGAACCATATACAATATGCATATGAGCTCACCATATTCATTAGGAAGCAGGAATTTATGCACGTGGAAGCATCATTATATAGAGATGTGTCTCTGCAAATGGTACTGGATCATTCAAAATTGGATTACTGGATCAGTGTACATAGACATATTGGATTAAATATTTGACTCCATATTTGACTCTGTTGAAGTCAGAAGTTTACGTACACTTCTTTTGAAGTCATTAAAAAGTTTTTTGATCACAGAGTTAACAATAGAGTTTTTGGCAAGTTAGTTAGAAAATTTAGTTTATGAATGACCTTAAACAAAAAAGTCTAAAGATTATTTCAATTATAATTTATATACGTCACCATTCCAAACTGTCAGAAGTTTACATACATTCAGTTGACTGTGCCTTTAAACAGCTTGGAAAATTAGGAAATATGAAATTATATCATGGCTTCTGATTGGCCAGCTAACACAATTTGAGTCAATTGGGAATGTAACTGTACATGTACTGTAAAGGCCTCCCTTTAAACTCAAAAAGTGCTTCTTTGTTTGACATCATGGGAAAATAAAAAAAAATCAGCCAAGACCTCAAAACAAAAGTATGGTCCTAGGGAACAGTTTACAAACGCCTAAAGGTACCACATTCATCCGTACCAACAACACTACTGTAGATAAGTATAAACACCACGGGACCACACAGCCTCAGGAAGGAGATGCCTAGTTTGGTACAGAAGTACAGTACAAATCAGTCTAAAAACAACAACAAAGGGCGACACTGGAGGAAACGGGTACAAAAATAATTATATCCACGGTAAAACGAGACTACAAGTGCAAACCATAGTCGTGTTTCACTGTGGATATAGATACTTTGGTACCTGTAGCTGCACATGGGGATAAAGATGTTACTTTTATTTTAAATGTCCTCCTGTTTGATGAAAAAAAAAAAAAAAAAAAGAACCCAAACATGAAGCGCTCTAGGAGAGTCCGGTGCACTTCACAAATTAGGTGGCATCAGGAGGATGGAAGGTTATGTTGATATATTGAAGTAAAATCTAAAGACATCAGCCAGGAAGTTAAAGCTTGGCCAAATATGTGTCTTGCAAATGGACAATGACCCCAAACATAATCCCAGAGTCAGGACAACAAAGTCAACAAAGTACTGAAGTGGCCTGTCCTTAATTCAGTATAGCATGTGTAGACAGAACCTGACTCTGTCTGGTTACACCAGCTCTGTCTGGAGGAGTGGGATAAAATCCTAAAATCAAACTTATTGTTGAAGGCTTGTGATGAAAGGAATAAAAGCTGAAATAAATATTGTTCTTTGCTATCATTCTGAGGTTTCACATTCTTTAAAGACCTAAGACCTAAGACAGGGAATGATTAGTAATTTAAATGTCAGGAATTGTTGAAAATCTGAGTTTAAATGTAATTGGCTAAGGTGTACCAGTAAATAAACGTCCGTCTTCAGCTGTAGGGCCAGGAACCTAAAGTCTACAGATGAGGTAAAAGGTTTAAAAAGACCTTGCGCGACCTAGTTTTTTGTTTTACAATAGCAAAAAGGACAACGGTCCTTCAGAGGGACCACCGTAACCTTAAAAAATGAAAGCTACATTATGTGGGTGAGAGAAATTTAATTATTTCTTACTGATAGTTATTTAAAAACTGTCATTCCTAAAAGAGCTTTGCAACAAATTACACACACTCTTGCTCAGTTGTGTCGTCTAAATACTTATTAATCTGATCATTCTTTTAAACGTTTATGTTTATAAATACATACTTTCTTGATCATATTTATGGATATAATGTCAAGTAGCCTGAAAATTTACATAAGCAAAACTATGCTTACCATCATTTTTGTCCAGGCCTGTTCCATGAGTTCATTTTTTTTTATAATTCCCTTGAAGCACTGTTGAAAAGCAATGTCTGACTTTCATTGGTTAACGTTCATAGAATTCTTATTTATTATTACTTTTGTCAGATTAAAGTTATTTCTGTGACCATTGTGAGTTTTTCTTTCATTGACCGAAGGGTACCAACAATTTTGTCCACGTGTGTAAGATTAAACTTTGTAGCGTCTGATTTTATGGAAGATTTTCCTTTTGTTTACACCTCAGCTTACATCGTACGTATTCCCATAGCTTGTTATTTTTATATGGTGTTAATACATTTGTCATGTGGCAATTTTATGATGTCTCTTAAAGATTCCTAACATATTTATTTCAAGGTGATAATTGAAAATTTAAATATTGCAAAGTTTTTTTTTTTTTTACTGTAGTGGAAAATTATGTTTTTGTAATAAATTGTCTTTATTAACGATCACCTCATCTCTAAACCACAGACACCATTCACGCGTACTTCGGCGGCTCCATTGCTTACTACTTCAGCTTCTTAGACTTCTACACATGGGCACTGGTACCTCCAGCAATTCTGGCCGTCCTAATAACGTTCTTCCTTCCCGGCGCCCCACCACTTAACGAATCTAAAGCAGACAATTCAACCTCTGGTTCGGGTTCCTCGGCTACCGATGATGATGATCATCTGTCTGTGAGCAGCCATATGGTGCAGGCTGTGTTCAGCATGATCTGGTCTACCGTGTTCATCGAGCTCTGGAAGAGACGAAGCGCCGTGTTGTCATACCGCTGGGGGACACTGAAGCTAACCGAGCATTTCCAGGACCCGCGGCCTGGTTTTCAGGGCGAGCTGGGAGTCAACCCCGTGACCGGCAGAAAAGAACCACTCTTCCCCGATTGGCAGAGGCAGATGCGGATTGGCCTGGTTTCCGTGCCCGTGGTGGGGCTTTTCCTCGGATTTGTTGTCCTCGGCATGTTGGGATTTTATCTCTGTGAGAGCACCATGGCTTCAGTTCACAAGGCCTATGGATCCATTATAACAGCAACGTTGTCCTACCTGCCCTCTGTCCTACACATCGTCTACACCAACATGCTGGGGAACGCCTACCGCACTGTTGCACTGAAGCTCACCGAGTGGGGTAAACAGTGAGAGTATATTCTTTTCATTATTTCAGAAAAAACGTCAAAAATACTGTAGATTGAGAGTCCAAGAATTAATTGTGATTTTAACATTTTAATGGTCATGCCATCAGAATTCATTCAGCGTTCTGAGTGCTGAGTACACGACTTTCAAAAGCTCAAAATCATGTTTCAATTTATTATTATTTTTTTTTACAAAAATGTAAATAAAAAAATGTCAGTCTTCATATGGATAAAAGAGAAATAAGGCTACGTTCACATTACTAGTCTGAAGCGACTCAATTACAGTTTTTTTACCTGTATCTTCCCCAAATCATATGATATTTTTATGATGATCAGATTGGATCAAGATCTATGCAACTCTTTACCTCTGCACATATACACATTCACTGATGACATCAGTGAGCACCGGCAGCGTAGGGATTTCATAGCAGTTGTAAAAGCTGCTAAAACAGCTAAAGCAAGATGTCTGGCTTTCTCCTTTCTCCTGGACCTCAACAAATACATTTTATATTTAGGCATTTGACAGATGATCTTATCTTAAATGACATTATACATCTGAGCAGTTGAGGGTGAAGGGCCTTGTTCATGGGCCCAACAGGTACAACTTGGTGGTCGTGGGATTTGAACCAGAGACCTAAAGGATCTGAATTTATTTTGAAATTGTTCTTTAAAGCCTAAGATGCATTTATTGCTGGAAAGTGTATACAATGGCTTTTAAAGGTACCTGAGATTGTTCGCACTGGGAGTTCAGTATGTAGAGCAAGGAAATGATCACATTCACATCAGGTTCAATTCAAGAACTATATGTGGGTGCGAACCATAAAAATATGTTAAAGCAGTATGCTTATGATATAATCAGGACAAATCTATCATTCTCTCTCTCTCTCTCTCTCTCTCTCTCTCACTCATTTCTCAGAGAACCACAGAGAAGAATCATCTTTTCAGAATCATCACACAGCTAAAGTTTTGGTGGTAAGTCACACTGATTTCTCTCTCTCTCCTGCTCTCTCTGTCTCTATATCTCTCTTTTTTTTACACCCACCCTCTGTCTCTCTTAGTACTGGCTCATTTTATACACTTCCCAGCCCCACCAAAAAAAAAAACAGTTGCACACTCTAATATTTCATTGGACCTTTTGCTTTGATTACAGTCGTGCATCTTTTTGATAAGCTTAAGGAATGTCGCGGCATTTATTTCCGTCTAGAGTCGCATTAATTTCTCTCTAAGATCTTGTATGGATGATGGGAGAGACGGAACACAGTGTATAGTCTTCTCTAGCACATCCCAAAGATTTCTAATGTGGTTGAGGACTCTGGTAGAGGAGTCACGATTCTTTTCAAAGGTAAAGTTCATGGCCTCCGAGTGGCGCAGTGGTAAAGTGCTCGCCCTAACATCCGTTCGTTTCCCGGGTGATGCTTTAACTTCTCGCAGCTAGCGCCCTAGAGAGAGTTTAGAGATTAGCCGAGCTCTCTCAGAGGGGCGGGATGAGAGGTACTTAGTGCCCCTACATTAATCACGGCTCTACAGCCAATCAGGGGCGTCTCTGAGCGGAAGAAGCGGATAGCGCTGTCCTCCGAGTGTGTTACGCCGCTCCCAACAGTTCGTGAGCGAGCATTTCGAAAAGATGCGGTCGGCTGGCGTCACGTGGTTCGGAGGAAACATGTGATAGTCTTCGGCCCTCCCGACTGAGTGGTAGTAGTAGCTTAATGTGGGAGCCTCCTAGTGACGGGGAGGAATTGCACACGACTAAATTAGGGAGAAAATCGAGGGAAAATACCCCCAAAAAATATAAAGTTCAGGTTAATTTGTTTTATTTTTACTTTATATTTTGTATTAATTATTTTTATATAAATATGTTTGGGCTGGAGAGGAAATGGTCAGAGTTTCCATTATTTCTTATTGGAGAAATTCGCTTTGCTGTATGAGTGCTTTGATATACAAGCATGCTGCCAGAACGAAAGGTTCCACTGTTATTTTCATTTAAGATGTCAAAAGGGTTTTGTGACTCCCAGTGTTTTCTTTTCTATGAAACGTGTCCAAATGGCTCTTTGTGTGTTTAACGTTGCCGACAACTTAAATGCTTAATTCTAATAATTATATAATTATAATAATGAACATTACAAGAACATAAAAACACTAGATATCCAGTGTAGTCAGGTGATTGTCGGCGCACTCTAGAATCTACAACCAAAAATAAACTGTCAGGGGCATTTGACATTACCTACAGAACGGATTACCCACAGTACCACATGTATCTCCCCCTTCCTCTCCCATAAGTACACACTTCTATTAGGCGGTTATTACCACAGCGGGAATTCTCTTTTAAAAGTTCCATGTATATTTTGAATGCTGATAAGTGGACATTACTGCAACATTCAGAGCTACGTGAAGTCATTTCTCACTCGTCCTTTCCTTCCAGTTCACCTTTTTCAACAACTTCGCAGTGTTGTTCCACATCGCCATCTTCAAGCAGGATCTGCACCTCCTACGCAAGGTGAGCCGAGACCTCAGGCTCTTTAGTGCATGCATTATTAATGTTGATTTTTAATTATCCATTCACACACGTGTATTTCTATTCCTTCTCCCATGTGTGCAGAGGCTGTCATCACTGCTGATCTTGTCTCAGCTGGTTAACCAGTTCACAGAGGTGGTGGTGCCATATATCATTGACCGTTTTTACAGCTCCTCACAGAATGAGCTGAAGGAGGACGACCCAGCCGCTGATCACATGCAGGCCGAAGGCAGTCTGCCCCCATTTCCTGTAAATCTTCTCCTTTTAACCACAAAACTGTCTGTTAGGAACTTACATACTGTAGGCATTAAAGGTTCCATATGTTACTCTTTCTTGACACTTTACACACAGCTCCCCCCAAAGTATGTCTTTGAATGCTCCAGCTAGAATACTGGAATGATTTTTTTTTTCATTCCTCATACTCCCTCCGTTTAACTGCTCTTCTGAACGCTTGTTTCAATGTCTATATAAATGACCTACTGCTAAGCCACGCCCACCATGCCGAGAACAGGAGGGCTGAGCAACAAGCTAGGGGAGGGAATGTTATTTTATGAGGTCACATTCGGGGGAAAATTCTAATTGTTTTGTTTATATGCCAGCCAATGCAAAAAAAAGGATAATGCTTTAGACCCTTTTTATTTTTGTTCATCTAGTACATGCACACTGGAGACATACTGTAGTAGCTCCCCTTTAAGGAGCATGTACTCTTCAAACTAAAACTAAAAATATGAAAAATTATTAATTAAAAAATGTTATATCCGGAGATCGCGAGTTCGATTCTCGGGTGATGCTGTAACATCTCTCAACTGGAGGTCTAGAGAGAGCTGATTGGCCGAGCTCTCTCAGAGGGGTGGGATGAGAGGTACTTGGTGCTTCCACATTAATCACGGCTCTACAGCCAATCAGGGGCACCTGTGAGCTCACGCAAGCGGAAGGAGCGGATAGCGCTGTCGTCCGAGTGTGTTACTCCGCCCCCAACGGTGCGTGAGCGAGCAGTTCGAAAAGCTGCGGTCGGTTCGGAGAAAACACGTGCTAGTCTTCGGCCCTCCCGACTGAGTGGTAGTAGTAGCCTTAATGCGGACGCCCCCTAGTGACGGGGAGGAATTGGACACGAATTGAAAATCTGGGAAAAATAAAAAAAAATTATAGTAATAAGAAAAAATGTATTCTTATATTTTGTTTTGTCTTCAAAGAAATAAATATGCATACTTCAACTAATTTAATTGTTCATTTAATGCCCATTTTTATGTAAACAGATTTTTTAATGAAGTCTTCTCTGTTGCAGACTGTCATCCAACATGTTCCATCTTATGAAATTTCCTTTGAGATCAATAAATTATCTACTGTATCTACCTTCCTACCTCTAAAACATGTTATGCTAGTGCATCTTAAAAATCTGTTGTCACGCCGTGTTATAGTGCAGCTGAAAGCACTTAAAGTGCAGCACTGTGGTGCAGTGCGTAATAGTGCTGCTTCACAGCTCCCTGATTCAGTCCTCAGCTCGTCACATCTTCTCCATAAGGTTCACTGGGACTCCCTGTCGGGCCACCAGCTTTTTGACCCTGATCAGGATAAAATACTTACTCAATGTGAATGAATAAAATCAATAGAAGATGTACATCATCTTACAGATCTCTCTCTCTCTCTCTCTCATGAATGTTTGGCGGTGTCTTGTGCCGTTTAGCAGAGAGACAGACTGTCCTTCCCACAGAGAGAACAAGGCAGTTATAATCAGAGTCTTGTAATAGAGCAGATTAATGTTTCACTGCTTTTTGTCGTGCATCATTAGAAATTGGAAATTTCTTTTAGAATTTCTTGAGCACATGGACGTAATGTGGAAAAAAGACAGAACATCACAAGATTCTTCACTGTTTTATGGAAAAGATCCGTTCAGGACCTTGTGTGTGTGTGTGTGTGTGTGTGTGTGTGTGTGTGTGTGTGTGTGTGTGTGTGTGTGTGTGTGTGTGTGTGTGTGTTTTTCCAGGGTCTGTTTCTGGAGTACATCGAGCTGCTGGTGCAGTTTGGGTATCTGAGTCTATTTTCCTGTGTGTATCCGCTCACTGCCGTGCTCCTGCTAATTAACAACATCACAGAGATCCGCGGAGATGCCTACAAGATCTGCCGCCTCTTCCGAAAGCCCTTCTCTCCACCCGAGGCCAGCATAGGCGTTTGGCAGGTGACACACACACACACACACACACAAACACACAAACCCAGGATCTAGGGCCACACTGCTAATGACTTTAGTTGGTGACTTACAGTACAAGTGAGTTGTGGCGTCAAAACTCCTGTGTTGACTAAGCTTGGGCCAAACCACATTCTGAAACAGGTGAATAAAAAAGTCTGGGAAATTCAGGAAGCAACGTGCGTGGAGAATCATAAATAAACCTGAAACTTTTGTCGATTGGACAACTTACAAGACATCTGTTTGAACTGGTCTCTGACAGCATCTTCTTTTGTTTGTGTATTTTTGGTGTTTTTGTTTCAGCTTATCTGTTTCTGTGCGTGTGTTTGTGTGTGTCCCCACAGGTAGCATTCGAGACTCTGGCATTTTTCTCGGTCATTTCGAACTGTTGGCTGCTGTTTTTAGCTCCACGAATCAGAGCGTTTACTCTGGACGCAGGACTGAACCTGAAAACTGTGCTGATATTTTTCATCCTGGTGGAGGTTAGATACATTTTCTCTCTCTCTCTCTCTCACACATACTCACACACATTTGGCCTGTCAAATGTTATTATATATTGCATTTAAATTTTACGGACACACAAACACAACGGAAACACCGTTTTAACAGGGGAAAAAAGAAATCTCTCTGAGACTGGCGTGAGCGCATACTAAGGGAATCACTGCTGTAAAGTAAAAAACAAACAAAAAGAAAACAAATGAACCAGCACCTTACCTTTGAAAAGAATCGCGACAGAGCAGATGTGAACAGTGTGTGTTTGTGAAGCCGGGGAAGGGGGTGAAAAGGCGAAAGAGCGTCTGTGCGTGTGTCAGGGTGTGTGTGTGTATGTCGGTGTCAAATTACCCGCGCACACGCATAAGAGACTAAAAGAAAGAGGGAGATTTACTTGATTATACAAGTAAGAGACGAGCAGAGTTTCTGTGTTTGCGAAGTTGTGGGTGGGGGGAGGGGGGGTGAAAGCGTGACGCTCAGTGTCAAAATAAGAGTCGCATGCGTGATACATGATACCCGGCGCTCGTAAACTAATACTTGCTCGGTTTCCGATTAAAAATGTATTAAAAATCTTTGCTCGGTTTGCAGAACACTCGTAAACCACGTTACTCGCAATCCGAGGTTCCACTGTACTTAACAGATGAAACAGTGCAAATATTCTGCATTAATAGTGTATAAACTATGGATGATTATCTGTAATCAGGCAAAACATTTTAGCATGAACTTTATCCTTCCCTTTATTAAGTTATTTAACCATACCAATGAAACACGAGCCTTCCTCTGAACACTAATTAGTAAATGGGAGAAGCGAGCACTTCCAAGTGATTAAGTTAAAAACTGATAATTCTAGATTGATTTTTGATATAATCATATATTCATATATTGATTGAAGACAAAACCTCTTGTCCCTCTGAGAGAGACCATGGAGATAAAAACCATCCCAGCTGAGACTCACACACACACACACACCTGGCCATGTAGTCAACAATACACTGCCAGACATACTCCATATGCATTACGTTTAAAGTACCCGAGAAACAGGCGACGCTCATTAACAGTGTCGTGTTTTTGTTTCTGCAGCACGCGTTGATTGTGGCGAAACTGATTCTGGCCTTTATTATCCCTGACGAGCCAGACTGGGTCCAAATCAAGAAGCAGCAGATTGAATATCGCACCATGAAGGCACTGAAAGAGCAGGTAATGTGTGGCATGATGGCTTGAATGTGGATACTTACCCTTGAATTTTTCCACATTTTCCACAGTCTAGAGCCGTGAAATCGCTCCACAGTCAATATTTAACATGCTGGATTCGGCTGGACACGGAGTCAAAAGGACGTCTGCTGTACTCTGGTGTCACTCGCTCAATACATGCCCGCTTGATTGCTTCCTGAAGATGATTTGCTACAGAAGTTTACAGTTCACTTCCGTAGTTTTAGCCATTTTTGATGGACGTTGGAGATGGGACACTCCGGTGTCAGAAAGTCCTGCTACACGTTTGTTTCATATACAGTGGAACCTCGGTTCACCAAAATAATTTGTTCATAAAAAGTTTTGGTCGTATCCCAATTTGGTTTGATAATTTTTTTTCCATAGGAATACTTGTACATAAATAAAATTAATCAGTCCTTCATACCTATGAACTACACACGTGGACAAAATTGTTGGTACCCTTCGGTCAATGAAAGAAAAACTCACAATGGTCACAGAAATAACTTTAATCTGACAAAAGTAATAATAAATAAGAATTCTATGAATGTTAACTAATGAAAGTCAGACATTGCTTTTCAACCATGCTTCAACGGAATTATTTTAAAAAATAAACTCAAAAACTCATGGAACAGGCCTGGACAAAAATTATGGTACCGCTAACTTAATAGTTTGTTGCACAACCTTTTGAGGCAATCACTGCAATCAAACGATTCCTGTAACTGTCAATGAGACTCACCACACAACACAGTGACTACCTGGAGCCCTATATATAGGCCCACTGACTGATTACAAGATTGTAGACACCTGTGATGCTAATTAGTGGACACACCTTGAATTAACATGTCCCTTTGGTCACATTATTTTCAGTATTTTCTAGGGGTACCATCATTTTTGTCCAGGCCTGTTCCATGAGTTTATTTTTTAAAATAATTTTGTTGAAGCATGGTTGAAAAGCAATGTCTGACTTTCATTGGTTAACATTCATTTTTTAAAATTATGACTTTTGTCAGATTAAAGTTATTTCTGTGACCATTGTGAGTTTTTCTTTCATTGACCGAAGGGTACCAACAATTTTGTCCACGTGTGTATATTTAACTTTAGATGTATTTTGTTTGAAAGTTAATACTACAGAAATAATGACATAAGTATAAAATGTACAGGAGAGAGCGAACACTTAATTTTTTACACATATTGTTCACGTACCATTCTTATTGAGACTTATTGAGAGGTGAAGGAATGGAGCAGAGGAAGACGGGTGGGAAGGGGGTTAGTGTTTGGAAGGAGAGTCACCTCCCATAATAACACTGGGTCATTCTCCTTTAGGGGTTTTGTTGCTTCTGCACTGCACAAAATAGACACCACAATGTCGTTCATGAGTTTTGTTCGGATGATACTTCCTGGCAAAGTCTTGGACGTCCCTCCACTTTGCACACAATTCTTTTATCTCGTCATTGCTTATCATTGCTCAGTCCTGTTTCTCTTTGTCTTCCATTTAACAGAAAGTGAATCGCTCCCCACCCGCTGAACTCCCTCGCTCATCACCCTGAGACGGCGGGAAACGGACACCGAGGTGTTGCATCGGACCGCTAGTTCACTGCACCGTTAGCTTTAAAGATTAAGAACTTTGCCGAAGTTTGTTGTTGAAACGTGAGGTATGGAGTGCTAGCTAGTACCACTTGTTTTAAAAAAAATTTTTAAGAGAAAACGGACTGCTGTAGTATACGAAAAAAGGTTTTAAAAGGCATGTGGTACAGTGTATATAAAATATAGAGCAGGATAGACAGGTTAAGGAATGTGCTAAAAATAATTTGCTAGCTCATAAACACACAACCTTGTGCTTAGAGCATGCATAATACACATAAGCTCAGGAGTGGTCATATATTTTTTACATTTACATTTTTTGGCAAAATGGCACATACTGTATGTAGCGCATCATGCTAACACTGGTTGTCGACACTAAACGGAAGAGAAATCACACAGCTCATGTGGTACAATCATGTTTATCATAGTTGTGTCTCAAATCACATTGTACGACCTCGTAGTGTACAGTAGATAAAAGGTGTTTTTTGTGTTGATTTGGATATAAGGTAACCATTCTGCACTTAATATAATTATATTAAATTGCAGTTTCAGGCTGCAACCATTTTATTTAGGAATAAATTCTCCACGTCCATCTCTGTCTTTTATCTGCCTCTAGTCCTGTTCCATCTGTTTTATGGTGAACTATAAGGTATTTGTACGTTGCTCTTCACTTCATTTGTCCAGTAAATATAATCCAACATCTGACTAATTTTACTGCAGTACGTTTCATATTTCTCAGAGTAAATACAATAACCTGTAATGCACTCGTAATTAGTCGGGAATATTATGTGATTCGAGACACAATGCATATTTTGCACTTCAACCCTATTGCACCTTTATCACCTAGCAAGCAAAGATAATTTTTCTTTTCTTTTGCAGTAACATCTGCTTAAACAGTATAAGGTGTGTAGCAGCCACTTGATGCCTTAATGATATCCAGTTACCGCTGAGTGATGCTTTATTGTGCAGCTATTGTATAAAAAAGAAAAAACCAAAGAGTGAGCATTATACTCACCAAAATGTTGTGCACTGTACTGAAATAATACAAATAAATGCAACACAGACATTCATTTGGTTTACGTTTTAATAAATAAATACAAAAATAAATTAATCTCATTGAGACAGAGTCATTGTTTTAATAAGGGTCAATGGGACTCTAGACATAGCCAGATGTCATTCTACCCCGTTCGGTAAACTGGAGACCCGAGACAATGAGAATGAAAATGAAGAGAGAGAAAAAGAAAAACAAAAAGGGGAATGCGTGAGGAATGGTAATCACGATGTGTACGTCTATCTCCCTTTTCTAAAGGTGTAGTCGAATGTTTAGAGCAGGCCTGCAGTCAGGACGTGTCTGTGAGGAAGCGCAGTACAGGTTTGTGCTTTACAACCTTCTCCTATACACACTTAAATTATTAAATGCAGAAGAAGAAGAAAAAAAATCTAATGTACACACTAAGTGCGTAATCTGTATTCATATCCTGAATCTTCTGTGTGAACGAAGGCTCTAATCTTCATATATAATTGTATGACATCTAAAATATTGTTCTACTTGCTTTTAAAATAAAGGAATTTGTCAAATTCAAAGTGGAACTATATTATTATCCACGTACTGTAACTACTGTACCAGCTTTCCAATACAGCATTTTCCTTTCAGGAGGCAGCAAGCTGGGTGACGAAGTGATGAATGTAGTTCTGATTGTCCAAAATTTCTGTACTCCAGTCAGCATTTATCTACATAATAAAAATAAAAAAAATGATAAAAAAACTGCACCAGGTTTGAGGGAAATATTCATATAGACATTTTTAGATGTGACAAACTTCCCTTAGCTTGAAAGCTCCAGTGCAAAAATACAAGGGGTGTCAAAGTCAAAGCGGGACTCATGAAGGCATATATTGATTGACATTTACAGAAGACTTCATGTACAGTGCGGTGACAAGACCCTTACCCTCAGTAAAACATCTGAACGCTGCTAACACTTTAAAGAGGCCCATTGTACATCCGTAAATGACGACCCTAGCCAAGGTGGTTCGAAGCTCCCACGGTAAGTGATCATGCAGCGAGTGGAACACCTGATTCTTGAAAAATCAACAAATCTGTCTGCAAACAATCATTCACCAACACCACTTGCACATTACAGGAACTTGGATAAGAGTTTTTAATACATCCTCCGCACAGTCCTGTCCTTGCTCCAAATCATTTCCACGCAGAGTTCCTGGGAGGCCAGGTTTTCAGAAGTGAAGTCCGTTCATGGCTCTGGTGTACTGAGAAAATTTGTATACCTTGATGGTATCCAAGCACTAGTGAAACACCGTGATTAGTGCATTAGCAGAGGATTTTATAGAGAAATAAAGGGAGTTTTTACTCTCACATCTTTGCTATTCTGAACAGTCAAAAGTCCCGGTTTGACTTGAACGCCCCTTGTCTAAAAGCAAAAGTCAAAATATGCAAAATTGTGTGCATTCGATTTTTTCTCTCTTTTTTTTTCCTCACACTTTATAGTCTGTAGAACCTTATGAAAGCGGTAATGAAGACTTCTACAGCCGAACATCAAACCTCTTTTGTGAGGCGTTAATTAATGCATTGACCTTCAGTAAAACATTTTTCACTATAGACATTTCATTTGCTCTGAAACACTTCATGGCTAAAGGCCGTAGTCACACTGGAGATCTGTAAAGACTTTAGATGTCTAATATTACCTGAAAATTCCCTTATCTATACTGCATCATGGTTATAGAATATATATATATATTAAAAATAATAATAAATCAGTTGATGTATTAAATGGATTCTACTATGTTCGTATCGTTAATACACCGTATACATTAGAGATACGATGCCTCTACATTTGGACAATTTAGCTTGAGCTCAGATCGTTCTGTGTGAGCCGATGTTTGGTCAGCGGTTTATAGGAGAGGCTGTCCACACGTCACAGATCCACGTCTACAGTACGTTCTAACTGGATGATGAAACAGTACCATATATTCAGGACTATAAGTCACACACAAACACCAGGTTTGGTCTTCCTTGGAGAAAAATTCAAGTTTGCTGTATGATAATAAAATAAAGCCATAATTTTAATACATTAGCTAAAGCGCAGCCGAGTGGCCGGCGTGGTTTACGGTGATAATGTTATTGAGATTTTACATGTACATGTTTAGCTGTGATGTATTATGAAAATGAATAAACATTAAGCTACTGCAATGAACAGCAACGCAGCTACTACTGACATTTTTCTACATAGTACTTAGTTTAACGTAGGTTCTAATTGTTTTGTTACATCATAGGAAGTTGAATTGTACTGCCATCCAAAGCCCAATTAACATGTGCTTGTAATTAAATATACACAATGTCTATTGCTACATTATTAGTTTTTTTTTTGTTTAGTTTTTTACAAATATCAGCATAACAACATTACACATACATGTAAATTGTATGTATAATGGGGGGGGGGGGGGGGGGGGGGTGTCTTATAGTCCAAAAAATATGGTTGTCTCATTAGACTTCTTTTGTTAGAGAAAAATATTTTGTCTTTCATACTGCAGAACAACAACCGCTACTGCTTTACCTACATTACCAACATGAGTGCGAACGTGTGTTACACTGAGTGTAAAGTGTATTATTTATAATTCTACACGTGAGATCTTGTCAGATTCAGCTTTACGCGGTAGCACTTACAAACAGCAAAACACTTCTGCATCAGGAGAACATCTGCGCTAATCATAGCCTGTTACTAAGTGACGATGTACTGTACTAGACGATTAAAGTTCAACCTCGCGACATTTTTAGGATGTTACTCGTCCTCTCATCACACTTTTTTTTTTTTGACGTCTAGAGCTAGTTTTGTTAATTGGTATGTTACGTGAAAACACAATATCATGGCAATAGCATATACATAGATAATAGCACACATGCTCAAAAGAATATATACACACTGTACATATCCAGATGTGTCCAAGAGCTTATACTGACAGACTGCTTGTTCAGCAGTCAACATGCACCCCGCCCCCGAGGCAAACAAGCTGTAAATCGAGTCAGTCTCACTCTCTTATGATGGTCCTCTTAAATAAAAAAAAAAGTGAAGTAAAACAAGCACAAAAAAAAAACAATAATGAATGATATGAAGTCACCATGTCTCCACAATCCCTCTAGTTAGACTCTGATAGAATATTTTCCAGAATAATCATGTACACATTTGGAAAAAAAAAAAAAAACATATCTTCAGGAAGACCAGTCTTCTCTCGTCTCGTCTTTAACGTTAACCTCGGTCCGAGTTCTTGTATCTCAGATACGCTCTACATCGTTCCCTGGTCGGTCCAGCCATCGCGAGGCTAGTAATACTACTTTGATCAGTGCTAATGTAGCATGCTCGTGTACTCTATATGTGGTCAAATGTTCCGCATGTCATTCGTGCATCCTGAAACCTGACACACGCTCGGTATGGGGGGCCAGGAGGAGTGTGACATTTGTCATCGTTGTGAAACCTGTGAAATATTACTGAGGCTTACTGTAGACCTTTTACTGTATACGGTGTCTGTGGTGCTCTGAGGCTTCGAGAACATCCAGCTGAGCGCCAGACTAAATCAGGTACATTTTAATACAGTTTCATTTAATTTTTAAAGTTTATATGGAACGGAAAGGCTCGTGTGTTCCCAGTTAGCGATATTTTCATTTGGTGTGCGAGTTCCCATGCGAGGTAATCCTCCAAACTTGGTCATTTGCGAGGTAACTTACATCTGAATAATCCAGTCATAAAGCAACTAGTACAGTTGCCCAGTACAGGTATATCGGTGTAGTACATATTAAGACCAGTGCGCCATCTCCAACTGGTGGGCAACTCATGATTATAAACTGTAATATATTAGAAAATGGCTGGCAATAGCAATAATAGCATCTCGGTTCCTAAATACGTCATGAAATCATTCCACACAGCAACTTGAGGCCTCGTATTCCAGTATCGTGTTGAAGAAGTTGTCTGTGGTGAAAATGCAACTCAACATCCAGTCAAGTCACAGATATTTCACATAAAAGAGTGTGTCCGCGCGTAACTGAGGTTAGCTTGAGCGTGAACGAAATGAATAGGATTCTTTGGACTGGGAGGACTCTTGTTACCGGTAAGTTATGCGCCTTCTTTGCCTATTTGGTTGCATTTCGTGGGAGTTTTTGCTCAAACCATTTCAGAGCGTTTTAACTTTTGCCCCAGGTAAACGGTACACGCTTGACATCTCTTTATGGAAAAGCTCTGCTCTAGAGAAGCTGCTACGATGCAAAACAACAAGTTTTAATCACAGGGCTCCTACACTCTCAAGACATACACTAGCTCTAATAAAAGGGGCACCAAGTTCTGAACAAGTAGATATAGTTGTCTATATACACCGCAGCGCTACGATGTTAGCCGCTATACACGGGGAAAGCTGCAGGGAATGGGTGTACAATGAATAGGTGCAGATCTACTGTACTTTATGTGTGAGTTCAGCCAGAGCACCTCAGAGATCACAGTAAGACACAAGGATGTGCGATGCGCTCTTTAAAAAAAATAAAAAATAGTAAAGAAGGGAATAAAGCAGGGATATGGTTGATCGACAAGCTTTGTGGACCTGGGCAGCTTCCAGACGTCTCGCCTATAGCACATGACAACAGTTATACTGAGCGAAGGGAAGCAGTTTCTCTTTGGATGTGGGCTGGATGTTGAATGACAGAGCTTTCTCACAGAGCGGGAACTGCAGCAGGCGATCTCGCAGATTCACGTTCTTGTTCTTGTTGGAGTCCGTGCCGGCGTCCCTGGACCCCCGCTGACCCTGCTGAGGTTTATTGTACGTCTCCTCCGTCCTCTCGGTTTCTCCAGGCACCTTGCGGGTCTCCACCCCATCTGGTCTGAGGTCCACGCAGTGATTCTTGGGGAGGAATCGCGGAGAGATGCAGGGAGCCGAAATGACATCGGCGTCGAGCAGCTTCGGCTTGGACGGGGTGTTGTTGTTGTCCTCCTGAGGATCACTGGATAGTTCGCTCTGGCCCCAGCAGCACTGGACAGGATCAAGCCTCGGTGGCGCTGGAAATCTGTCTAGCTTCTGAAAGCTCGGATTCTTATGGTCCTCGGCTTCAGCTTTGTCTGAGGTTCTTCCTGGTTTTTGGGGTTCTTCAATCTGTGCTGCTGGTGAGGGGCTGTCCTTCTTTAGAATGTCATCGTTTCTTTCATCTTCACTCCTGTCTGAAGCTTTGACTGCGTTGCTTGGTTCCTCAGTTTGGGTCGTCTCTGTCACGATCACTGGTGAACATCTGTCTGTCTTTTGAATGTCTTTCTGCCTTTCACTTTTTGCTGTGTCTGTGGCTTTCACTGCTTTGCCTGGTTCCTCAGTGTCGACAGCCTCAGCGTGCATTGCTCTCAGAGGTTCAGCCAGCTTTTGAAGACTGTGGTTCTGTTCTTGATGTTTAGCTGTGACTGACACCTCAGTATGGGTCTTCTCTTCAGTCCTGCCATTCGCTGTAGGCCCAGCTAGCTGTTCATGGCCTATCTGCCTCTCATCTACAGCTCTGCCGGGGGCTTCTTGTACTTCTTTTCCATTTTCCATAGTGCGTTGGAGGACTGCCAATGGAGGTCCACTGAGTTTCTCAAGGCTTTGGTGCTCATCTTCAAACATGTTTGAGTGTTTCCTTATCTGTGATGCTGTTTCCTCATTTTCTGTTGTTTCTTTGCTGGTGCCATCCCTTTGACAATCATTTTTGACCGTCTCTCCCCCTCCTTGAAGCTCCTCGTCCTCTGCTAGGACTTCACAAACCACATGTCTTCTGCTCTTTTCCTTACCTCCCCCTCTCTGCTTTTCCGAGACACTTGAAACTTTTGATGTTAAGCAACGTCTGGGAGATGTCTCCAAAGCTGGGACCAAGCTAGGTTTGCTACATTGTACTACGGGTTGATCTTCCTCTTCATCCTCTTCCTCTTCTTCCTCACAAATCTGATGCAAAGCTCTGAGATGTTTGACCACCGGAGGAGGGTCTGGAGGTACAGTGCGGAGACTGAGACCTAGGCAAGAGCCGGGACTGCAAAAATCAGTGAAAGATGGGTCCTGACGGCTGGGTTTGGGAGCAAGGAGATCTCCAGACTCGCACACTCCCCGACGGGAGAAACCCGGAGACGCAGAACCCAACTGGGTGACAGCAGCCAAAGAAGTGGCTTTGAGGGCATCAGCCTGAGGTCCTCGGCCATCCACCAGATCCAGAGGCTCAGAAAAGGACCTCCTGTTAAAGAAATAATGCATAAATTTAATGTGGGTGTACATTCCATCTCATCTCACCAAACAGTGACTGAGAAATAATTTGCTTTGGAAGGATTCCTATATCCAACATTTGATCACACTTGAATGAAATGTGTTAGGAATAGGGAGAAACTCTTTTATACAGGCCTATGGTAATCTAACACTGTCTCTGGAATCTCCTTAGACTGTGCATGTTATTATATTAGTGCAGTTATTTTCTTCTTCACTTACCTCTAAGAAGAAGGCTGGATATGGCCTTGAGAAAGCATTATAGAAGCACTTTTTAAAAAATGACACGTCTTTTACAGTAATATTACAGTATCATCTACAGTGTTGGGTGTAACGTGTTACAAAGTAATGTGTTAGAGTACTAGAAGCCCCGCCCCTGATAACCCCCCCCCCCCCTCCCCCCTGTTATTCCTGCTGTTAGTAGTTAACAGATTATGGACCAAACTTCTCTGAGTGATGATGGTAGAATAATTATAAAGGTCTTGACTAAAACAACATGCATGAGGAAGCACAAAGGAGTTTTCATTTTCTGCAGTGGAAAAGTACTCGAACTAGTTACTTTTATCAGAAAGTAACGCAGTAATGTAATTGATTACTTTTTAATGACAGTAATTTTGTAATGTAATTAGTTACTTTAAAAAGTAACTTCCCTCAACACTGATCATCTACAGTTAAGATGTCGGTGATGTAGTGGAACGAAATTCAGAACATGAAGCATGCACACTAACACCAGCACACGAAGCGAAATCCAAGTGTCAGAATCCCGAACAAGGAAGATTCAAGGAAAATCATTGAAGTTTTCGACATGGTGCGCGACATAAGCATATCAGTGTACTGTATCTGTCAATCATTATCAGTATATCATCCTTCAGTCTGTATTGTAGAAGCCTGCAATATGTGCAATTCAAAGCATTAACAATCCTTTTTCTTTCTTTCTTTTTTTTTTTTTTTTTACTGTGCTGAAAAAAATCCAAAAATTTTTGACCAGATTTGACCACATGACGCCTGTGTTGATGTTTTGCTAAATTGAGGGAGTATCATGATGCATGCCAAACTTACATATTCATGATGGCATGTACTGTATGTGACTCACTGTGGGTTTCTTTGCTCTGGATTGAGACCACTCAGCTCCTGTTTGTCCCGTAGGATGCGTTCTCCGAGCAGGTAATACGTGGCTGTGATGTGATTATACCGGTCAGCCTCCAATGCTCTAACACACACACAATAATTAAACGTAGATGAATTACAAACCCAATAGGTCATTTATTTCATTTATTAGGTAGAGGGAGGTATAACAGCAGCAGATATACAAATTTTGTATTTGTATGTTTGCTCTTCAAAATGTATTTTAAATATATATTAATATTTGAATTAGCTTATAAAAAGCATCAAACATTCACTCATATTTTCTTGCTACGTTTTGGAGATAGATCTTAAAGCCCATAAAACACAAGAAGCCATCAATAAATAATGATAAAAATAAAATTAAAAAAAACACTTATGTTTTGGATCATCTCATATGCAGTTTTCTATTCTATATATATATATATATATATTTATTTTTTTTTACTTCAGACAGCATTAGACTTTAGGTATGGCAATGTGATACCACATTACTGACTCCACTCACTCCTGTATGGCGTCTCTGTCGGCGATGTTCCCGGAGCTCATGGCCTGCAGGATGAGCTCGTGCTCCTGAGGAGACAGGCTGCAGTGAGGAGAGACGGGCGACGGAGACGCATCGACACCCTGCAGCCACGCGTGAGACTCGATCTCCGGCAGAGGGGCTCGCTTCGACGGATCTCTCTGCAGCATCCGTGAGATCAGACTGAAAGAGTTGTACAAACAGAAGACTGGAGTGAGTTACAGGATATCATTACCAGGTTGTTCTCGTTAAGAGTTTCTTTGTTAACGACTGACGTGGGTGACAGCTGCTTTAGTAACAGTGTACAGTATTTAGAGCAAGCAATTAGAATTAGGAGAAAAACGAGAGTGGAAAAGTACTGAATGGGTGAGATGGGGGAAAAAAAGAGGATGACGTGCAGGAAAAGAAGAGAGAGAGAAGAAAACATTATTGCTGATTATTGGAGCAAAAAAAAATCTCCACAAACAAGCTTGATTATACCTCCCTCTCTCCCTCTCTCTATTTTTCCTCTCACTCACTTCCTTCTATCTACGTTTTATTTCAGTTCTGTCTCTCAGTCCGACTCAGTTTTCACATTTCCCCCCTCTGTCTTGCTGATGGGCGCCGACATTTGCATACGCACATCTGGCCGTGAAAGTGAGCGAATAAAACAAAGTGGTTATTTCTCACATCTCGTTAATATTCATGAGCACCTGCAGAGCGACCCTGATGGAAACGGAGGGAACATGAAAGATGAGATCTGACACTGCGAAAAGAAAGTGTGTGTGTTTGTGTTTATGCGCTGCACAGAATCCGTTTATGCACCCAGACGTTTATCATGGCACCGCATGCAATCAACACCACCAGTAGAGGGAGCCATACCACTTTGTGTGTGCGTTTGCATGAGAGTGCAGCAATGTATGATGCTATAATACCCCTGTGGATACCAAAATAGCAAACTGAAATGCTACGAGGTTAAGTTTATGGGTATACGTGTGTACCCAGTGGTTAATTTGTATAATTAGACCAGATGTTCCCCTTAATCTGCAAACATATGCAAGAAGAACTCTTCCCCAATCTACACTCGAAAGCACACTGGCAGAAATTCCCACCGAAGTCTTACAGATCGCAGTGCTGCCGTTCACACATCTAATACATTAGCCAATACTAATCTGATAAAAAAAAAAAAAACTTTTAAGACAAGTTGTGTCTTGTGTCCGTGTTTAAGACCTGCGCTTAAAATCCGTCTCTGAATCAGGTCGGAAAATATGTCTGATCTTTTTTATGAAAGGAAGATTAAGTAAGATAATGAGTTTACATGTCTTTTTTTTTCTCTCTTTCTCTCCTCGATGAACGAAAATACAAACACTTAAAGGCTCGTTATATTCAGGCAACGTTTGCATTCATGAAATCGGAGGCTTCCGCTATGACGAAGGATCATCACGGCTAACTTCCTAACATACAACGTCCTGCCTCTCAAGCAGAACGAAGGAATCAGGCGCCGTAGTGACGATGGTTTTCTTTCCTTTAGTCCCTCAAAGATCCAGTTTAAGTCATCGTGCAGTAATAACGAACCCATCTGTATAACGCTACATGTCACTTCTGATACACAGCAAATCGCACACTGCTAAATGATTCTTTTCAGTCTTGTACAGGAATACGATCGCTGCTTGTCGCTGTGTGAACGATGTACAGTCTTATTCTTAAAGGAAAGGAAATTCCTCTGGTACAGTTTTTTTTTTTTCTTCTTTAAGCCGGATGCCCTTCCCGATGCAGGACAATACTATATGTGCACTGACTTATGTAACCCCAAACCCAGCATACTAACACTAAGTACACCAATTAAAAAACACTTGTTTCCTTCTTAATAGAAAGAATCTAAAATTCTGAACTGTTCTCCCACAATAAGTATTAATTTCCTACATCCCACACCAGAGTTTCACTGATGATCGAAGAATCCTCAAGACATAATTTATTCAATGATGTCGCTCTTGCTTTACAAACACTGAATTTTCGATGTGATTCATATTCGCTCTGAGAGCAGAGTGCTAAAAGATGAAAGGAAAGGAAAAAAGAAACAATAAGAAACACAGTGAGGCAGAAATATTCCCACCGGAGCTGCAGCTCGTCTCCCTGAGGAGAGCGCCGTCCTTATTTACACGAGAACGTTTTCCCGTTAAAGAACAGTCTGATTGCAGGGTTAAACCCCATGTGACCGAGTCACTATGTTTAGCTGTGCGGTCGAGCCCAGATGTCACACAACCACACGCAGCCTCGAGCCCAGATTTCTGAGGTACAATCATTTGATTCAGATTTCTCCACTCTGTCCTTAGAGAACTGGGTTTGAGGATGTTCTCTCCACAAATAACTCTGCTGTGGAGAACTCCCAGCACTATGACCTCATACAGGCCCTTTCACTGAATTCATGGCTTTGATGATCTTGAATGAGCTTTGATGATCTGAGTTGAACATGAAGTACAAATGGGGATTAAAAAAAAATTAAACGATTCAGTTATGTACAGTATCGCAAATTTTTTTGTTCGTCAATACATGTATCACCATAATGACGCAATTTTTTTTATTTTATTTTTTTTACTATTTTTTTATTTGGGTTTGTAATTAGGGAAGGGGTAGCTCAGTAGCTCAGTAATTGATGTGCAGTTCTCCATAATCCTACAGGTGGTAACTCTTAAGTATAAGTATAAACTATTCACATATTGACAGGCAGCACAGCGTCTCATATGGTAGGAGCAAATTATAAGCTTTGTTTGTTTAAAATTGTACAAAAACTTAGAATCAGGATATGAACAGTATCGCAAGACAAATCGAATAGGTATCGACTTAGGTATCGTGATAATATCATATCGGGTCATCCCTAGTGATTCCCATCCCGAAGGTGAAGTGGATGAGTGTGACTGGATACGTGATCAGCTCAGTCTCTATCTCTCTCTCTCTCTCTCTCTCACCGCTTATCTTGGAGTCCTGGTGCAGTGTGGACGGGGTGACAGTCCATCGAAAGGCACAAGCACACACACACACACTAACTCCAATTAACTTAATCTGCACGTCTCTGGCATGTGGGAGGAAACGAAATCCACCAAGCACGGAGAGAACAAGCAACCTACACACACACAGACCTAAAGGTGGGACTCGAACTCTTGACCCTATTATTATATTTTATATTTTATGAATCATTAACCAAGGAATGCTTTGTGTTTGCATCGTTAGTTTACTTTCGAGCTACCGCAGCTAATAAGTAAGTGAAGTGAAGTTACACTACAGTATGACTCCCAACTACATGTGAGAAAGAGCATGATTCGTTGCCACAATGCTGCCTATCCTTATGTTCGTTTTGTTTTGTGTTCTTTGTCTTGAAAGACCACCTTATAACTCCCTGGTCTTTCCTGATTTTTATTTCTTTCTACATTGTAAAACTAAATACGCAATAATCTCCTTTGAACAGTTGATATTGAGATGTGTGTACTACTAATACTGCTCTGTAAATCCTTCATAACGGCTCTAATCTGAGGTGCTGTTTGTTAATTGGTGATTTCTGAGGCTGAAGTTTTGGTCTCGCTTTCCTGGGAAGGTCTTCATGAGAGACAGGTCCATCATGGCGCTTGGTGGGTTTTGGAAACGCACATGACACAATACTGTTCTTTCTTACTTAGCAATCGTAATGTTGTAGGAGTGTTTTGACTGGTACTACTGTATATTGTTTATTTTCAACCAATGCTTCTTCGGTAAAGCTCTATTCACACATTGTGCAACTGGAGGCAGATCCACTCAGTGGGAAAGTCCTGTTTAAAAAGCCCTAAAGCCGAACGGAGGCTCTGCCTTGACCTGCCAGCATCCTGATCCAAACCACACCGTCTCTTGGCTCATGACTCAAAATTCCAAAGGAGACATGGATCATTTTTTGAACTGCTTCCACTATCGTTTCCCTCGCCGATTCTGATTGGCTGCTGCTCCGTGCTGCTCCGTGATGGGTTGGGAGACATAAAAAAGTACAGCATGTTCAGTTGGAGTCTGTCCTGCTGACGATTGCTAAGTAAGTGTAAAGTTTAGTGTGAGGGTGACAGTAACCACACCACGTTCAGAGACTGTGAGGTTTCCGTTAAACTGCATCTCACACCAATACACCAGGGAAACTCTAGAATTAACCATTAAAACTTTGGCCTTCGTCGTCCTGAATGTTCTGAAGAGAATCGAAAGTTTTCTATGATGCAATATCGCAACACGTTTGAAGAATACACAGATGTTTCATGAACCTTCTTTACCCTGGGATGATGCCGTTTCGTTCCAAATTCTTAAAAAATGTTTGGGGCTTTCGCGTGATGTTACCCGAGTGATGCTAACATGATAATGAATGTTCAAGAGTGCAGATATCACCTTTCCGTTAAAGTGCGTTACTCTGTCCTGTGATGCAGAGAGTTCAAAAAGACACAGCTGAATGTCTTCACGTGTTTCAAAGAAATCACATTTGAATACGCTGATATTTGCCTTTCGCTGATATTGTCGAGGAGCCTCCACAGCGTACCGTCAGATCCACAGAACAACTTGGCACAGGTTTTGACACCGGATGCCCTTCCTGACACAACCCTCCCATTTTATCCGGGCTTGGGACCGGCACCGCATCCAGTTTGGACATTGGGTGGGAATCAAACACGGGGCATCCGCATGACAGACGAGAAACATGCTGTACCACTGAGCCACCGATGCCCCAATCATGTTTGTATATGTACTTCGCACATCTTCAATAAAGTTTAAGGTATGGTAATGTAATCTTGGGCAGGGGTCACGCAGGGGTTAAGGAGTTCTCTTTGGAGGTAAGCATTTTTGATACGTGGACGGACCATGATCTCTTACCTTACACGCTATACATCATGTTAAAGTGTTGTATACAGGTGTGTAAGAAAAAAAAACATGAACTAGACCAGGTAGCCAGATGTTGGCTAGAGAAATTACCCTGCTTAATACTGTAACTCTATTAATTCGTATGCATTAAGTTGGATATTTTATGACAGTAGTACTGTAGAGGTGTATTGAAACGCAGATGCTGCTTAGCGACTACGTCAGTGCATTCTGGATTAGACGAGGTGGTGTGCGAGTGACTATGTATAAGTGGCGTTCTCACTCTTTACACTCCGCGGAGATGTGATCCGGGACGGTATACCGGCAGTCCATGATCATGATCAAAGTCTCACTGTCGTTGGCCTCCTGGAACGGCGGCCGTCCGCACACCAGCATGTAGAGAATCACGCCCAGAGACCAAATATCTGTGAAAAGACACAAAGTACAACATGATCAGACACTGTACAGGCACATGCGCCGTGATCTATGAGAGGTGTTCGGGTCAAACCGGGACTCGTGATGAACGTTCTCGTGAATGAAAGGGTAAAACCACAGAAACTTTACAGGAACTCAGCTGGGAGTTACTGCCACATCCTCTGTACAGTCCTGACCTCACTCCAAGCCATCTCCACATGTTTGAGCACATTAAAGGAGTTCCTGGGAGGCCAGCGTTTCAGACGTGAAGCATGATCAGATCTGATAGCGATAACTGTGTTCAGTTCAAAAGTCCCGGCTTGACTCTACGGCACACACAAACACACACACAGTCATGCAAGAAATAAATACATACCCATATTTTTAGGATAAAAGGTATGTAACCAAAATGCGGTGCCGTTGTTATGACTACTGTTTGTTTCCTTTTTTTTCAGGAATCTGTCTAGACATGCTTAAAGAAGGAATATATTTTCGTCTTTAAGGACGCCGAAAAAGTTTCTGATTTTCAAAGAGGATGAGGTGGTCAGTCTGAAGGTGGACTAATACAGTAGCTAGAAATACTGAACACACACACACACACACACAAACAAATAAACCGGACACAACAAAACAGGTAAATAACCACGACAGCACATAACAGTAACGGACTCGGATCCTCGCAAGACGCGACGGCACAATAAATATGTTAATGGTCTTACCGAGTAATTGAGACAAATTTTAAATAAAATACAAAACGACGACAATAAATCCAGAAACTGTGAGATATATGAGAGAGTTCTGCCTAGTGAGCAGAGCCGAGCAAAGCAAGAGCACCGTACACACTACACTACAAAGTTAAAAGTCTAAACGCACAAATCAGATTTTTTTCTTTCAAATTTTCACGTGGTCCATATATCTCCAATATGTGGTCATGTGACTTGAATGAGAACAATCGGATCTTTTTGCTACATTTTTGGCTCTTGGGGATTTCACAACAGTGCTAGCAATCGATGCAATAACAGCTCAAATGAGGCATCTGGCTTTCTTCCTTCTTCTGTGCCTACAACTAACCGCTCGCCATCCTCCAGAGCAACGTCCACAGCGTATTTGTTTTTTATTAAAATCACTTCCATCGAGTGCTACCAAAAATAAGACGCTTTTGATCCCAGATAACGCGAGCGAAGACGTATCGATGTGTCAATGTGTCGACGTATCGATGTGTAATCTTACCAGTCAGATAAAAGCCACTTGTAATTACTGTATGAATGTGAAACATCACGATGATCTGAACAAAAATCTGGAATCGTACAATGTGGATTGTAACGTGAACATGGACAACAAGTGTCCTCTATCTAGATAATTACCATCGCCAGGTTAGCATCCTAGCCTAGACTGGTATAGAGAGAGGATTAAGTGGAATAAAGTTTGTTTAACATTACATAAAAATCTCTTTACTTTATGTGCCTGAAAAAAAAAAAAGAATTTCACAAACATAGTATTATCGATATGCAGTAAAATGCTTATAGACTGTCCATGACCTGAAAATCAGAAGATTTCACTTTACTGAAAAATGAATAAATAAATCGCACTAGACAGTACAATTTAACTAAAGATACTAAAGAATTTTTTTTCTTAACAAAAAAAAATGCTTTTTTTTTACAAAAGATACTTTTACAAAAGTAAAATAGAATTTAAATATAAATATAGTTGCAAGTAACGATGGGCGGGCCCAAGCACCCTGCGCCACCCGGGCGCACCAGAAGGACAGCGGGCACATGCATTTAAAGGAAACATACCAATACCATTATGACATAATTTTAGAAAATGGGGAATTTTATGTTTATCCAGCACTGAAAAAAACGCATCACACTATGATCACTCACTGTGATGTCACTCAATATGATGTCCCACAGACAGAGGTGGAAAGTAACGAATTACATTTACTCGCGTTACTGTAATTGAGTAGTTTTTTTTTGTGTACTTCTACTTTTTAAAGAAGTTTTTAAAATCTGTAATTTTACTTTTACTTAAGTATGTTTTGTTTGAAGTATTGTAATTCGCTACATTTTAAAATCATATGTGCTACTGAGTAAAACAAATGAATGAAAATGCCAAAAATATTCTGCTTTGTATAAATGCTTCGTTGCGCCCGCGTGTGTGTATCGTGTCCTGGTCGCGCGCCGCTCCAGTCTCCACTCCAGGTTTTCTGACTGTTTCCCCACATCGGCATCTACCTGACCTTCCACACGGTCGCTTCCGCCCTGAGAGTGACGTCATCAACCAGCGCCACCATATATAAGAGAGACGCGGGAAAGAGGAAAGAGATTGTGATTTTGGCGTTTTGTTATTTGGTTGTGACTTTTTGCCTCCCATTGACTTTGATAATTGTTTTGCCCCTTTGGTTTGGTTGGTCTTTGTATATATTTGTAGATAATTTCGCTGTATGTTTGTGCCCTCACTAGTAGTAGGGGTGTGGCTGCCATTTATTTTGGGAAGAGGGAATTTATTCACTGTTTTTGGTTTAGGGAGTCAGGGAAGGTACCTGTATTTTTGTTTGTGTTTTTTTTTTTTTTTTTTTTTGCAGGTAATCTAGCTACTAAATATAAATACCATTTAGTTTATTATTTTGGCCTGGGTCCACCCTGAATCTGATCCTCCTCCTGTTTGAGATTTATATCTGCTCATCTTTTTTGAAATACACTAGAATGCCTCATCCCACCCCCGCTGTTAAAAAAAAAAAAGTTACTCAGTAATGTTTACGCTGAGTAAATTTTTTATGAGCTACTTTTTACTTTTACTTGAGTAGATTTTTATACGAGTAACTTTACTTGTACTTCAGTAAAATTTCACTGTAAAACCTCTGGCCACAGAAAGATATTAATCACTTTTTGGCACAAATTTAAGGCACAGCTGACCCCTTAGAGATATCAAAAATGTCCCAATGTAAAAGTTGCTCAACTCAATGAGCTCTAAATGTGTACTGGGTTTCACATGCATACGTGCGAGTGTGTATGAGCAATGCAGCGAAATCTCGTGTGAAGGCCCCGAGCCACTCCACACTCATGCACACACTACAGACAATCTGGGAACACCAATTAACCTAATGCGCATGTCTTTAGACTGTGGGATAAAATCTGAGCACCCGGGATTGAAACATGAAGTATGGACCGTGATGATACTGGTGTGTGTGTGTGTGTGTGTGTGTGAATCTCATCTCCAAGTAACAAATTTAAGAATGGAATGAACCACAGTCTTTCTCACTTACTGTGTGTGAATGTAAAGTTCAGTCCCTGCTTCTGCGAGTGGGAAAAAATACAGGATGATATACGAGCAACATTCTTTCTTACTCTGCTCGCCCTTCCTTTTTCCTTCACACATTTTCTGTGTGTGTGTGTGTGTGTGTGTGTGTGTGTGTGTGTGTGCGTGTGTGTGTGTTACTAAAATTAATTTTAAGACTTATGGCCTGTTCCGTTACTTGCGTTTATCAGAGGAACTTAACACTGTGTGTGTGTGTGTGTGTGTGTGTGTGTGTGTGTGTGTGTGTGTGTGTGTGTGTGTCTCTGTGTGTGTGTGCTTCGCTGCTAAGGGAAACTATTGTCTCAGCAGTGCCTTCATCTGAGCTAACAATATCCCTGTTCTTTTCTACACTGAACATTCGGTTCCTACTGACTCAGACACACACACACACGCACACAGTTAAGATGCATTATGTAACTGTAAATGAATGGGTCATTGAAGATTTATCTTGCCATTGTTTACACACAACAAGCATGATCATAAAGCCGTATAGACATGAACACACACACACACACACACACACACACACACACACACACACACACACACACACACACACACACAGTTTCTTGTGTGGTTTGCTGTATTTTAAAAGAATCTGACCCTGGTGCTGCTTCATCGACCCAACCGTGTGTTATGTCTTGCTCACTGGATAACACAGTCATCAATCATTTATTACTCACTCAGTTCACAGACTCAGACTCATGATGGATCCTGTTCATCTTTCTTCTTTTCCATCGTATTTTTCTCTTTATATAAAAACTCACACATCCTTTCTTCATCTGTCTCTTCTGTATATGTCACTCTATTGGTTTATAAAATACTGCAATACTGTGTGTGAGTCAATCATCTGTGCTGTTTAAATACTACAAGCATGTACAGACCTTGGACATAAATATATAGTCTTACACTAAAAAATTATACACACATCAAGAAAAGAGAAATTGTATGGAGTATGTTATATTAATATAATATATATCAATATCAATATCTACAGTTAAACCTTGGATTGCGAGCATAATTCATTCCGGAAGCGTGTTTGTATAACAAAACACTCGTATATCAAAGTGAATTCCCCCCATAAGAAATAACGGAACCTCAGACGATTCGTTCCACGGCCCAAAAATATTCACATAAAAAGAATTAATACAAAAATATAAAGTAAAAATAAAAGCGTTATAGGTAACAGTTAGTGATGGGTCGTTCATGAACGTTGACGTGACTCAGAAGTCTTTGACGTGACTCAGAAGAACGAGTAGCCTCAGAGAGTGATTTGTTCATATTCTACTGGGCGCGCATGCGCAAAGCATCACAAAATCTCCGTATGTTATGTACAGGAAACAGTAATGAGTATTTACCTTCGAGTCTTTTAAGTCCAAATCGTCATCATCATTCTTTTGTCACGTGACTCCCATAGACGCTATGCAGTGCAGTACGCAGGAAAAAGAATTGAGTGATTCTTCTCATTGAGTCTTCTAGTCCCGAGTCGTGCGTTATTTTGTCACGTGACTCCCATAGACGCTATGCAGTGCGATAGATTCAACTAGAAGATACGAGAGTCTAGAGAACTCAGACTAGAAGATACGAGAGGTGAGTTACTCATTCTGTTTATCATAATATGTCCTTTGCTGCATTGTAATAGTTTCATTACTGAAACTAAAGCCATGAAATTTGTTTATGTAGACGTGTTGGGGGTCTGTTTATTGAAAATGTAACATTTAATTTTATTTCTAATCAAAAGAATGAAATGAACCAAATGATTCAAAAAAAGATTTGTTCATTTTGATGAACAAGATTCAAAGAACCGAGTCACTAAAATGATTCAAACTTTCCATCGCTAGTAACAGTGCACGCGCGCACAGATGATGACTATACGAGTGCCGCACACGCACTGAGACAATTACGATTATGTTATATATTAATATTTTTATATATAACAATAATATATAAATAATTTTATATTTATATAAGTTTTTCCTGAAGTGTATATATATATTTTTTTTTGGCTGACCCTCTCTGTAATATGTGTGTGTGTGTGTGTGTGTGTGTGTGTGTGTGTGTGTGTGTGTGTGTGTGTGTGTGTGTGTGTGTGAGAGAGTCAGTTAGTGTGACTGAATTGCAGTGAGTGTTAAGGAGGTGACTTGAACACCTTACTGTGTCGGCCTGGGGCCTGGATTGACCTGGTGAATATTCACACACACACACACAAACACACACACACAGTCTCTCGACACAGGTGGAGATGAGAGTGACCTGTATGTTCTGGCTCCAGTAACAACAGAGCTCAGCTTTTCCACAACCTGACACTGTGTTTAAACAGAACACACTCTCTCCTCCTTCCTGTCTCAATCTTACCATCCCTTCTTCGATTACTTATATTGCAGTTAAAAAAATGTACTCTTTAAGTTCTTAGAATTTTAAAACTCTAAAATATTCAAAAATTGTTATGAAGTTACTCAAGTGTTACTCAAGTGGTGAGGGTGAACGATTGTGTGTACAAGTTCGTGACAGGATGTCCATCGATTTCAAAGGATAAGACGTTCCACTCTCTGTTCACCTCAGGCCAGGATCGTCATATTCATGGTCGAACATAACTTTCTTTAAAAAGTTTGCACCATTCAAATGTTTTACTGCAGCTTAAGATCGCAAATCCAGGTGTGACTTGAACGTGAATTAAATGATCAAAGGATAAACTGAAGATAGATGGAAACACACAGGAAAACCACACCAAAAAAAAAGGGGCGGGATAGCCAGGATGTGAAAACCAAACCATGTCCTGATAAGGACATGAGCTGATCGCGTCGTGTAGTGCAAAAGCCGGATTTGTGTTACAGCTGTGAAATTAAAGCTTTATCAATGAGACGGTGAGAGAGAGAGACGTACACTAATCATCTTCTGAGATTAGTCGACTTACATCATACACTCAGACATGGGAGCCAAAAGCAGTGGTGCTGATGCTGTGTGAGATTATTATTAGAGATTTTAAGGAGCGACGGTCAGTCTGTCGACTCCAGCAGAGACGTTGAGAGCTTGTGTGTGTCTATACCAAACAAACTGGATTATTAATAACATTACTGATTTTTAATTAACTGTAGAATATTAGTAAATCTTAATATACAGTTTGATTGGCCAATTAAATTTAATTAGATCAATGATTAATTAATGAGCCGAGATACCAGAAAGAAGGCTGAGATCAGATGATACCTGCTTTTTAAGATAGCAGCAGTACTCTGCATGGGGGAAAAAAACCCTCTGTGTGTATGTGTGTGTGTGTGTGTGTGTGTGTGTGTGTGTGTGTGTGTGTCTTCTGGAGCAGACTGACCCACTTTGTGTAGCTCTAATCCTGGCTGGTGACAATGAGCAGGAGAGAGATGATAAATATATCACATTAATAACAGCAGAACACACACACACACACACACACACACACACATACACACACACACACACGCACACACACACACACACACCACATACATCTACAGCAGCCATGTGGAATCAGTGTATGAAAACTGCCTGGCCAAAAAAAAAAAAGAAAAGAAAAGCAAAGAACAACTAAGGAGATGAACCATGAAGAAACGTGGTAGAAAAAAACTCATAAATGGAGATCACTTAAACGCTTGGTAAAAGTGCGTTATAAAAAATGTATAGTATAAATCAGAGTTATGCTTAAAAGTGACAGTAAGAGCATTTCCATACAAACACATGAATATGTTGAAACTCACAGGATTAAGACTAAACTGCTGTGTGTCCATAAGAAAAGCACTTCTTAGTGAGACTCAACTTGCTAGTGAAAAGGCTTCAGTTTGTTAGGGAGCATAATGATCAGCGATGGTCTGATGAGTCTGATGATCGAGCCTATTGTATATACATTATATATTCATATATGTGATAATATTACTAATATTATATTAATATAATATACATACCCTGAAGTCTGTATATATTTTTTGGCCGACTCTGAATATATACACTGTATGCACACTACTGCTCAAAAGTTTGGGGTCACTTTCATCTCCATGGTCTGACTGAAGATTTTTATTTCTTTCTACACTGTAAAACAATACTGAATATTCTTTAAACAGTTGATATTGAGATGCATCCGTTACTTATACTTTGTAAAGTCTTCATAATGGCTCTAATATGGTCTTGCTTTCCTGGGAGGATCTTCATGAGAGTCAGCTTCATCAGGGCGCTTGATGGGTTTCCAAATGCACTTGACACAAGAACTGTTCCAGAAAGGCTGACCTTCATGTCTTACACATAATTCCATAATTCCGTATGTTTTCCATAGTTTTGAAAACTTTTGAGCGGTAGTGTGTGTGTGTGTGTGTGTGTGTGTGTGTGTGTGTGTGTGTATACATTAAGAAGCTCCACACTCCACTGGCAGAAGAAAGGTTCATACACTCACCAGGTGAGTGGGTAGAAACTGAAATCACTTCCTTTGGTATAATTTTCGTTTTATGCTTTTTAAATTAGTTTGTTTTTTATAATTATAATTGTCTTGCTTTTGTTATAAATCATATAATCAAAAAAAATTTTTTTACTTTATGGTTTGATATTTATTTCCTTTGATGCGTTTCTATGATGTGTTGACACTTGAATTGTATTGGACCTACTCCTATGCAGGGCAGTAGATCAGGGCCCGTATTCACAAAGGTTCTTAGAATTCTCTCAGAGAGCTCCTATCTTAGCTTAAAAAGTCCTAGCTGGGAGTCCTAGACTAAAAGTGATTTACTGTAGGAAACTTCTCAGAGCAACTCTGAGTAAGGAAAGTACAAAAACCTTTATCTTAGTGAGGAGGTGTGGCTGACCCCGTTGCTAGGGATGATGCAGCAATTAAAGGACTGTGATTGGTTGATACAAAATAACCTCTGTAAAGGTCTTGAAATGCACTCTTTGTGAAAACAGAATATATGATAATAGAATAGACAGTGAAATCATAATGTTTGTATATAAAGAAATTATATAATCATGACTACAGGCTACTTTATGAAAAGTTTTTGTTATAGGCTAAATATCTTAAAGTTAATTAAAACAGCCAAATGTTGAAAATGTATACTTTTGAAGCAATCAATTTTCACGCAGTAGTTACTATGTTTAAGTTCTTACATTTAATTACCGTACTGATTTTATTACCTGTAATCCAAATGGAGGAAAATGGCTCAGCTTTTACTAATTTACATGATTGCAGGACAGACTGTTTAAGTGGCACTTTTGGATGATATGAAACCAACAATCCAAGAGAAAACCTAATTGGATAAGCAGTGTTTACTCTTAGTGTTTTGGCCGCCATTTTGGCCTCTGCTATAGAAACTCTTAAGCCTCTTAAAAGTCCTCCTCTCTACTCTTAACAATTTTTACCTTAGGAGCTGTTTTAGGGCTAAGAGGTTTCGTGAATCATTTTTATCTTTACTAAGATTTAGTCCTAAATTTAAGGGGAAATTCTAAGAAAATGTCATAATTCTAAGACTTTTCTTAGAATTTCCTCACTAGGAGCAACTTTTAGGCTTAAGAAGCTTTGTGAATACAGGCCCTGGTCTCTGTGGTGCCCTGGACAGGGTAAAACAAAGGGAAAAAATCCACAATTAGTCATTTGTCATGTTTCCTGCCAATCCAGAAAGTTCCCTCTACTACACTAGCGATCAGTTGATTCAGGTATCGCTTCGCTTCATTTATGTAGGTTGCATCCTTCACCATGCCTGGATCAGATTATATCTCATTGTGAAGAACACTAGGAATATATCTCAAACCTAATTTGAAAACTCTTGTACCAGTCAAATGTCAGCAATTAAACAAAGAAAAATGAAAAGTATTCCATCAATTCCACGCTGACGCTAATGTACCAGCTAAGGGTGCTTCAGTCTGGACTGCTGCAAATTATTCTGCTTGGCCTAGTCTAGACTCCTAGAGCTCGTAGACGTGTCCGCTCACAGGGAGAAATCTCCACTGAACAAAAGGTGAAGGACGTGAGGAGAGACAGGAGAGACATAGGGAGAGACAGATAAGGCCAAATTGCTGTGAAGAGATACGGAGAGAGAGAGAGTGAGAGAGAGAGAGAGAGAGAGAGAGAGAGAGAGAGAGAGAGAGAGAGAGAAGGTGAAACCTGGTGGTGAGTGTGAAGACAAACTTAACCCATCGGGTTCGATTCTATCTCCATAAATCCTTGTGACTGTATACGTAGATACAGGACTAAAGGTGAAGATTGAAGCACAAGCTTAGCTTGAGGAATAATACAGCCTTGTAAGACAGGTACAGTACTGTACGTAGCGCTGTTTCCAAGTTCCAGACGTTAGCTTCAGGCATCAGCATGACTTCCTGTCTTTATTTATTACGAACATCGAATTCTCAACAGCACAGGGTGAATATACAGTATTCAAGAATTAGAATCTAGATTCAGGATACAGCACTCTTCTGTTTAGCTTTATGATGCAAACTGGAAAAAAGTAGGTCGTAAGTCATACACACACACACACACACACACACACACAAACACACAGAAATATCAAACCCACTGAGGGAGTACCATGCTCTTCACTCCAAATTATAACCGAAGCAAAGTGCACCAGAGAGCCACATGTGCCCTCTTACACATAAAAACAACGCCACACATGCCCACTCTCTCTCTCTCTCACACACACACAACAATAGAGATCAATTTATGATCTCATAAACCTGCAAGTCCATTACGTTTATTTTATGTTCACATAATTAGATTTCACATATTTTGACCTTAAACCGAATCAATGTTTTCTAAATAGGGAAAGAACAATTGAGTCACACCAACTCAAAAACATGGGATACGTTTTAAAAGAATAAATAAGATTTATACGGCTGATGGAACAGACAGTAATTGCTGTGAAACTTTAACATTTATACAGACAAATATGTGGACACTCCTTTTAACTCCATGGTCCTTACTGATTTTTATTATTTATTTTTATTACTATTTTATATTATTTAGCATTTCTACACTCTAAAACAATGCTGATGGCGTACAAACATATGCAATAATCCCCTTCGAACAGTTGATATTGAGACGTATCTGATATTTACAGTATGTTCTGTAATTCTACATAACGGCTCTAATCTGAGGTGCTGTTTGTTAACTGGTGATTATTTGGTGAAACTTCTCCTCTGCAGCAGAGCTACATTTTGGTCTTGCTTTCCTGGGAAGGTCTTCATGAGGCACAGTTTCATCATGGTGTTAGATGAAAATGTTTTTGCAAATGCACTTGACCTAATACTGTTCTTGCAAGGAGCGTTTCAGAACAGCTGACCTTCAGATTTAAAATAACAACTGACTGTCGTTGTTACTTTATTGCATAACTCATATTCTATGTTATTTCAAAGTTTTTAGTATTTGTACAGTTTTAAAAAATCCAGTGTTGTTGTAGAATGTAGAAAACACACTGCCTGGCTAAGATAATCATAACAATAATTACCTGCATAGAGCACTGAAAGCAATTAAAAAGATCTAAATTTACTGAAATCGGTTTCAGAACTGTCCGACACATTATTAAAACATGAAAGGACCGTTGCTGAACCTTCAACTTGGTGGAAGAAATAAATTTAGTAAAGATGCATGGTATTAAACTGACAGTGGAAATCAGAGCTATGTTAAATAGCGAAAGTAAGTGCACTTCCACATACACACACACAATGCGTGTCTGAAGAACTAAACAGCTGTTTGTCCATAAGAAATAACGAGCAATGGAAAAACAGTCACGTGGTCTGGCGAGTCCAGACTGACCCTATTTCAGAGTGATGGGCGTGTCAGGGTAAGAAGCGCCCAATGTACAAGCCTCTGGAGGCGGGGTTATGATCTGGGGTCGCTTCAGTGGGTCAGGTCTAGACTCAGCAAAGTTATGTGGCAATAAAATGAAGTCAGCTGATGACCCAAATGCACTGAATGACCAGGTAATTACATCTATGGGGTTTTCACATCTGTGTGATTCTGGGGGAGGAGTTAAAAGTTGGCCTATAACTCAACTCAAGGGCAAGAGAGAAACAAACGCATGTGCATGTACTGCACTGTGTACACTCACCCACAGCGGGGGCATCATACTCCTCTCCCAGCAGAATCTCTGGTGCCGAATAGGCTAGCGAGCCGCAGCTAGTGACGAGCATGGTTCCGGGCTGGAAGTGGTTGCTGAAGCCGAAGTCAGTGAGCTTGACGGTCCCCTGCTGGCGGAAGAACACGACGTTCTCGGGCTTCAGGTCCCTGTGCACCACGTGCAGCCGATGGCAGTACGCGATGGCGCGCACGATCTGGGCGAAGTGCACTTTAGCGGTGTGCTCGGCGACCCCGCCTTCGTGCCTCAGGATGTAATCGTACAGGTCGCCGCCGTCACCCAGCTCCAGGATGAGGTAAAGCTTGGTGTGCGTGTCGATCACCTCGTAGAGACGCACCACGTTGGGGTGCTGTACCAGCTTCATGCAGCACACCTCCTGCAGCAGGTGGCCCGTGGCCAGGCTGTCCAGCTTGGTCTTATCGATGATCTTTACAGCCACCAGCTGTCCGGTGAAAACGTGGCGGGCGAGCTTCACGACGGCGAAGTGGCCTTTGCCCAGCGTGCGATCCAGCTCGTACAGGCCGGCGATCTTCCCCTCGGAGCCGCTCTTTGTGGCGGCCATCTTCAAATCGGTGGTGCGGGGCCGGTGTGCAGATACAGGGCGATTAAAGGAAACGCAGGTCTAGTGAGACATCACCTGTGGAAAATCGGAAGAGCGATAAATAAAAGCGTACACGGGTAATGACTTTCATTACAATATTGTAAACACAGCACTTCCAGCCAAACCAAATAAATGAAAAAAAAAAAAATCGTGATAATCGCACGAGTCAGTGTTCCTTTTTGTTACTTTCTTGCTCTTTGTAACACTTAATTTGCATCATTCAGGTTATAGAGCTTGTTGTTTAGCAGATGACCTACTGTATAGCAGAGGTCTCCAAACACCAGGACGTGGACCGGTACCGGGCCGTAGATGATTTGGTACCGGACCGGACAGAAAGAATTGATTTCCATTTTATTCCATCGGATTGCGTTTATTATGCTGAAACAGCTCTTATTAGGGGTGTGTTCGAGTGGGTATACTGTATGAACGCCCTCGAAGATCTTGTACGTACTGCCTTTGAAATTCAGCTTGTTCTATAAACCTGTATTCTGACCATTTCAAAACTTATCATATATTTTAGGTATTTTTGTTAAATCATGTGTTTATGCACACACACTTCAGGAAAAAAGAAAAATAGTATGATGCCACGAAAAATAACATCAAAAGAAAATAGTATGAGGAATGTTATATTTATATAATAATAGTAATAATACTAATAATAATATTTTTCTTTTCCTATAACAGCAATAATATTTTATTAAAGTTTTATATTCATTTTTTTTGTATTTTATTTTTCATATTAAAATTTTGTGTACAGTATATATACAATACAGACCAAAAGTTCGGACACACCTTCTCATTCAAAGAGTTTTCTTTATTGTGTTCTTTAGCCCAAACGCGTCTCTTCTGCTTGTTGCCTGTCCTTAGCAGTGGTTTCCTAGCAGATATTCTAGCATGAAGGCCTGATTCACACAGTCTCCTCTTTTTTTTTTTTTTGGATTTTTCCCCGATTTTCTCCCTAATTTAGTCGTGTCCAATTCCTCCCCGTCACTAGGGGGCTCCCACATTAAGGCTACTACTACCACTCAGCCGGGAGCGCCGAAGACTATCACGTGTTTCCTCCGAACCACGTGACGCCAGCCGACCGCATCTTTTCGAACTGCTCGCTCGCGCACCGTTGGGGGCGGCGTAACACACTCGGAGGACAGCGCTATCCGCTCCCTCCGTTGCGCGAGCTCACAGACGCCCCTGATTGGCTGTAGAGCCGTGATTAATGTGGGAGCACTAAGTACCTCTCATCCCTCCCCTCTGAGAGAGCTCGGCCAATCAGCTCTCTCTAGACCTCCGGCTGCGAGAGGTTACAGCACCACCCGGGATTCGAACTAGCGATCTCCGGATGATAGGGCGAGCGCTTTAACCACTGCGCCACTCGGAGGCCCACACAGTCTCCTCTTAACAGTTGTTCTAGAGATGTGTCTGCTGCTAGAACTCTGTGTGGCATTGACCTGCTCTCTGATCTGAGCTGCTGTTAACCTGCGATTTCTGAGGCTGGTGACTCGGATGAACTTATCCTCCGCAGCAGAGGTGACTCTCGGTCTTCCTTTCCTGGGGCGGTCCGCATGTGAGCCAGTTTCTTTGTAGCGCTTGATGGTTTTTGTGACTGCACTTGGGGACACTTTCAAAGTTTTCCCAATTTTTCGGACTGACTGACCTTCATTTCCTAAAGTAATGATGGCCACTCGTTTTTTTCTTCACTTAGCTGCTTTTTTCTTGCTATGATACAAATTCAACCTCTTTGAATGAGAAGGTGTGTCCACATTAAAACCAAGCACACCATTGTTTTTCTTGTGAAATTCCCAATAGGTTTGATGTGTCACATGACCCTCTTCCTATTGAAAAAACAAAAGTTGGATCCTAGATGGCCGACTTCAAAATGGCCACCATGGTCACCACCCATCTTGAAAAGTTTGCCCCCTCACATATACTAATGTGCCACAAACAGGACGTTAATATCACCAACCATTCCCATTTTATTAAGGTGTATCCATATAACTGGCCCACCCTGTATATATATACACACACACATACATACAGTATATACTGTACATGCACAGAGTCGGCCAAAAAAAGTAAATACACTTCAGGAAATATATATATATATATATATATATATATATATATATATATATATAAATTATGTATATTACATAATAATAGTAATAATAATAATAATAATATACATCAATATATACAGTAACATATAGCATTACATTTTGTATTAAAGTATTTATGCAAGTTTTTCTTTTCCTGAAGTGTGTATGAATGAATACAGAAGTTAGGGATGCATATCAGTGACTCGAGAAATATTCTACTTCTATTTAATTTGCTAAAAATAACTCTGGATCTGAATATTGCTTACTCGAGACGGGAACTTGGAAGATGTTTTTGTCTCTCAGTTGATACGAGCACTTTGTCTAATTCTTTTATCCACAAGGCTTGACAGTTCTACTTTCCGAGTGCACCTGCCTTTCAGCACACACTCAGTCCCATTAGTGTGTCATTAGTGTTAATAGCAGCAAGTTAAGTAAGTCCTTAAATACATAACGTGTACTTTTAGTGTTATGTTAGTAGGTCATTGCTTGTTCTACATCACAGTCGGGGACTGGCACAATTAAAAACACAAGTCGCTAAATGTCTGACACTAAGCAAGAATCCCTGTGTTAGAGGCGACATATTTTTACTAGACATTTACGCAATTACAGTAAATAAATATAGCATAATGGGCGATTGTTCCTGCGCAGACTATTTCCTTTGACGTCAGATAAGACACGGTGATGTCATTTCTATTTAAAAGGAATAATAAGCTGTGGTTTGAGGTATTTATATATCTTACATGAACCCACGTTCTCTTTTATGAAGGAAAACAGAACTCCATTTAAGACACAACTGTTTTCGCAGAGTGTAACAAAATATTTATTAAATTTGACACATTTATTTGTTTTAACATTTTGTATTCCTTTGTATTGTTTGAGCATTAATGGTGACTAAATTGCATCTTTCACCTTCAGCGCATTGTACAGTACGTGAATGTGTTTAAATGTCAGATGAATCGTCATGTCATGTTTGCTACTTAGCAACCCTTTCGTCGTCTTGCCGCAGGCTGTTTGTCAGGACAATGGAACAATAGTTTAGCAAAATGTACTTTAGGAATGCTTTCTTTATTTATTTGGAACTTCTAAAAAAAAAAAAAAAAAAAAAACATTCCAGTGGCCCGGGATCCTCCCAACAGCAGGTGTGTGTGCAGAGGCGGGAAAGTCATTAAACCTTTAACATCCTCACTAAAAAAAAAATAATGTTCCGATGTGGAAATAAGAATAATTGCACAATCTAGTGGCTTTTAAATTCTTTAAAAAACAAAAACAAAACTGTAGTACTGCCCTCTACCAAATGGTTGAGATGTCGCTTCATGGTAAAAGTACAGATAATGAATAAAAGTAATTAATAAATAAAAGTAGCAGTATTAATAAATAAATACATTTAAAAGTAGCATTAAATGGTCAATTTTAAGGATGTGATTCAAAAGGAAAAATGTTTTTGGGCACTTCGTTTTGACACATACAGTATTTCCACACATGTAGAGAAAGTGTTTGGATGACTGAATAAAAATAATTGGAGCGATGCACTAAGGAAGGTGAAAGTTTCTTAAAGAGAATCATTACTGGTGATGAGACACGGATTCATCACTACGAGCCTGAGAGAAAACGGCAGAGTATGGAGTGGAAAAGAAAAAGTTGAAAAGTCGACCATCAGCTGAAAGATTCATCAATGCTTACAGTGAGACGCTTAACGCTTGCAACGCTACGGTGAGACGATTAATGAAGAGCTGAAACCTGAACTTCTGATTATACACCGAGGACTGATATCAAGGGCGTCATCATCTTGCATGATGATCTTGCACGTCTGCACACTTCTGCCCACACTGTTGACGCTCTGCAAAAAACTTATTTTTGAGGCGTTAAAGCATCCTCCCTATAGTCCTGATCTCACGCCATCAGACTTTCACCTGTTTGATTCCTTGGGACAATGAAGATTCACTTCTGTTGAAGAAGTCGAGACAGCGGCACATTCGTGGCTGGCAGCTCAGCCTGAAACCTCTTTTTTTTTTTTAATGAATATGAATATGAAAGCGTGTCGACAGATGGACAGTGTGTATTGAAAAGCGAAGAGATTATGTCGAAAGATTTTGTATTGGTCTTTTCTGATCAAAATCAATTCTACAGCCAGAGTGCAGATGATTTTTGACCTCACCCTTGTATGGGGTTAATTATATACAGTATAGCAGAGAGTTACACATAGTGTTACAGGGTTAATATTACCACACTGGTAAAATTTCTTCACTACGTGAAGAAATAAGCCTGGTATGCTTGCACGGGCATCACGGAGCATGTTGCAAAATCAGGTCTTTTTGCATAATTCTTTACATAATCGGTGGAGAACTAGGTATGACTTAGTTATCTTTCATCTCTGTCTGTGTGTGAGTATGTGTGTGTTGGTCTTGTTTAAACAGGAATGGGTGTGTTGCATGTGAAAGCATGTGCGTGCTACAGTGTGTGTGTGTGTGTGTGTGTGTGTGTGTGTGTGTGTGTGATGTTGGTAAACTTGTTATGTGAGGTTCTTCCCCTTAGAGTAAAAACTGATAGATGCTTCCTCTGTAACCTCTGCCTTTAATATTTCATATTTAAAATATTAATTGAAAAACAGCGTGTGACACGGCACACAGACAGATGTGTAAACTTCATTAAATCAACATGAAGCACGATGACACACTTCTAGTCGCCTGTCACTGAAGTCTGCTGGTAGAAATGTGAAAGCTATGAGAGAGAGAGAGAGAGAGAGAGAGAGAGACTCTCTACAAGTGGTATATTTGGTACAGAAATGCATACACACTCGTACAATACGTGTGTGTGCATGTGTGTGCACGTGCACACTCACACTTTAAATAGCCTCTGAATTTTCTTAATATTTCCATATTCAAAAGCAAAAAAAAAATCCAGCACTTAAATGTTGAAAATCCAGCATTCTTCTGTTAGGGGTCTAACATCATGCACATCATGAATAAATTATTTTATTTTGAATTGTCGATATTCTAATTAAAAACAGAATAAATGCAAACTGAGTAATTTCTGCGTTTTTCTAGATTTGTTTAAAGCGTTATGTTTCTGTGATACTGCTGTCGCCGTGTGAGAAACTGACGTCTCAGTCTCGTTTATCTAAAATTACTTTCGGTCTGCCTAATTCTCACCTGATAAAAATGTTCAGTCAAAACTTTTGTGGTCAAAAGCGTACACACCCTCATTACGGAAAGGAATCTCGTTCTTGCAATAAGTTCTTTGAACTGTTTTTTTTTTTTTCCTGGAGAAGAATGATTGCACATCATACACCGATCAGCCATGAAATTACAACGCAAAACATCTCGCCCAGTTTTGTGCAGCCTCTCTTTTCTGCCAGAAGGGCAGCTCTGGCACAGCATGACTTCACAAACCACTGGCGCTGGCAGTGGATCCTTCGCGTGCTATGGGTTGGAAGTTGGGGCCTTTGTGGGACAGACTTCATTGGACTTGGATTTGTCCCGTTTGGACCAGTGCGTGGTGGGCTGAGGTACACTGGGTGTTCTGGTGCCTTTCAGCATTAAAATGTTCTGCTTCGTTGGCTTTTCTGTCAGTTTGGACCAGACGGGTTGATCTTTGGTCCGCGTGGACATGGGTGAGCCTTGGGTGCCCATGATCCTGTCACCGGGTAATGGGTTAGTCTTATGGCTCATCGATGTACATCTTCAATCAAGGAAAAAAAAAACAAATTTGGGGTACAAGTTTTAATTTATTTAGCATTTTCTGGAACGGATCTACAGCCAAAATTACTCAGAGCCAATTTAATACACATAGACCCTAATTGGGATATTAACTACAGCTGGTAGCTTCCCGATGGTTTGTCAAAGAGCACTCACTGCATACACCGGCACACAGAACAACGAGAAAGTCCACGAATCACAGCGCAGATTTGCTTTGCACAAGTCAGGAATCTCTCTTTTTAAAACAACTGCCAATTCCAAGATCAGTTCAAACAACTGCATGTAAGAACAAGTCAATGGGAGGTGCCGCCACTTTGCCAAGTTCTGGAAGACCTAAACCTGTCACCCTCAGCTGAGAGGAAACTGATTGAGATTTCAGGAACTGCTGGAAGCAGCTCGAAGACCGGTGTCACCTTCTAATGTACAGTCGAGCCAGTTTTACATCATCAAGGACCGGAAGGCTGCCATCCAAGAATGAAGCCTCAGCTCCGGAATCTGCACCAGTCTAGTTCGCAGCTGAGCACATGGACAAAGAATGCGCTTTATGGAGAGAACGTTTCTGAGTTATGTTTGGATGAGTAAAAGTGAGGCACTCAAAACACTGTACCATCTATTAACATGATGATGGTGGTATCATTACAATTGGAATTGGTGCATTCCCCAAATTGGAAGAAATAATGAAGAAGGAGAAGAAATACCTTCAAGTGAACCTCAAATCAACTAGACACTTGAAACCTGGTCAGAATTGAACGTTCCTACCGGGCAGTGACCCCAAACACAGGCTGGAGATCTCGTCACATGGAGGCCCCTTGTGGTGGCTGTGGATGGTCTTGGATTCGGCTGATGCAGGGAGATGTTCTCTGATGGTCAGTCGTTCAGAACTGAATTTCCAACAAACAGTTTTGTATCTGAGCCTCCAATAACGAAAGTGGACTTGAACATTTTTCCTGTTACACTGAACTTTCAGCCTCCTAACACGCATCATGACTGCAGATCAATCCCTACATCAATCTCAGATCACCCAAATGAGGACGGGTTCCTCTCAAGGTTTCATAAATAAACCTGAATTTAACTGAATTGATAAAACAGGATAACGTACAGTAGGCTTTCGGAGCCTCAATCCTGAAGAAAATTTGTGCCAATAAAGATGTTGTGGTTCTCTGTGGGAGTAACAGGGATGGATAGGACAAAGAATCAGTCCATCAGAGGGACAACCCATGTTTGATGTTTAGGAGATAAAGTCAGAGAGGCCAGATTGAGGTGGTTTGGACATGTTCAGAGGAGAGATTTTGACCATATTGGTAGAAGGATGCTGAGGTTGGAACTGCCAGACAGGAGGTCTAAAGGAAGACCAAAGAGGAGATTTATGGATGCAGTGAGAGAGGACATGAAGTTAGTTGGTGTAAGAGAAGAGGATGCTGAGGATAGGGTTAGACGGAGGCAGATGATTCGCTGTGGCGACCCCTGAAAGGGAACAGCCAAAAGGCAAAGAAAACGTTTGTGCCAATAAATAAATAAATGAACACAACCAATTCAGCTAAGAAGAGAGGTCAAACATTTACATTTAGGCATCTGGCACACACCCTTATCCAGAGCAACTAACATTTTTATCTCATTATACATCTGAGCAGTTAAGGGCCTTGCTCACGGGCTCAGCAGGGACAACTTGGTGGTCATGGGGTTTGAACGTGGGATCTTCTGAATCGTAGTTCAATGCCGTAACCATTGATCTACTCCTGATCCAGCCAGGACTCCGGACAGCCGGAAGTTTTTGATGTCGTCACAAATCATCTGCTAAATGTGAAGGGACATTCAGATAAAATATTACGTGTGCTGTATATACACTACAATGTCGTTGTTTAATGCATTTCACAAACAATTCCATCCATTTCACAGTCAATTTAAGTTGTAGCCGGTATTCTGACTGTAACGGAGCGGCCAGCGCAGCGCAGTCTCCAGGTCTGAACCCTTATCGAGCTGTTGTGGGAGCAGCTTGAGCGTATGGTACGGAGGAAGACTCCATCAAGCCAAGACATCTTGCGGGAGATGCTCCAGGAAGCATGGGGTGAAATCTCATCAGATAATCTTCGGAAAAATCGACAGCTAGAAAGTCTGCCAGGCTGAAATTGCTGCAAAAAGTGTTTTTTTTTTTTTTTTAAAGAAGAAAAAGAAGAAGGAGGAGGCAAAGTTTGAAGAACAAATTCATAATTCCCATCAAAATCGTTATTTCTTACTCATGTCTTGTTCTTTTGCAATATTTTCTATTCAGACTAATTTCTTATTTCTAATAACTTATGAGCGGTAGTGTATGTTTGATGAATGCATGATGAAATTCCTGAGTTTTTCTCCTGGTAAAGATGTCTGACGTACAATCGTCCTGCCCCAACAGAAGAAACCGCTTCAAGCCCGATACTGCCGTGACGTTCATAGTCATGATGGGGGAACGTAAACTTTTGACTTCAACTTTACCTGATGTGAATGAGGGGAGTTATACTACACACACTTACCACTAAGGTATTGATGTCATCTGTCAGCAAGATCGAGCTTCAGGCAATAAACAAAACTCTAACATAAAAAAAAAACATGGAGTCTGGAAGTCTCCGAATGGTCATGTGCCCGTATCTGAACACGAGGGGAGGAGAGAGAGAGGAGAGCTGGTGTGTTTCTGTGCATATTGCTGGAGGGGTCATATGACAAGAGCGCAAACCAGATGGTGCAGATCAATATGTGTAACAAGATATCATAATTAGTGTGTGTGTGTGTGTGTGTGTGTGTGTGTTAATGGAGGGTACCGAATAGTTAATGAGTTGGATCCAGGGTAGAGAGAGAGACTGATGCCATGTTGAAGTGATGCACTTGATCTCTGCTGGGACCACACACACACACACACACACACACACACACACACACACACACACACAAAGAGTGCACTGTTTTTCTGCAGAAAGCAATGTGGCTAATTACTGATGTGCTGCTTCAGTTCTATCCCACTGCTGAGTGTTTGACCTCAACACACACACACACACACACACACACACACACAGTGTCATTGTTCTACAGGCACATCTTTCTCTTTCTCTTTCTACACCTCTCTTCTCTATCCATATCTTTCTATACTCACAAACACAAGCAAACATCATGTTTAACATTAAAAGTAAAGAAAACAGCTAAAAGTTCAACAGGTAAAAAAAGAACATTGATGAAAGAATAAAAGAAAAAAAAAGTTAGTTGTCACATGGAACAGAAAGATAGATGGAGATGAAAAAAAAGAAAGAAAGAAAGAAACTGCATTTCTGTATGCCTGTATGTATAAGCATGTGACTGTGTATACTCTGTGTGGTGTGTGTGTGTGTGTGTGTGTGTGTGTGTGTGTGTGTGTGTGTGTGTGTGCGCGTGCGTGTGTGTGTGTGTGTCCGGAGGAAGGATAAGGTTTTCCCTTCCATAGTGTCTGACAGGCAAACTGTTTCCTACTAGGAGCACACACTGCATCCTACTGATAACACTCACTCACTCACTCACACACACACACACACACACACACACACACACACACACACACACACACACACACACACACACTGTGTGTTTCTCTCTCATGCTCTCAGCGCAACACAGCACATCCCAGGCAGAACACAACATGGCTCTGCAACTGCTGCCTTACACACACACACACACACCATAATGCTTAAGGTTGCACATGCGCACACATATACAAGTACAGATGACTGATGAAGCTGTGTATGCATCCACACAACAACACAAAAACCAAACACACACAAATAAACACACACACACAAGCCTGCAGCCTGACAGGAGGCTCGGTGTGACAGACAGCATCAGGGGACGAGTGTGAGATGATGACTCATACGGAGAGAGAGAGGGAGAGAGGAATGAGAAAGAGAAGAAGAAGAAGAGAGAGGGATGAGAGATGATGAGGGAGGGGGGGGGGGGTTCCTCTACAGGTATGATCTCATCGTCAGTGTTCCCATCATCAACTATTGATGCTGATGAGGTCAGTGTGGTGAAGGGGAGCAAACAGCAGTGTGCAGAGTACATTAACACACACACACACACACACACACACACACACAAATCCCCTTGCTCTTAAGAGTCTTTGAATTCTGTAAACAGCTATGACTAAAGATTTAAAAAATAATAATTAAAATGTTTTTTTCTTTGTTAAAATAAGTGTATCAGTGAAACACACACACACACACACACACATGCTGGAGGGAGTTTCTCATCTCATGTGACACAGACCAGATGTTATTCGAGTCAAAGTTTATCTATTTTATTTTATTTTTTTTATACATTAGTGTTTTTTATGAAGGGTTTTATTCTAAAACATTGACGTGTCCGTCATTTTCCACAGCACGGTGTGTTGAAGACAATAAATCTTCACACAGCAATTCTGTTGATTTCCTGTGATGGCCAGAATCCATCGTCAGGCGGTCTGCTCGGTTTAGCTGGAGGCGTGTGTGTGTGTGTGTGTGTGTGTGTGAGCAATGCGTCAGATCACCATCTAAATATCTGAGCCCATATTCAAGTAAAAATTATTTTCTGAAAGTCAGTTGGAACCTCGGCATACAGATGCCCTCGATTATGGAGTTTTCGGTTTAAGAATGAAAATTTTGCAAGAAATCTGCCTCGGCTTACGAGTGAGCGAATGAACGAATCGCAAAGACCGATCGCAAATTTGACATTTTTCTTTTTATTCACGAGAGTCAATCCACGTTTGGACGCTACGTGATTTTCCAGCATCTATTTTTTTTTTGTTATGGTGGTAATTTTTTTTGGGTGACTGGAACGGATTATCTGTATTTACATTATTTATTACGAGAAAATTCGTACCGCAACGTAGATTTTCGCCTTAAGAACTCACCTCCAGAATAAATTACATTTGTACCACCGTATTATATTTCTCACAGTTGAGCTCTCAAACTTCGCAAGACATCATTAATTATGAACATACAACTGGAATTTTAATAATAATAGTTGTTAACCCCTACTACTTAAACAATAAGTTGCAAACTGCAAGTTTGTGCATGTTGTCAATTATTTTCTTTTTATTAACAGTTTGATAAAACTTGGCAGACTTTTAAAATAATCGGATATTGTAATATGACAAGTGTAATCAGTGCATCTGTAGTTTTAACTTTGGTTTTTCTTGAACTTTAAATAGAATTCAAATGTAAAAAAAAAAATTCGCCTTTTAGTAAGCACACCACCGTAAAACTAATAGATGAGCTGGATTTATGACCCACAATGAGTAGATCATTATAAATCTGTGCATCATATACATTGGTAGACTGTTGATTTGAATAAATGTGGGGCATTGGATTTTTTTGATTGTTTATTTTTCTCAAGCAGCTCAATTTCTTACGGGTGTTAGAGTATGAAAAAATATTAAAAGTACCCCATATGCACTGAAATCCTCTGTAACTTGTGTTGGTGATTCTCATATCGTCTCATACTGTACAAAGCATCCATTGCACCAACCTTCCATGAACTTAGAAGTAGAAAAAGAAGTGATTAATCTGTCAGAACCAAAGGAGAAACATCAAAGCTGCGTTCCATTCCGAAGTGTACTTCACCCTTCACACTTTTCCGGTGAAGTGAAGACCTGTTGTTCACTCGTTCCCTACACCATCCTCACGTCACTTTGAACTGAACTTTGAATTTTCGCTCCCTGCAGTTTGGAATCACACTTAACATGGCTGACCAGCTTGTCAAGGCTACGTCGCATACTACTTCAAAGTATAACGATTGATATGCATCTCCAGTCATGAAAAATAAAGCTAACTTCAAAGTACCAAAACAGTTCCTCAAATGACCACTAGGCTTCAAGACGCTCATGTTAAAATGTCTGACATTACAAGAGAAATACTGTAAACTGTTTGTCACCTGGTTTCTAGATTGCCCTTTTTTTTTTTTTTTTTTTTTACATAACTCATAAGTTAACAGTATACTAAGCTGGAAAATTATACATAATTAGGGGCGAGGTTGATTTGAGTGGCAGCTGCAATGCAGGCGTCAAACCGCTAGCCGTCTGCAATGCATCAATTTACGTAGCTGAACAGTTAACTGAAATCGTTGTAGTTAAACTTACCAGAAGAAACGTACGAGTCTGTAGGGTGAGCACTATATGGTGTATATATATATATATACACCATATATATATATATAATCTTTACCATCATAGTGTTTCTTTATGCACACACTGAATATTTATTCTCCTTCTGAATTTGTACAGTATGAAGAGTCAACATCATTTTCGCTCAGGATGTTCGTAAAAGTCACGTGACTCAGAAAACTTAGCACAGAGCCAAAGCGCCCTTCCCTATAAACCTGAGTGCATTATGGGTTTTCTATACCGCCTGGGGTAAACTGTTTAGTCGCTAACGCTAAGCAGTGCACGGAGCACTTTGACAAGCACGCTAGACTTTCGCACGTGTCTACAAAATAGCACACTTCTCAAAGTCGCGCACTTTGTAACACACCGATATCTAAACCCCTTTTACATCCAGAATCCTGTCAACTCCGTTTTTTTTTTAACTTCACCCTTTTTTTCTATCGTCTCTCTAACTGTGATATTTTAGTCTCTTAGCGTCTCGAGTGCTGTGTGTGATGAAATTGCAGTGAGAGAGCTCCTCTCTCACACAACACACACTCACACTGCAGCATGCTGCTCTCAGCAGCTCGAAGGCATGTGTGTCAGGACATTGTGTCCATACTGCACAATCACACCCACATATACACACACTCCACGTTCAAACACACACACACACACACACACACACACACAGTCTCACATGGCCTGCAGTTCTAAAATTATGATCTAAACATTGACACACACTCCCTAACCAATGCTGTTAGAAACACACACACACAGCTGCTGAGCGTGGGACATGCTGCACACAACTCGGATGCAGCAACAGCAGTACACAGTGCTCAAGCCTTCATGCTCGCAGCCATCACCACAACCTTTACTACAGCCATCACTACAGCCATCACATAATTACAGCCATCACAACAACCATAACCTACAACCATCACTACAACTATCTTTACAGCCATCATTACTTGACTTTAACCATCATTACATTAATACAGCCATCCCTACAACCCTCACTACAGCCATCACTACAGCCTTCACAACAACCATCATTGCAACATCCCTAACGTCATCCCTACAACCATCACTACAGCCATCACATAATTACAGCTATCACAACAATCATTGCTACATTAATCCCTACAACCATCCCTACAACTATCCTTACAGCCATCATTACATCACTTTAACCATCATTACATTAATACAGCCATCAATGCAGCGATCACTACAATCTTCCCTGCAGCCATCACTACAACCACCACTACATTCAATACAACAACCATCCTTACATCACTACAGCTGTTACTACAGCCATCACAACAACCATCATTGCATCATCCCTAACGTCATCCCTACAACCCTCACTACAGCCATCACTACAACCACCACTGCATCCATCACAACAACCATCCTTACATCACTACAGCCATCACTACAGCCATCACTACAGGCAATCACTACAGGCATCACTACAGGCAACCCCAGGGCAATCATTATAACCATCCTTAAAGCCATCACAACAGCCATCACTACAACCATACTTACAGCCATCATTACAACCATCCCTACAGCCATCTTTACAACCATCCCTACAGCTGTCACTACAGCCATCACAACAGTCTTCCCTAGAGCTGTCGTTACAACCATTCCTACAACTGTCCATATAGTTCCCCCCTACCCTACTCCCTAAAGTCATACCTAAAGTGTTTCCTACAGCCAACACTACAACCCTCACAATAATCATACCTACAATCATCTACATCATCATTACAAGCATCAATATAACCACCACTACAGCCTTCTCTAGAGCTGTCATTACAACCACTTCTACAACTGTCCATATGGTCCTCGCTACTTCACACTCTACAGTCTAATATAAGGTCTTTCCTACAGTTATCACCACAGTGGTATGTACTGTACAGCTGTGCCTACAGTCCTCACTATTGTACTCCTGCACTCTTACCTACATTCTTTCCCTATAGCTATTGTATGTCTACAACTGTCCTTACTGCCATCCCTAAAATCCAAGATACAGTTGTTCCAACAACCATCCCTTTAGGTATCTTTACACGTCCCTGTAGCAACCAACTCTACATATGCTGTCTGGACGACCTACAGTTCATATGAGGTTCACAAACTTAATCTAGAACTGGCCGACCAAAGTAGCCTAACCCCTGAATGAAACCCAGTAACAGTGTTGATATCATGAGTGTTGAATTACCATCTAAAACTCCTGTTAAATTGAACACTCCTTTCAATGTTGCATGAGCACCTATTGTGTTTAATTAACAGATCACTCGGCAAATACACTTACATTTGTATTTATTGAGTTCTGTAAATTGATCATTCTAAGAGTTTTACAAGACTCCAGATTTTTTTTTTTTTCAAAATTATGGATTAATATGACATTTTCGAGGTTTATTCAAGACTGCAGAAGTACACCATATTAAGAGCTGACTACTAAAAGACTACTGGTTAATTAATTATTTAACGGTGTATTAGGTAAGATTTGCGAGGCAAATGGACTCTAAATGGTAAATAAGCAGAGTGGAATAAGATTTGAATAGGTTTTTTCCAAAAAAAAACTTATAATGGTTCAAGAGTTACTGTCATGACTATCATTACTTTTACATTCAAGTGCTTGGAAGCCAAGTTCCAACATGCAACTTCGGGAAGGAAGCCCACGGAAGCCCACGGTAGGGGCACAAGGTAGGGGACATCCTGGATGGGGCACCAAACCATCACAGAGCACACACACACACACACACACCAATCAGCTTATTCTGCATATCTATATACTTTGAACTGCTGGGGGGGGGAAACCCAGAACAAACCCACCAAGAACAGGAAGAAGATGTAAAACATACATACACACACACACACACACACACACACACACAAACACAGACAGACCAGAGGCAAGATTTTAACCCCTAATCCTGGAGGTGCGAGGTTATAATATGTAGGTTATAACATAATACATATTTATAGAATATTAAATAACAATTCAGCACTATTCATTGATGAATTAATTAACTCAGCACTGAGCTGGTTTTAAATAGTTTTACGGTTTAATTGAACCACAATCATGATGTGAAAAATAAATGCATGCTCATTATTATTAGTGAAGGTTTAAATAACATTGTGTAACACACACACACACACACACACAGATACTGGAGGTAAGATTCAAACCCCTAACCTTTGAGGTGCGAGGCAACATTTTACCCAATACTATATTTATGGTATAGAACCAATTCAGCACTATAAATTAATTGATTAATTAAATAATTAAGTAATTAACTCAACCCTGAGCTGATTTCAATCTGTTTAGAGGGTTAATTCAACCCAGTCATGATGTGAAAAATGAATGCATTGGAAATTATTATCAGTGCAGGTTTGAATGGCATTTTGCAACACACACACACACACACACACTTTCCTCACACAAGCACAGCACTAAGAGTCCAAACTGCGCACATCCACATTGGACAGGACAGAGAAGAGGCTCAGAGCCGACACACACACGGCCATATTGAACACAACGTTCACATGTGTTTACACACACAAACACACACACACACACTGGGATTAAAGAAGATACTGCGCGCGCGCGCTCGTCTTTATTAACTTACCGTTGGTTGTTTATGTGTTTACCGCCGAGCATCCGCCTCCTTCTCTTCTGCTCTGTAAACAATCTCTATATTAATCTTAGATATGAAATCTTTCTTCCTTCTCCTGTCCCAGACCGAGTCCCGTGCGAGTGTGTGTTTGCGGCTGAAGGTGAGAGAGAGGAGAGAGAAATGAAACAGATGCGACGTTGCTCAGTGTCTCTCTCTCTCTCTCTCTCTCTCTGCAGTGCGCGAGCGCTCACCTCGGGCTCGAGCGCACCAGCGCGCGCCGTCAGCTCTGACGTCAATGCATTCCAGCTCAGCCGCGCGAGCGCTCCTCAACGATACGAGAAGCCAAAAGTGTCACAAAATGTCTAGACGCCAAGAGTGATTGTTTTATCCCCCCCAGCATTTCTGACATTCAATAAGGGTACAGTCACACTAAGGCCAAAAGTTTGTGGACACATGATCATGATATCTTATCTGTGTTCGCTGAACATCTACTTCACGGATATAGTCCCCCTTTGCGACGCCACTCTTCTGGGAAGGGTTCCTTCCCATTAGACTTTGTACAAGTATTCAGTCATTATCGGGATCAGGTTTGATGTTGTTGTTCCAGCTCATCCCAAAGGTCTTGTGTGTGGGGTTGGGGTCAGGCCTTTGTGCAGAATCCTCGAATTCCTCCATTCCTACCAATCACACATTATATGTTCTTGGAGCTTGCTTAGTGCACTGTCATGCTGGAACAGGTTTGAGCACCAGCACAAATTGTAATTCCACAGCACACAAAGACATTCCAGACAACTGTGTGCTTCAAACTTTGCCGTGACAATGTGTGATGGTCAGGTGTCCACATTCTTTTGGCCATATATAAAAGAGGGGTTTTGTCTGTACATTGGTCAGTGCTCTTTCAATGATACCTTTTATATTTCATACACTGGAGGACCTGGAACCAGTCTCAAAAAAAAATTTCTGTCTGTATGTCTGTATGTCTGTCCAGACATATTTTGTCACCGCATCACACAAAACTGGCTGGACAGAATTTTATGAAATGTTGCCAGGCCTTGCGTGAAGTTAAATCTGTGCCATAAATGAAATCAAAATGTTGAGTGGAAGTGAAATTATTATTATTCAGATTATAACATACACTAGCACCAATGGGTATTAATTAGAAAAGCTAAACTGAACAGTTTTACTGGGATTACTTATTATTTTTCGCCACTGAAATAACAGCTGAAGTGGTATAAGTGAAGAAGTGCTGGTAGAGTCCTCTGGTAACACCTCTAGGGTTGAGGGTTCGATTCATGCCTCAGATCTGCGTGGGTCGAGTTTGAATGTTGTCCTTGTCCTTGGTGGGTTTTCTCACACAGTCCAAAGTCATGTACAGGGTGGGCCATTTATATGGATACACCTTAGTAAAATGGGAATGGTTGGTGATATTAACGTCCTGTTTGTGGCACATTAGTATATGTGAGGGGGCAAACTTTTCAAGATGGGTGGTGACCATGGTGGCCATTTGGAAGTCGGCCATCTTGGATCCAACTTTACAAGTTTATTTACAAGTTTCTGACCACTTATAAAATGTGTTCAATGTGCTGCCCATTGTGATGGATTGTGAATGCAACCCTCTTCTCCCACTCTTCACACACTGATGGCAACACCGCAGGAGAAATGCCAGCACAGGCTTCCAGTATCCGTAGTTTCAGGTGCTGCACATCTCGTATCTTCACACCATAGACAATTGCCTTCAGATGACCCCAAAGATAAAAGTCTAAGGGGGGTCAGATCGGGAGACCTTGGGGTCCATTCAACTGGCCCACGACGACCAATCCACTTTTCAGGAAACTGTTCATTTAGGAATGCTCGGACCTGACACCCATAATGTGGTGGTGCACCATCTTAACACATTTTATAAGTGGTCAGAAACTTGTAAATAACTCATGAAAGAATAAAGTCACGTTAAAACCAAGCACACCATTGTTTTTCTTGTGAAATTCCCAATAAGTTTGATGTGTCACATGACCCTCTTCCTATTGAAAAAACAAAAGTTGGATCCAAGATGGCCGACTTCCAAATGGCCACCATGGTCACCACCCATCTTGAAAAGTTTGCCCCCTCACATATACTAATGTGCCACAAACAGGACGTTAATATCACCAACCATTCCCATTTTATTAAGGTGTATCCATATAAATGGCCCACCCTGTAGATTAGGCTTATTGGCCTTTCTCTAACGGGATGGAAGATTAATGAATATGTACTGTATATATTTTACAAGAGCTTGTCATATTTGGGACTTAATTTATGTCTTCAATAACCAATATGAAACAAATATGGGGTAAAAAAAAAAAAAAAAAAAAAAAAAGAGTGGGAAGAGAATCCTGAATATCTCCTGATATACTGTATTATCTCCTACACAACTCCTCATCAGGAAGAGAAAAACAAATCTTGCCGTTACAGGGTGTATAGTAAATATCAGCTAATCCGCTCACTCACTCATTTTCAGTAAGTGCTTCATGCTGGTTTGAATCGTAGTAGATCCAGTGCTCATGCTGGGGACACTGGGCATGAGAGGGAAATACACCTCGGATGGTATTCCAGTCTACTACAGAGCAGCATGCACACGCATTCACACGAATAATTCACACGTAGGGGGAATTTATCTTAGTCAATCCACATCCTGGCATGTTTTTTGGGCGGTGAAAAGAAACCTGAGAACCCTGAGGTAACTCACACTGACGCAGGAGAGAACAGAAACTCACACAGCACAGACAATAACGCAAGCCCAGGATCAACCCGAGGACCCTGAAGAAGTGTGTGCTCATATGCAATCCCCCACCCTGCCACTCACTTAATAAACTAATTTGGTATAGTGCTAAAGCTCGGCATGCCAAGATACATTTCTCAGTTGTCCCATAAAAGAACATTTTTAGCATACTGTAGCTGAAGGCTGTATGACAAGGACGATCCGCTGCACTGGTGCTTGTACTGTTTGTTGTCAAGTGCATTAGCGAAGACACTTACTGTTCCTGTATAAATGAAAATGACTCTTTTTAATGAGGCCCAGACATGCACTTAGTCTTCTATTCATTCCTCACAATGGTGATGTGAAGGCATATAAAGCTTTCATTTCAGCATTACGAGGCACACCGTCCATGGCACACCCTAGCCATTGTCAAATAAAATAAATAAATAAATAAAATGTTTTATATTAAATACTAGTTATACTGTTATTTGGTCAGATTGCACTGGAAAATCAAGGTGCAAAAATTATATTGAACATATTACATAACAATCATTTTCTAAAATGTTTTTGTAAGCTTACCAACCTAGGGCTTAAATTCTAAGCACCAATGAGGAAGAAGTTTGAAATAATTCGACAGGGATTTCAAATAACGTTACGCACATAACCTTATGTGACAGTTTTACATCAGGAATTGTAAATGTACACTTGTTAAATGTAATATTACATGTTTATATGCATGGCTTGTTGGCTCTTTTGGCTTTTATTAGGAGCCATTTGTGTGGCATTCGTTAAATAATACAATAACAAAACAGTGCTGTGGTCTGGGAAAAAGATTACACTATCAAGGAGAATTATTATTATTATTATTATTATTATTACTACTACTCACTCACTCATTCTATATCACTTATCCTGTATACAGGGTCACGGTGAAGAGGGGGGGGCGGGGTATGCCAGGAGACTTAGGGTTATACCTTGGACAGGGTGCCAATCCATCACAGGGCACGCACACACACACACACACACACACACACACACACACACTCATTCACACAGTATGGGGCAATTTGGAAACGTCTATTTGAACCCAGACTCTGGAGGTGATCGATTGATCGATCTATCTATCTATCTATTATAAAGGCTAATATTATATTTTTAAAATCCTCAAGTTGTTTGTTATCAGATCGACTTCTCTTTTCCGAGAAGATAATTGAAACGTTTTTTTTTTTTTTTTTTTTTTTTTTTACAACTCAGAAACATCACAGCATACAGCAGATTACTGTTTGCATGTTTCCTTTGTTTGATTTGTCAGCACTATCCAGTAGATGCTGCCATTTAAAGGGTTAATGCTTAGCATGAAAGAAGAATGACGCAGTTACAGTTTGGTTCATCAGTTTAAAAAGAAAGACAAGATCATTGCCAAATGAAAACATGGGCCACAAGGCGGGGTACACCCTAAATAGAGTGCCAACTTATCGCAGGGCACAAACACACACTCACACACCTATTCATACAATACAGGCAACTGTATCAGTAATTGACTGCATGGCTTTGGATTGTGGGGAAGAAAAAAACACACACAGAGGAAACCCACTAAAGCGCTGGGAGAACATGAGAGTGGAGGAGAGATCCGGACCTCCTTCCACGCTGGAGGTGTGAGGCAACAGTGCTAACCTCTAAGCCACCATGCCGTCACATGATAGTAATATTATACATTATACATATAAACTGATGCTTTCATGCATTGAACCTTCTTTATCAAGAGAATCAATAATAATAATAATAATACATATAGGTAAGACTAAATAGTTTTATACTATTGCTATTATATAATACAGTACTAATCCTATTACTAAATAGTATAATGTATATAGCAGAAGCCAGATTCTCATTTACACGTGTAGTCACATCAAGAGTTATAAAAGTACCACAAATCATTTTTAAACTCTGTGGGAAAGCCGAGTATTCTTTTGTGGGACAAAAGTCACAGGCACTGAATCACGACTGCTCTGAGGAGGAAGTGAAAGCAGCTGGAGGCTGGAACAGAGCACATTCTGAACATACCACCTCATGGGCCATGCTGAGTCCAATTCTAAACAAACCCTCCATCTGAATGGAAAGATAGATTGAGAGAAGCTTCGTGTGCCTGCTGTTTTGTTTCTCAGATCGTTTGGCTCAAAGAAGCATACATGCACTTACACACGCATGCACCCCCGAATGAGTTCCAGACTGAGCACTAGTCACATCCAGTCACATGCTTGTTGTGACTGAGGATCTCTTCGACATGTGGAGAAGCGGGTAAAGCTCATCAGAGGCGTGAGTACAGAAAGCATATGAAACGTCACCACGGCTTGATCAGGTTGTTTTTTTTTGTTTGACTCAGTGTAACCTACAAACACAAACCATTCATTCTCTAACGTTATGCCGATCTCTTAGACCCCCACAATCACTTAACCTCTATATTGCAGTTTATCATCCCCAATAGGAAAGTCACATGAATTTGACATGTGAAGTTGAACCTACATATGTAGATTATATGTAGATATGTGGAGGACATTTTGACAAATTACTAGCGCAGGGCAAGGACGTCTTTAAAAAAAAGTTTCTACACAAAAATAAAAGCGAAATGAATGAAATAAAAGTTCATAATTGGTGTTTTTTGCTTAAGATATAGTCTCAGGTACAATCTGTACGATTTTCTAGTTTTACCGAACATCCTGCCGAACCAGCCACAGTCCTTCCGAAGACTTTATCGCACTTGTGTCTTTTATAAGTTTTATATAACATTTTTCTCCCATGTACCTTACAGCACGATGAAATGATATTTTTTGCACATCCCAGCTACTATAGGGTCAGAGCACAGGGTGAGCCAGGATGCAGAGCGCCTGGAGCAGACAGGGTTGCTCGAAGGCTCAAAAGTGATAGTGCTGGGGCTGGAACCCCCATCCTTCCGGTCTTGAGCCACCACTACCCCTTTTTCTAAGGCATGAAAAACTCAACAAAGTAGTCCTTTATATAACGAGCTGCTTTCTTTTCTGGCCCACAGACATTTTCTTTCTAAGATTAACTAAAAAAAAAAAAATAATATATATATATATATATATATATATATATATATATATATATATATATATATATATATATATATATTTCTTTTTATTTTGTTTATTTTATTATTTATTTTAGTATTTATTCTTTTTTCTTTTTTTTTGCTGGAATACTCATGTTAGGAAATCAAATGTTTTTGTACTTTGCTTAAAAGTCATAAAGAAATTTTTTGTCTACTACAACACACACACGCACACACACACACACACACACAGGGTACAGTACAGTATATTGTACTGGAAATGTTATTTAATTTAATGTGCATGTGCTTTTATTTTGGAATGTGATTACTGTACATTCATCATGATTAATGCATTTTAAGTTGCGATTATGTTACTCACATAATCATCGTCATGGTTTCATCATGATCACACTATATTTACATGAATTAATGTTTAAATGGATTTATGTAGTTTAACAGCATTCTTTAAATCCCTTACAGGACATAGAGATGAAAGAAACGTATTGGAAAGTAAATGGATACTAACATGTTAAAAAAAAAAAACACACACACACAACATTCATAAATAAACTTTATTTGAACACATTGCTCTACGGTGTTTCTGTACTGCACATGTGTAGCACTGTAAGGTGGCGATCCTGTACTGTAACATTTATGATCTAATTCATAAACGTCTATAAACGTCTGTAATCAATAAACACAAACTAAACTTCACTGTGGAGCAAAACTCGACATTATGCTGACAACAACCAGAATCGCTTTTTCCCCTCTTAATGAAATTTATCGTTCCATCCTGCATTATGCAGATGATAATCTGATTATACCCATCCTTTTAGAATTTTAAAATGTGTTATATACCTGTCCTAACGAAATGAGATTAAGATGCTTAAAAATGTGGTTTAGGCATCGGTTTACAGAAAAGTGTTTGGGTGAGCTAGACCTCTCACACTTAGCACCACATTAGCCTTGAAGCCCAATACATTTAGGGAATTTTCATTTCTGTCTGAAGCATTCCTTTAAAGAGCCATCAGTGATTAAAAAGCAGCAAGATAGAAGATACAGTAGTTTAGGGTTTCAGTGATAATAAAACCTGAATTCCAATTTATGTTCATGCGGTACACTTGGCTCTATGAAGAGGTTTTTTCCACAAAAGAGAGAAAACGCCTCGCTCCCAAAGGGGAGTCACTGACGGTGATGGCAGAAAATACTGGGGTTACTATGGGAACCACTTCCGTAAAAAGCTGACTCAAAGTGACGCTCATTACATACTCATTAGAAAGAGAGGAATTTGTACATTTATCATAATGTGAGTCAGGTCTTTCATTAGTAACTCTAAATGCCAGGCATCAAATTCCAGGTTTGGGCTGAACTGAAAATGTACTGAATTAGTCATAGATGCTTAGATCCATCTACCCATATTAGAGATGTGAAAATGACACTAATATGGATAAAACTGTAAGGACACTCATATGGCACAGTCTATATGCTGTGTGTTTTCAACAGAGTGTTTTTTTCCCCCTGCCTTTTTTTTTTTTTTTTCAGATTTCCCCGATTATGAAATCAGGCATAAAGGTGGGCTGATGCCAAACTGCAAACAGTCAACTTCTTTTACTCAGACATGTCTTTGTGGATCGACTATATTTGGAGTGCAGGGAAAATATATTTTTTTAATACAGGAAGAAAAAATGTGAAAGTTCTTTCATTTTACCTTGTTACTCTCAGAGTTATAAGAATCTGAACATTTCCTCATTTTATTTATTGTTTGTTTTTTAGTTTTTTATTATTATTATTATTTTTTTAAATTTTATTTAATTGATTCAAGAAAATTACTTTAGACACAGTTTAGGTCAGTATGTGGCAGAACATTTTTTTTCTCTCCAAAAATATGAAATAACGCACATCCAATTAGGTAATTGAGTAACAACAACAACAACAACAACAACAACAACAACGTCAGTTGTTATTTTAAGACACGAAAGTCAGCTGTTCTGGATTACTTCTTGCAAGAACAGTATTGTCAAGTGCATTTGCAAAACCGATCAAGCACCACGATGAAATTGTCTCTCATGAAGATCTTCTCAGGAAAGCGAGACCGAAACTTAGCTCTGCTGCAGAGGAGGACTTCATTTAGAGTCACCAGCCTCAGAAATCACCAGCACCTCAGATTAGTGATGCTATAAAGGCTTTACAGACCACGAGTAGCAGTTACTGTACATCTCAATATAAGCTGTTCAAAATTTATTGCATATTTTGGACGCCTTCAGCATTGTTTTGCAATGCAGACAGAAATTTAAATCAGCAAAGACCATGGAGTTAGAAGGTGTATCCAAACTTTTTAAAGGTAATGTACTATATATATATATATTTAGCCTAATCTGCATGTCTTTGGACTGTGGGAGGAAACCCACCAAGCATTGGTTCTGGGTCCATGCACCCAGAACCAAAGTGGGAATCGAACCCAGACCTGGGAGGTGCAAGGTGACAGTGCTAACCGCTATGCCACAGTGCCACCTAGATAGACAGGTAGGTACTGTAGAATTCATTTTCTGTAGACTTATTTAATCTTTAACAAATGATATTTGTTACAGTAAATGTATAAATCTTTAACACTGATTCTGATATAAAACCATTCCTAAAGGCTGCTGTTCTATACAGATGCGATGTAACACCCCCCTCTTGTGGAGCAGCTGGTAACAGTACGTTACTTAATCAGGTTGGCATTTGAACAAATGTGCTTTCCATTAGCAATTTCATATTTATAACGATAAAAACGAAAAAAAAAAAAACCCGAATCTATTTTTCCTGTTTTATAGACACCCTAGAGTGTATAGACGAAGACAAATGTGGAATAAACAATGTAGGCGTGTAGAAAACAACTGCGCATGCGCGACGTCCTTTGGCTCTCGTGAAGCTTTTTCGCCACCCAGATTTTTATTTGTATTTTATTTTACTATATTCAATGTATTCTTTTTGAGTCAGAAATCAAGTTGATTGAATCCAATCAAATAAAAAAAAAGAAGTAAATCTAATTAATAGACCTACCGTAATCATGTAATAACTGTAAGAAATATTTACACTAAGTTCCGGTTACCGAGACGGCGACGATCCCGGAAGTAAAATGTGATTGGTGGAAATCGCAAACGTCGAGCAGATTTAGTATTTAGGACGCAGTGTGTTCCGCCATGACACCTGGAGGACTTTAGAAGTTCTATATTATTGATTTAGCTTCATAGCGGAGATTTAAAGTCATGAGCTCCGGGTTGCTGAGGCTCGGGGTGCAGCTCTGTCCTGCCAGGAGAGTGTCGAGTCTCAGAGCGTGGAGAAAACATTATTCTGCTCAAGTAAGAGTGTGTGTGCTGTCAGTCTAGATACATAATAACTTAATAAAGGTTACATTTAGGAGAGTAATTCACAACATGATTATTATTAGTAGTAGTAAAGGTGGTTTAGTGGTTAGCACTGTCACCTTGCACCGCCAGGGTTTGGGTTCGATTCCCGGCCAGGCTCTGTGTGTATGGAGTTTGCATGTTCTCCCTGTGCTTGGTGGGTTTCCTCCCACAGCTCAAAGACATGTAGGTTAGGTTCATTGGCAATTCCAAATTGTCGGTAGTGTGTGTGTGTGTGTCCTGTGATGGATTGGCACCCTGTTTAGGATGTACCCCGCCTCGTACCCTAAGTCTCCTGGTATACGCTCCAGGCCCCCCTGAGTTAGTAGTATTATCAAAAAGTTTTCAAGTTGTTCTTGAACTGTGTTCAAGGTAATAGTTAATAGATAATTATAAGCAGGTTTGACAGGTGGTGTAGTGGTTAGCACTGTCGCCTTGCATGTCCAGGGTCGGGGTTCGATTCCCATCTGTGTGTATGGAGTTTGCATGCTCTCTTCTTGGTGGGTTTCCTCTGGGTACTTTGGTTTCCTCCCACAGCCCAATGACGAGCAGATTGGGCTAATGAGAATGTGAGTGATGGATTAGTACCCCACTTCGTGCCCTATGTCTCCTGGGATAGGATCCTAGACCCCCAAGACCCTGTATGCAGGATAAAGCGGTATAGATGATGAATGAGTGATGTTTGCCAGGTTGGCAGCCCAAATACTGTACATCACAAAGACCTGATCATATCCCACAAATTCTGGACATTTAGAAATAAAATAAAAGACTTTTTCTCAGGCTTTCTCATGGGACACACTTGTTTAATGAACCCATTCTCTCTCTAAAAGATTGGAATATACTGTAATGTACTGTAACGTACAATAAACATGATTCAGTACATCATAGACTGTCAGCACTCACACTAAATGTATTCCATTCAGGTTATTTGCTTAAAAAAACAAACAAACAAAAAAAAAAAAAAACACTTGGTAACCATGTCGTACAGTACCGGTCAAAACTTTGGCCACACCTTCTAATTCAGTGTTTTTTTTTATTTTTACATATCCTAGAACAATACTGTGTTTTTTTTTTTTTTTTTAACTATGAAACAACACATGAAATTAGGTACTTAAGTAACAGGTGGCAAGGTGGCTTTGTGGTCAGCACTGTGGCCTTGCACCTCCAGGGTCTGGGTTCGATTCCCGTCTCGGGGTCTATGTGCATGGAGTCTGCATGTTCTCCTTGTGCTTGGTGGGTTTTCTCCACGTACTCTGGTTTCCTTCCACAGTCCAAAGACATGCAGATTAGATTATTTGTATAGCTTTCAAATTTTTACAACAGACATGGTTACAAAGCATTTTCACCGCAATCTGTGTGTAGAGGTGACAACAGCAAGGGAAAAACTCCCAGGGAACAACATGGGGGTGAAACCTTAAGAGTAACCAGATGTAAAAGGGAAACTATGTACTTGTCACGATAATGGGATAATAAATTGGTACACTTTTACAATTTTCTTAGGATTGAGTGTATCAGGGACAAACAGATTAGATTAAACACTCAGTAAAATGCTCCTATATTTGATCCGGTGCTTGTATCTTTTGGTATTGGAATGCAACCTCAAGCACACACTGAGAAACACTCTGAATATACCGGACCACAGCTCTTCACTCACTGGTGTTTTTTATTTCCCTGCCTGTAGAGTGGCGCTCTCGAGCAGGCTATATCAGCTTTCCGCTCGGTCAGCGGTGATGACGGCGTGTCTGTAGGTGTAGCAGTGCGAGAACAGCACGGGAGAGACGAGTCAGTGCACAGGTGAGACGCAAGAAGTTCATTCTATGACTAAAGCTTATGTTTTGAAAGATAACTTGTCACCAACTTGCCGAAGAGACGTACTGTATCTATCAGTGTGAACTATACACACAATTATTCATCAACACCACTTGCACGTTACAGGAACCCGGCTGGGAGTTATTGCCACATCCCCCATATAGTCCTGACCTCACTCCAAGCCATTTCTGCATGGTTGGGGCTTTAAAGGAGTTCCTGGGGGGCCAGTGTTTCAGCCTTAAGGCAAGCAGTCCGAGAAAACTCCAAGCACTAGTGAAACACTGGGATAAGTGCATTAGTGTAGTAAGGGGTTATATAGATACATAAAGGGGGTTTTTAACCTCATACGGTAACTGTGTTCTGTTATTCTGCACAATCGAAAGTCCTGGTTTGACTTGAACGCCCCATGTAATTGAATAATAATTTAAATGTTTCCATACAGTTACTTTTTTCTTTTTTTCACATCTGGCATGGATAATTTGGTATAACTTGCTTCATCTTTCACTGTCACTTATATTTTCCCATGTTTAAATGAATTTATCTGTTCCTTGTACAGTATATATTCCTACTCTGTTTATTATTTGACATGGGACATTTTTGTTATTTTTGCCCCCCTTTCTGCTGTATCAGATGTCTCCCCCCAGATGTTGTAGTGTTCCCCCGGTGTGTAGAGGAGGTCAGTGCTCTGGCCACAATCTGCCACCGTCACCGATTACCCATCATCCCGTTTGGCACAGGAACAGGTCTGGAAGGAGGAGTGGGTGCCGTGAAGGTGAGTGTAGAAGTGTAGAAGATTATAGAAGGTTTACTTAAACCACTTGAGACCCTGAAGTCCGTATATGAGGATATGAGGTCCGTATATGACCTTTTCTTCCAACTGCGTCCAGAGATGAGGAGAGTCTGCAGGGTATTTTTCTTTTCCCAGACTTCTTAGTTTTTGTAGAACCTGATTAATGTGTTCTGTGTGGCAGGGAGGTGTGTGTTTCAGCCTCAGGAAAATGGACCAGGTGCTCGATTTGCACCCGGAAGACTTTGACGTGACGGTGGAGCCTGGTGTCACACGCAAGTCGCTCAACTCGTACCTGCGTGACACGGGCCTCTGGTTCCCCGTAGGTGAGGTTCACTCTAATACTGTCTAAGATTATAGACAGAACCTCATCAGTGGTGGTTTGGTGCAAGACATATGGCCGTGCTCTGCGGTGAGCATTAAACATGATGTGTGTGTGATGACAGACCCTGGTGCTGATGCGTCTCTTTGCGGCATGGCTGCCACCAGTGCATCAGGCACTAACGCTGTGCGCTACGGTACCATGCGCGAAAACGTCCTGAATCTGGAGGTGGTGCTGGCAGACGGGACGATCATACACACGGCAGGCAAGGGCCGGCGCTCCAGGTATAACCCACACACACTTAATAATGATATTAATAAGAAATAAACAGACTAAACGAAACAAAGTATGTCTAGAGAAAAATAACCAATTCTATCCTTCCTTCATATTCATGCTTACTGTATTGAATTTGTTTGTAGAAAGACGGCCGCAGGTTATAACTTAACTAACCTGTTTGTGGGCTCCGAGGGGACGCTGGGGATCCTGACCAAAGCCACGCTCCGGCTGTACGGTATTCCGGAGAGCATGGCGTCCGCCGTCTGCTCCTTCCCCTCGGTTCAGGCAGCCGTGGACAGCACGGTGCAGGTGCTGCAGGCCGGCGTGCCCATCGCTCGCATCGGTGGGTGAACTGTAAGGGGCACAGCGCACCATCTGCCGCATTTTACTGGAGTTTTGTTACAATTGATGTCACATTACAGAATTCCTGGACGATGTGATGATCGGTGCGTGCAACAGCTTCAACTCTCTGTCCTACCCCGTCCTGCCGACGCTCTTCCTCGAGTTCCACGGCAGCTCCAAGAGTCTGGAGGAGCAGGTGTCTATTACAGGTGTGTGTGTGTGTGTGTGTGTGTGGGATCCAAAATCTGAATGTTCTGCATAAATATTAAAACACTATTCATATAACATATATTAATATTAATTAGCGTTTATGATAAACCACCATACATTCAGACACACACCCTTATCCAGATTAAACAACAGGACATATAAATAACATAATTATTGTGTAGCAGCGATGATCACTCATTTAATGCCAGTTATGGATCATTAATCCCAGACTAAAAGGGAAAATTTTAAACCAGGAATATAGTAATTCTAATATTGGTTCAACTTCTGTTCTGTACTGTAATTGTTTTTAGTGCAAATTCTTATAAATATTATTTTCTGAATGAACATGGAGTAATATTTTATATACAGTTTGTGCCAAAAGTTTCTGTAAAGTTATTCTGTTTCAGCTTTACATTCTGTTTCAACATACATTTCCAGATGTCAGTTATCACTTTGTTTACTTTATAGGTAATTTTTAAAAGAAGTTTTAAGACACGATATCAGGTTTTCAGTGGGTCCACACTTTACATATAGCAAGCCCTTAAACAGTCTGGGAGCTTCTAGAAGATGATGTACTTTTAGAAGCTTCTGATTAGGTCATTGTGGATTAACTGACAGTACAGTACTGACCAGCATTTAGTGACTGTGATTTTTAGTCCTTGCCCAAGCAGCTTTCGCATACATTTCTTCACTCCAAACATCCAAAAGCACTAAAAGCAGCTGTACAAAAATTGTATGCAAATGCAGGTACAGTGGAACCTCGGATCGCGAGTAACGTGGTTTGCGAGTGTTCCACAAGACGAGCAAAAATTTTTAATACATTTTGACCATGGTACATGGTACCGAGTATCAAGTAGCACGCGTGCACTTTTTGGTTCGACGCTAAGCGTCACGTGATCACAACTGAGCCAACGGATTTTCTCTCTCTTGCGCTGCGGAATTGTGGGTAATCATCTCCCCTGCTGGGTCTTAGTGATCGTCTCTCACTGGTATAATCAACATCCTCGCACGCCTGTACTGTTTACTATAACACTGTGACCACGTGTGTTTGTAGAATCGTGGTCTGTTTGCATCTGTGGAAATTCATAACTCAAATGTTCGCAAGTCTGGGACTACCTTTATAAACGTCTTTGGACCACACAGCCTTTGCATTGCTTAAAGAAGCACCAGTCAAGATAGAGACTGTTGTCATTGTAGTAATGTAAAAAATAACGAAATTTGTTTGGAAACTCTCACAGCCGTCCAAGGGATGAACGAATGTTGGTTTAAAAGGTCGACCCCTTCGATTTAACCCTAAGACAATAACAAATGAACTGATGAAGGAGTCGGAGTGATCAGGCACCAGATGTGTACATCACTATGCACCGAATGACTGTCATGCAAAGAGGAAGCCCGTAGTCAGAGAGCATGATCAGTGCAATATGTGGAGAAAAAGAGGTGAGGCTTTTAATCATGTTGTATTTTGCTTTAAAAGAACTTCTTTACTTCATAAAATACTGTATGCTTCATGACCAAAGAAAAAAAAAAAAGCTTTGATTGTAGTGCATATTCAGTGTAACATTTTTTTGCAACAACTTTGTGCAGCTTCACAACATCCACAGTAGTGTGCAAAAGTCTTTATCCCACCTGCATTTTTATCATATTAAATACAATTACATGATGATTAAAATAAAGAAATGGGTACAAATGCTTTACTGCGACCGGCTTCAAAGTGCTTAAAGATACGAGTTAAAAATTGGTTGTTTATGTCAACCAAAATCACCAGAGGAACCTGAACATGTCAGGAGGAAAAATGTTGGATGTGAGACGCTTTGTGGAAAGCTAATCCAAGAGATGCAATTAAAAGGCAGCAACACTACAGTAGACACTATCATACAGTATTATATGTGTGTGTGTGTGTGTGTGTGTGTTGAGATCTTTGACAATCTGGAATTCAATAGAATATGAAATCAAGCAGCCTTTTAGCTATTATTGTGGAATGACCAGCTGTGAATATAAAATATAAAGGCTAATTGGCTGAACACAAAATGAAATGTAAGAAAGTGTGTGGTGTTGTTAAAGGATGGGTCTTGTGTAAGGTGTAAGTAAACCTTGTGTCAACTCTAGATTAAGAAAACAATCACCACTATTAAGGTTGACCACACAAGCCTTTTATTTATTATTATATAATTATTTAAGGTTCTCAAATACCGATTTTTCGGTTTCCAGTTCTAATGTCCAGATGGCTGGAAGAGCTGAAACAGAGCTGAGACAGGTTGAGTGGATAAAATGGCGGCTTGATGAATGCAGCTCATTCATTTCCTATATTGCCTCTGTGTAGTTTTAACCTGTGGGGTGTTTCTATTCAGGAAAACCTGGTATTAAACATAACCAAATGTTAATTTTCTTCTGTATGTTTGAAGTGCATTTTTAAGGTATTTCTGGATCAACAAAGATTAGACTTGTTGACAAGAGAGTTACAGGTTGTTCCTGACTTTCCTGAATTTCCGCAGATACGAACAGACCGACGAACATTTGTAGATGCGAACAAATCATAAAATCAGTCCGGGAGCACGATGATAGAAAATGTCTGTCCTGTAAAGCTGTCCTGATGGTGAATTATCATCATTTCTGAAATTCCTTAACAAAACAGGGGTTACAGTCCAATACAGTGGAAAACAGCTCTGAGACAAAAGTCCCAAATACCCTTCGCCATTTAAAGGCGCGGAAACATTGTTACATTTGACATGTGTGAGATTCATTTCCTTAGACGCGGTTATGGTTTTTGACCCCATGATGGCAGTGTGGGGGGGGGGGGGGGGGGGGAGGGGGACAGATTTAGTCAAGTGGATCGGTATGATTCACATTGTATACTCGTGTCAAGGGTGTACAAGACTCACTTTGTCGGACTTAAGAACAAATCAGACTTACAAACATGCTTACTTACTGTAATCTGCATTGAGTTGTACTTGTTACAGTAGTTGATCATTTTAGCACCTTGATGTTTACAATTCATGAACATCTGGCCATCATGCCCCTGCGTGCTTGTTGAGCATCCTGTTCCAGATTTAATCTTTGCTGATCTTTTTCTGGGAAGGCTATTCACTAAATTTTCTCTCTGTTCATTCAGCTACAAGAGCGTTAATGAGATGAGGTCTGATGTTGGGTGAGAACATCTGGAGTGCAGTAGGTGTTCTAGTTCATCCCGAAGGTGTTCAGTGCAGTTGATGGTCAGGGTTTTGTGCAGGACGCCTGACTTCTTTCACTCCAGTCCTGGAAAACCATGTCCTCATGGAGCTCGCTTTGTACGGACAGGTTTTGTCTTTTTAATTCTAGTGAAGAGAAATTGCTATGCTCCAGCATACAGAGATATTGTGTGCATTTGTGGCAACAGTTTGGGGAAGAGCCACATACATACAGTATGAGTGGGATGGTCAGTTGTCCACATACTTTTGGTCATATCGTGTAGAATTTAATGAACATTACAATATGGAAGAGCTAACAAGTAACAACAATAATAATACGAGGGGCGTTCAAGTCAGACCAGGACATGTGATGAAATTTCTTGTGAATGTAGGAGTAAAGACGAATGACGTTTACAGAAGATTTTAAGCGCAGTACGGTGATGAGACTCTTGGTGCAAATAATAAAAAAAAATAAAAAAAAACTCTGTCCAGGAACAACATCCCTGCCAGTGTGACTTGGAGCCAAAACAAACAAAAAAAAATCAATGGATAACTTGTCACCAACTTGTTTGAACTGTGCACCCCTCAACACCATTTGCAATTGACTGGGTGTTATTGCCATATTCCCTATATAGTCCTCATTCCGCTCCAAGCCAATTCCATATGTTTGGGGGTTTAAAGGAGTTCCTGGGAGGCCAGGGTTATCAGACATGAAGCAGGCAGTCCGATCATGGCTCCGGCGTACGGAGAAAACTTTCTACCTTGATGGTATCCAAGCACTAGTGAAACACTGTGGTAAGTGCATTAGTGTAGCAGGGGATTATATGGAGAAATAAAATGAGGTTTTATACTCATAACTGTTCTGTTATACTGAAAAATCAAAAGACCTTGGATAATTTGAACGCCTGTCATAATAAAAATAAATAAATAATGATAAATTGTGTGCGTGTGTCCAGAGGAGATCACACGAGAAAACGGTGGCTCAGACTTCACCTGGGCTCAGGATGAGGAGACGCGCTCGCGGCTATGGAAAGCTCGACACGATGCCTGGTACGCTGCACAGGCACTCCGGCCAGGCTCCAAGGTGAGAACACACTCATACGGTATGCATACAGATGCATGTGCACAGATGCATGCAAACACACACACCTTTAAAAAAAAAAATAAAAAAAATAAAAATTATGTCTTTCTTTTGATTACTTTACATTTTTTTGTCTCATTCTTTCTCATCGCGTCTTCACTTGAGAAATTTGAATTGTCAGGTTTATGTCTTGTGTATGAAACGTTGAACATAAAGAAAACCAGAATGATGAGTGAGCCTGTGTGTGCATGGATGTACAGTAATAATAATATCCAGGTTGATGATAAGAGTAGGAATAGGAAAGGCAGGAATAGCAGAACTGCAGCTTTTCCAGCTTTCTTTTTCTTAGAAAATCTAAGAATCAAAAAGTTTTCTTTGGACACATAAAACATACCGTATGAAATGAAATCAATTGCAATATAGGATAATAAAAGAATATTATTGATGCTGCGCTATGTGTTCCAGTCTCTCCATCACTGTGTGTGTGTTTGGCTGCAGCATGTTTGAGCATTCATCTTCCTTTGAAGACTTAATTAATTATAAAAATAATACTGATTAAAGTGGGGAACGCTTGGTGGCTCACACCCAAACCAGCCCAGCGCGTAAGCCTGTCTCTCTCGATGCTGTGCAGGCGTACTCTACAGACGTGTGCGTGCCAATCTCTCGTCTGCCTCAGGTCATCGTGGAAACCAAAGAAGACCTGATGAGAAACAATCTTATAGGTACACACACACACACACACACACACACGCACTGTCCCAAAAGCTAGACTTGCAAATGCAACGTTACATTACAGATGTTGTGTTAAGTTTCAATAATGTGAAGGAATACAGTGTTAAGTTTGCCTTGATTTCTACAGCATTTCTCTACATCAAATAGCATCACTTTGCTCTCTAATGTTTATTTATTGATCTATCCATAGTATGTGGACCTTTTGGAATTTCATGCTTTTCTGCGTTAATTTGTCATAAAATGTGATCAGACCTTCATCTAAGTCAAGGGTATCGAGAAATCTAATGTGCCCGAACAAAAACACATGATCTTTCATATCTTTATTGAGAACAACCATAAACACCTCACAGTGCTCGTGGAGAAAGTATGTGAATCCTTGAGTTAATGACCTCAAAAAAAGCTGATAAGTCCAGGTGTTCGCATACAGTAACAGTATCAGATAGCCTGCTATCAGGAAATGAAATTAATTTCAAGACCATTTAAACCTTATGATGAATTTTAACGAACGATCTTGGGCATCTCATTTCATCATTATGAAAATAATATGAAGCAAATAGTATACACACATCAGATTGTAAACAAAATATTGTACTTATTGGAAAGAATATTGTTTTAGGCTAACTAATTATACACAATTCCTCGTTGTACTTGGTCTGGCTTTTAGATAAAGTCCTTCCATGCGCCATCTGGTGGATATTCAGTGAAGCACAACACATTTATTTAAATTCCCGCATGTTGCTTGTGGGATCTCGTGGCAATGGCGCGCGCCGAATTGCCGGATTTCCGCGGGAATGGCCAGATCTGTACCTGGAGTCTTGTTAAGAAAATGTGTTTGGAGGTGTGGACTAGAGCCACTTTGACTGATTTATAAAAACCACTAAAACGTTTCGACTTTGCTCCGCACAAGAAGAATACGCTTATGTGAAGCATGACTCATCGAAAAAAGCTTTCAGAGGATCTGCGTTCAAGAATCGTTGATTTACCCAAAGCTGGAAAGGGTTACAAAGTGATTTCAAAGACTTTAGAAATTCACGAGTCTACAGTCAGACACTGTGAGACCGTGGCTTCTCTAACAGAAAGTGGAAATGACCCAAAGAGCACAACGAAAACTGTGATAAAGAAACAACCCTGAATGACCGCCAAAGATTTGAAGGCATCATTGGAACATAACTGTGTTCATGAGGTGACGGTACTGTACGTAAAACATTGAACAAGAAAGCGCACGTTGACACTCCACCACAGCGGTGTCAGCAAAATGTTGATTGGACTATTTGGAAAGAATATGCAGCACTGGTGTAAAAAAAAAACAAAAAAAAACACTGCATATCATCATGACATCATGCATCATCCGAACCCACTGGACAATGTGGAAATGTCCGTATGTCAGCTGAAACTCTGCCTTTCGGAGTGGCTGAGCCCCGAGCCCAGAACTCCACCCAATAGAGATGATATGGAATGACTTGAAGAGAGCCATACACGAGACATCTGAAGAATATGACCGAGCTAAAGCAGTTCTACCTTGAAGAATGGGCTAAGAATCGTCCTGAATCCACAGCGAACTCAGCCCGGTTGAGGTTGTTGCTGCCTAGGGGGTTATTATTTTATAGTGTGTTCAGTAAAGACATGAAAGATCAGAATTTCTTTGTTATTATTTTAGGCCCATTATATTTCAGTTCCCTTGACTTAATGCAGAAAAGCTTAACATTTCAAAAGGTTCATAACTTGAAAAAAAGGTGGGTTCAAACTAAATGTACAATATTGTGTGCTATGTTGTTTAATGCACGATATGAAAGCTAAAAATCTCAATGTCTCAAGTGCACAAAATGATCGGCCTTACCAATGCAAACCTCTCAGACTGGTCTTTATGTTAGATAAAAATAAACGCATTTCACCCTCTAAAGAATAACACACAATAAAAAAATAGTCATAGTGTATTAGAAAGCGTATTAGAAATGTGTGTGTGTGTGTGTGTGTGATGATGTGTCAGGTCCAATTGCAGGTCATGTGGGAGACGGGAACTTCCACTGCATAATGGTGATGAACCCTGACGACCCTGATGAAATGCGCAGTGTTTATGAATTCACAGACAGACTGGCCAGGTCTAAACATCTCTCTCTCTCTCTCTCTCTTTCTCTGTCCACTGCCAAGAAAATCTAACTAAAACAAATTACTGTTTGGTCAAATTATAGTTTCTGAATAAGAGAGTGCATCACTCCTCACTGTACAGTATATACAGTACACAGTTACGGAAGTTATTGGTAACTACAGACAAATATCAAATACAAGCTAAAACCATTTCTGTACAACTTCTGCATATACGAGGGTGAGTCAAAAATTATACGCACTCTGGCCGGAAGTATTTATTTGAATGAACTTTTACACAAGACAAAAGCATAATTTGACATAATCTCCCCGCTTTTCAAAACACATTGTCCATCTGTCAACAAGCTTTTGTATTCCCTTCTTAAAAACTGTTTCAGGCCCGAGCTGTGAGCCACAAATGCACCGCTGTCTTCACTTCTTCATCAGAACCTGGTAGTTCTGCTTTCAGGCGACCAAACAGGTGAATGACTGACTGGAGCGAGATCAGGACTATAGTGAGGACGCTTTAACCCCTCATAACAATTTTTTTGCAGAGTGTCAACAGTGTAGGCTGAAATGCAAGATCACAACTCAGTCCTCTGCGTTTAATCCCAAGTTTAGGCTTCATCTCTTCACTAAGCATCTCACTGTAACGAACACTGTCGATTGTTGAACCTTTTTTCCTGCAACATTGCAAACATTGATGGATTTTCCAGCCGATGGTCGACTTTTTAACTTTTACTCGGTCAGTGATTGAGGATCTTTCTGTTCCATAGTCTGCTGTTCACTCTCAGGCTCGTAGTGATGAGTCCATGTCTCGTCACCAGTAATGATTCTCTTTAAGAAACTTTCACCTTCTTTAGAGCATCGCTCCAAATTTATCTCCTCTCTATCTATATCCAAACACTTCTGTTTATGCTCTTCTGAGCTTTTTCAGCACCAGGAACAAAAGAAAAACATCTGCACAGCAGTGACTGGGAGACGGTAGCCTTGAACAGAAAGTGCTGATAAGACAGACGTTGTAATATAATCAGAGTGCGGATAATTTTTGACTCGCCCTCATAAATTTTAGTTAATGATATTGACCTCCATTACTGTCTGAATTCAAATATACATACAGTATTTGAATTGCAGTTTGATTTTATACACACACACACAGATTCTTAAAAGCTGAATAAAATGTGTCTGCAACCTGTTGGGTTTTTGGACTTGACCTGACCTCGTCAACCTGGATACTAATCAGTGTTGCTTCTCTGACTCCTCACATGTCCGTTGTTTGTCCCGGTAGGAGGGCTCTGTCAGTGGACGGGACGTGCACAGGAGAACACGGCGTGGGTTTGGGGAAACGGGCTCTGCTGCGGGAGGAACTCGGTCCTCAGACCACGGAGGTGATGCAAAGCCTCAAAGCCACACTGGATCCCGAAAACCTCATGAACCCTGGGAAAATCCTTTAACTGCGCCTTTTGATCTGTGAGGCAGAAACGACAGAACTACTGTACAGTACCATGAAAGTACATCACGGATGGTGTGTGTAGTGTTGTAGTGTGTGTGCATTACCTGTAATCAGATATGATGCTGTGAAGTGGCACATGTTGATGATGATGATGATGGCTGTAGGAGGCAGTGTGTCGATTCAGCTTTTACATGATTCTCTATAAATGGCTGAAATGATTCTGTTAAGCTTTTATATGATTCATGATAACCTGCAACGAGTCAATTCAGCCTTTAAATCATTCACTGTAAACGCCAACGAGCCAGATTAGCTTTTAAACGATTCACTATTAATGAATTAATAAAAGCTTCTAATGAAGCTTCTTAAAAATTCACAGTGAATCGGTTTATCCTTTAAATGATTCACTATATATATATATCTGTGAATTAATTTGAGTGTTAAATAATGAATAAATAATTAAATAAATCGCGACATACAGTAAGAACATGGACACATTGGTGTAGCATTGTTTAAAATACATTACATAAGTTCTCATCGTGCATCGTGCAAGCCATTTTCTTGTCTTTTTATAATGTGAGAAATAAACATGTGCCGTTCAAGATAAAGAAACGTAGCGATCTTACAGCTCATCAAAACACCTCATCCTATGAATGATCTCTACCCCATTACTGCAGCTCGTTACTGAATTGAAGCACGGGATCAGTCACTTAAAAATAACACTGCATTAAACTAAGGTTGTAATTTAACTGCAGACATGTAATGAGGCAAGATATTTATAATTTTATGTTTGAATACGTGGATACACTTCATGTGGTAAACTGTTTGACATTAAAGATTAGGGGGGAAAAAAACCTGTCATGCATCATGATTCCTTTGTTCATCATATTGACTCCAAAAGCACTCACTCACTCATCGTCTATACCGCCTTATCCTGTACAACAGGGCTATCGCAGGAGACGAGGCGGAGTACATCCTGGACGGGGTGCCAATTTTTAACATTTAATCAAGTGTAATTTAGATGTTTGCATTTGAAGTGGTAAAATGTTGCAATTCCTCTATAATCCAACAGGTGGCACACTGTAAATTATTTACACATTGGCAGGCGGCACATCTTCCCATGATGGTATGAGTAAATGATTTTCTATGTTTGTTTTGTAAATAATATTATATTATATTAATAACAGGATATTTATAAAATCATGATCCTAACAGCATCACAATACAACTGGAATCAGCACCTAGGTTTCGCAATATTGTCATATCTGGTGATTCCGATCTCTAATAAACAGACTGTATAGAACCTGTGACACGACGGACCCTCCACAATGTCACCCGTAGGTTTTCCGGAGAGCGGGTTTGAAGCTCAACAGTGAGAACTAAGGTTGACGCCCTTAATCCATAAACATGCCTGCTTACCTCAGCTATCACAAGCTAGCAAGCTTAGCTTTAGTTTAGCTAAAATGCTTAGTTGGCTAATGTTATACCCTGATGTTCCTTTGAACTCGATTGAATACGCTATGAATATGTTGTTCTGCGTCAGTGCCTATATTTCTTTTATGTGACAAGTTAAACTACGACATTTCCAGTTTACTGGTTAGCTAGTGATGTATAGCAGCTAGTGGTTTGACACCTGCATTGCAGATCAGTTACATCCCTAATTATACATCATTTTATAGCTTCACTCAAGTTTAACTGATTAGTTACTGTACACTTGTCATGAAAGGGGAATCTAGTTATTGAGAACCGGTTTTTTTTTTTTTTTTTGTAAAGCTTTATTCCGGTTGTAAAGTTTTGCATTTTAACATGAGGGTCTATTGGGATTGACTCACTTTTGGAGCCAGCTCCTAGTGGACATTCTTGGAACTGCACATTTTGGAACTTCTCCATTGGCCTCATTTTTCAGAACAGTATCGATTTACGTTAAACTTTACTTTCATTTCATTTTCACCAGAGTAACTCACATTTGATCTCATTATATGAGAAGCTGAGGTAGTGCTGGGGATTGAATCTGGGACCTTCAACACCTTAACCACTGTGCTAGATCATATCGCTGATTTGCATAGAAAAAACTTTAAATGTAACGGTTTAAAAATGCAAATTAAATTCGAAAAATCTAATAAGAGGGGCTGATTCTGTTTGTATTGAGATTCTATATTACGATTTTCTAAATATCCGAGAAAGTCACAAAATCTACAGGTGCACCACCTGTAGGATTATAGAGGAATCGTAGTGATTCAAAAATCCAGTAATCTCTGGATGATAAGGTGAAGACTGTTCTGTTGTATATCAACATTATGTTCAATCCCGTGCACACCTCATCTTTTGTCAGTGCGTTGCATTCACCTCATTCTCCTTCTTTGTTTTTGGTATAGCTGTTATATTTTCAATATATGTATATATTTTATATACATCATACAAGATACCCCTCCCCCAAGCTCTTCTGTTCTCAGGTAGGGCGTGGCTCATCAGAAATTCATTTAGGAGTTTGAGGTGATGTATTTATTATCTGCTCCATATTTCAGCTGGAGCATTAGGAGAGTACTTTAGAGGACCTCTGAGTTAACTTAATAATAAAGTAAAGGGGATCTTACAAATGAGATTTTCTGTTTTTAAACCTGTACCACACTATTTCACATTTGGCCGAGTTAATGCATGCACCAAAATAGATACATAAATAAATACATAAATATTAGAATTAAGATATTAAGAATAGAATAGATATTAGAAGAGATATTTTGAGATTTTTCTGCAGCCCCTTTGGGAAAATGTAAAAAAAAAAAACATTAAAGATTTCTTCTTTAGCAAGAGCCTTCACTAACATCCTGCCCATTTTCTCGCATTTAGGAAAATCAGATCATTTCAAAGTCTTCTCTCAGGATGCCAGTCTTGATAGTCATCACAACTCATCACATTTTTCAAATATTAATTAATTCCCACCACCACCACATAACATACACACTCTTTCTTCGTTGTGAGTGGGTTGTTAAATACGCACAGTAGTATGTCTTCATTTGGACTGTCTGCAATTTCCTGCTTCAGTGTGAAAACTGAACCCTGTTTAGAGACACTTACAATAATATCGTCTTAGAAAGCGAGAGAGAGAGAGAGAAACACATACGCATCTAAGGTTCATTGTTTTGACTTTTTTAATTATATATATCATTATCAGTATTACTCAGCCCACAGACTGCACATCAAAGTCATCAGACAGTTAAGTTTTTTTTACATCCTAAAAACAGGCGTCCATTTACATCTCCAGAAATGTAATAACCAAAAGAAAAAAAAGAAAAAAAAAAAACATGAAATGAAGGAAAGCAGGAAACTGAAGCGTCCCTCAGCGACACGCCGTCGTCACCAAGTGCGCCTTTCCTACTTCCCCGTCTCCACCCTCGCCCCACACCTCCGTTTCCCAAAGAAGATAACATGAAGTACAAGCAACTGCCACCTAGTTGCACCAGTGGGATCGGGGCCGACCGTCGTGTGATTGGTCGGTTTGCAAGGCCCCGCCTCTCACCCTACAGTCCTTTTTTAGGCTGTTTATGTCCATTGTATTTTCCTTGCAGATGTATATATATTTTTGTTTTCTTACAATTCTCACATTTTCTAACAGAGGATGTTCTTTATACAGCAGAGGCATCCAGGAGCATCAATAGTTCTTTTTTGTGAGTTTTCTCACAGGATTGTAACAAAAAACAAAGAAAGAAAAAAGGAAGAAGAGAAAGGAAAAAAAAAGAAAAAACAAAGAGAGGAAGATCGTATCTCGCAACAGTTTCACACCAGTCCGTCTGTGGTTCCACATCCAGACGTTAAGCAGCTTTCCAGATGTGTACAAGCACTCGAACAAACTCTCACACACACACACACACACACATAGTTGGAGGAATTGGAGTGACATTGTAAATGAAAAATCCTTAAACGGGACTGTGTGACTCAGTAAGGGAAATTTCAATTCCCAAAGCCAACGCCCCCCATGCACCAACACACACACACAAACATTCATAGCACAGCAAAATGTAAACCACACACACACACACACACACACACACACACCTTGCTTTGGCGCACAGAAAACACCCCCCCCCCCCCCCCCCACCCCCACGATTTCCAAGCCCGTAATCCCGGTATGCCTCTACACCTAAGCCCGCCCCCATGCCACACCCCCCTATTTCCAAATAAGGACAACATGAAGCACAAGCGACACCCATCTAAATCAGCATATTCCACATATTGGCACAGCCATCCAAATGGTTCCGTGTGACCCCGCCCCCTCCTCCAGCCGTGAGCCCTTTGTCCGTCTTCCTGTCGGACGGGTGCATCAGAGGAACGCGAGAGGAACCTCGGCGACCCGAGACTCCAGGGGACAAAGGTCCAGCGCCGGTCGCTAAAATGAGGGGTAGTTAGTGGGTAGCACGGTCGCTAGCTAGTATAGCAGGCAAGGGGGGGTTTGTGGGATACGTGTGAAAGTAACACCCGAAGGTGCGTTTCTGTTCTTCTATTTGGTTTCCGCGTCGCCGTCGACGTGGGTTTGATCCGTTCTGATCGAATAAATAGGACTGATTGTTTTATTTGGTTACATCAGTGTCCGGATAGCCAGGTGGAGGTCCATAAAGTGCCCTGAGAGAGATGGAGAGAGAGAGAGAGAGAGAGAGAGAGAGAGAGAGAGAGAGAGAGAATTGGTTTTAGATAGCCATCAGTTTTCCATCATCTACGAGTGTTCCTGATCAATGAGAGGAAGAGAGAAATCACACCTTTCTCAGCAGTAGTATGAGGGAATGGAGGTCAGTCAGAAGGATGCTCAGGGCAGGAGCGGTTGATCTCAAACCACGTGTCTATACAGCTACACACACACACACACACACACACACACACACACACACACACACACACACACACACACATTTATAACATTGGAATTAAACACAAAATGGAGTTACACACTGGAGGATAATCAGGTCACGTCACGTTTGAAAAGTTCACATGTTCTCAGGATAACCGGTCAGGACTCTGATTTAACTATGCAATCTACAGTACTGTATAAACAGAAACGCCACCAGTCAAAAGTTTGGTCACCCTTCTAATCCATGGTCGTTCCTGATTTATATTTATTCCTACACTGCAAAACAAAGCTGAAGGCATTTATCCAAAATGTACAATAATCTCTTTTGAACAGCTGATACTGAGATGTTTCTGCTACTTCTGCTCTGTAAATCCTTTATAACGACTCTAATCTGAGGTGCTGGTGATTTCTGAGGCTGATCATGAACTTCTCCTCTACAGTAGAACTGCAGTCAAGTTTTGGTCTCGCTTTCCTGCGAAGGTCTTCATGAGAGACAGTTTCATCATGGTGCTTGATGGGTTTTGCAAACGAACTTGACACGATACTATTCTTACAAGAACTCATTCAGAAAAGGCTTTTTATTGACAGAGGGTGAGGAGGAGCGATACGGCGCTACAGGAACTCTGAGAACCTGAGGTGAATTTAGCCAGGGAGTTTGGCAAATGAGGACTATTTCACTTTTTCCCCCCCCCACAATACAAAACTTTTAAAATGGTTCCTGATAAACTGTGCTTGAATCGATACTCAAAAAATGAAAATAAATAAATACTAATAAGAAAAAAGAGGCATAAAAATATGGTGGATAACATTAAAGAACAGATTTTAATTGAACAACAACAAAATTTTATACACACACACACACACACACGCACACACACACACACACACACACACACACACATATACAATGGAACCTTGGATTACGAGCATAATTTGTTCCGGAAGCGGCCTAACCAAACTACAATAATTAATTATTAACACCATTAACAGTAGTTGGTAATCTTGGTCGCTACAAACCAGCTTCAAATGTCAGCAGTTCTTTCACAGAAATATGAGCATCTGGTGAAACCCGACACGCCTCCTGACGCTCCACGTGTTGGTCTAACTTCACGATTTAGACGTTCAGCTTTAGGCATTTAAACTCAAGCGTGTTTGGCTTAGCGAGCTCCTGCTCCAGTAGCTGCTATTGTCAGAGCGAGTGTACAGTAATGACTACATGCATTCCATGTGCGTTTTCTCAGTCAGGAATAGTTTTTCAGGTACGGTGACAGTGATGATGCTTCTTACAGTACGTCCGTTTCAGAGAAACAGAGGGCAAATATTATTATAACTGAGATGATCGCTCAGGCATTTAAGTGGCACTGAAGTGAGGCACCGAAATCTGTGTTCAGTGTAAGTGTGTAAGCACCGGTGCCATGTTGGCGCTGGGTTTCGGTACCCAACCCTAACTTGACCTCAAAGTCAAGTTTCCTTTTCATCAGTAGCCGCCAAAGTGAGTCAGTGAGTCAAAGTTGATTCATGTTTGGTCCTAGTGTTTTTTCATTGGCTAAAGAGTCACTTCATTATGGCATTGTATACGTCCGTGTACGTCTCTACTTTCTCATCAATACTAGCGCTAGAAGTAATGCTAGTGGCAAAAAAAAAAAAAAGTTAATGCCAAGCACAACTACGGACTTCAACCTGATTTTTCCGAGCAGTTCTCCTGCCTTTATCATTACTACTGTAGAAAGCCGCCTCCGTGAAACCGGTTTCTCTGTCTCAGGGGCGGTGCTTTGGCTGTCTGAAAACAAAGAACTGGTTCGGAATTGGACACAGACTCTGGACTGTGCGCGCTCATCTCATCCTCTGACCTACACAGTCGTAGCTGACGCGCGAGAGCGTCGCTCTTGACATTTTTTCCCGCAATATCACTGATACTAGAGCTGCGTTCCATTCCGAAGTGTACTTCACTCCCACATTAAGGCTACTACTACCACTCAGTTCGGGAGGGCCGAAGACCATCACGTGGCGCCAGCCAACCGCCTCGTCCCTCCCCTCTGAGAGAGCTCAGCCAATCAGCTCTCTCTAGACCTCCGGCTGCGAGAGGTTACAGCACCACCCGGGAATCGAACTGGCGATCTCCGGATGATAGGGCGAGCACTTTACCACTGCGCCACTCGGAGGCCCAATACTACGGATTTCTTGATTAAATAAAAAAAAATTCTAATTATTGTGTACTATTAATATGATGTCGTCCTCAATGATGACCTCCATTTTTTTTTCCACACTCGAACGAGATACTATGACTTATGGGACATTTTTGTTCCCTTTTCCGGTGAAGTGACGACCTGTTCACTCGTTCCCTACACTGTTCTCAGTTCCCTTTCAAGTGAGCAGTTTCGCTTGCTGCGGTTCGGAATCGGCTGACCACCCTGTGAGGTAGACTGCGCAGGTACTTCAGGCTGATCGGAACGCACCTTAGGCATAGCATAACCGAGAACGGTGAACAAAAACAAATCAATCGTGTCTGATGTGAAAACGCCCTAAAAAGGATGAACAGATGAAGTGATTTTGGGGGAAAAAAAAAGGAAAAAAAGGGGGACAGTGGTTCGAGTTTCATGAGTGTGTGTTTACCTTTTGTGATAGATGCAGAGGCACGGCAGTCTGGCGATGGTGTCTCCCTGCTGCAGCTCCTCCAGACAGATTACACACTCGCCTGCGTCTCTTGCCAGCACGTCATCTACACACACACACAGGAGGATAAGATGAGCGGTTATTCTGTACCCTCGTCAGTTTATTAACATGTCTGTGTCCTTTTCTTCGCAGTGTCGTTTCCCATCAGACGGAGGCCGCTGAATAAACTCCTGCGGCGTGTGAGGAAGAGTCGCGACCGTCTCTGCGAAAGGCCGTATCAGATCAATGTCGCACGTCTGAAACCCCCGAGGCCCGTTTCCGACTCAAACTGCGCGAGGCTGGGCGGATCAGTGTCCGGTACAAGAAAGGTCAGCAAAAGGTCACCGCACCACCCTCTAGCCCTTTCATTACACACGTCCTGATCGGTTAATTTCATCACCCGATCCCCGTTAGAGACTGAAAAGCAGCTGTGCTGACAGCAGGGGGCGGTGTCGAGAACGGTCCTGCATCCAGAGCGAGTTCCTGTCCTCAGACGCATGTTGAAACCTGCAGTTCTTTTGCTTTGAGCTGATAACCAAGGACAGGCGGTTCAACACCCACACCTACACACACCTACACACACCCACACATACACCAGATGCTGTCTCTATCACTACTGGTAAACATGTTTTTGCAAAGCCAGGAAACGTACAAGAGCAACGACCCATACCGCATACCAGACGTTCTCAGTGTAGGGACTCACCACTTCCCTTGGAAACACCTGTGGGCTTTGTCTGTGTGTGTGTGTGCGCGCGCAAGTATTGACAGACCAGGTCGGAATTAGACTAATAGCTAATGCAACCTAGAGGAATTCTATATTGGGAAGTTAAGTCACTAGCTAACAGTAAATGCCACCAGCACAGCTTTCAGAAATGTTACACACACACACACACGAAGATACAAAGGGGGAACTGTAGAAATTGAGACGAAGACAGAGAAAGGGTGTGTGTGTGTGTGTGTGTGTGTGAGAGAGAGATAGCTCTGAAGGTAAAATTAAGACAGACAGACAGACTGAGTAAAACACAATGCCATTATCTGTTGCTCAAAATATCCCGCACTAAAACCCTGAAGTGTGTGATCTATACTGCACCTCCAGTGTTCTTAGATTTCTGAAAAGTTTCCTGGAAGGAGTGAGAACACTGATTACGCATCACACACACATGACGACACTTCACCAAAAGAACACGCCACTCCTCGGGCCTGACGTAATGACATGGGGCGTCTCATCAGACTTCACTCGACCTCCTTCAAATGTTGTGCCGCCGAGCAGCGAACCAGTGCACTGTACGACCGCTGGCCCCGTCAGTCTCCACACAAATATGGTTAGAAGTACAGTGGAACCTCGGATTGCGAGTAACGCAGTTTGCGAGTGTTCCACAAGACGGACAAAGATTTTTAAATAAATTTAGACTTGAAAAACGAACAAGTCTTGGTTTACGAGTACCGAGTATCATGTATCACACATGCGAGGGTTACGTGATCGCAACTGAGCCAACAGTTTTTCTCTCTCTAGCGCTGCGGAATTGTGGGTAATCGTTTCCCCTGCTTAGTCTTTGTGCTCGTCTCTCACTGATATAATCAACATGCATGCGTTTACTAGAACACTGTGACCAAGTGTGTGTGTGTGCGCGTAAAACATCTTTTATTTTGAGCATGCGTGTGTGTACAGCACGCGTGAACTGTTTATTATAACACACGTGTGCCCGCGTATAAAGCAAAAGCAAGTCTCATTAGAGAGGTTAAAGATTAATTTTCTTTCTCTCTCTGTGTCAGCGTGCACGTTGTGTCCACGCACATCACTAGAAACCGTGCACCTTCTCACACACACACACACACACACACACACACACACACACACACACACACACACACACACTCCGCTCTACACTGAAACACTGCTCTGTCATGATTCTTTTCAAAGGTAAAGTGCAGATTAATTTGTTTTATTTTTACTTTATATTTTGTATTATTTTTTTTTTGGGCTGTGGAACGAATAATTTGAGTTTCCATTATTTCTTATTTGGAAATTCTATTTGGTTTACAAGTGTTTTGATATATGAGCCCGCTGTCGGAACAAATTATTCTCGCAATCCAAGGTTCCACTGTACGGCTTCATTTTGGGAGTACACAAGGAGAGCGTCTCTCCTGACTGTGTGTTCCGTTACTGGACTCAGTGTATGTTCTGGGATCAGGGTTGCCAGGTTCAGGGTACAACATCCATGAAGTGCAGTACAACACCGTTATCAGGATATAAGGAACACCTTGTCGATCTTTATTGGGGTCTCGCTAGTTTCATTCATAGATAGAAAGACAGATACTGTAGATAGACAGACAGACACTTAATGATCCTGAATGAAATTCCTGTCTGCCTTTTTGTGTGGATTTTGAGTAAAGCTGAGCGATCAATTTGATTCACTGAGTCAGTTTTCGATTCAGAATAGATTCACACATTTAACATTTTTAGGAGAATTGGAACAATCAAATGCTCTAAGCTCACACATTCCTAGAAAACCTAAAAACAACTTTTGCTAAATTAATTTAAAAAAAGTGAATGAATGAATAAATGAACTCATTAAATTACATTAAGTAATAAAAATTTTTTTTTACTTGGCACATGCTACAAAAATATTGATGTGAATCATCAATTAAAGTCGATGAGCGGTTAATTTCTTGTGCATTTCCAGCGACTGGTTATGAAATATGTTTCAATTGGTTTTAATCATAGAAAAAGATGATCCAGAAAGATGGAGAAAGAAAGAGAGAGAGACACACACACACACACACACACACACACACACACACACACACACACACACACACACACACAGAAAAACAGCGATAGATTTAAAGCACTTTAGATGAAAGTGGGAGAAGCTAAAGAACTCTCTTCTACTTCTACATAAATGGTTGTAGAGAGAGAGAGATGATGAGCGAGATGATCTGAGACCAACACACACACACAGAGTATGTATCACTGTAACGAGTCCATAAAGACAACTAACTATATGGTCAAAAAAGTGACATCATATGTGGGTCATATGACACTCCTGGGCCAATCAGAGTGTTTAAAAGTGTCTCAGTTTCCTCCGGCAGCTCAGACGTCCTAAAGCCACTTTAGTCACGAAATTCTGTTGTAGTCACTAATGTCCAATAAACAAAAGACTCTAGTGAGAGCTGTACAGGTGAGGCGAGGCGAGGCGAGGCGAGGCAGGAGGCAGATGGACAGCGGGAGAGATACACACCGTTTGAAAGACAACAACTACAATTCACCTGAGCAAACGACAAACCCCCCCCCCCCGAACACACAAACCGAGCACCTGTGCGTGTGTGTGCGCAAACTGACCAGTGCACTGCATCTCCCAAAACATTTAGTTACCAAATGTGAAGAGAGAGAGAGAGAGAGAGGAGGAACCAGGTAACTGGCACACAAATTGGGAGAATGATGAGAGATGGAGAAGTGAGGACAAGCAGACAGATAAAAAGAGACGGGAGAAACTTCAAGTAAATGAGACCGAAACAGACTGGAAGAGAAACAGATGTGTTGTTTATGAGAGATATGGAGAGCAATAAAAGTGTCTGAAACCAAATAAACAACCCTCATACACAGCCTGGGGGGAAAAAGTGTGACTGTTAAAGAAGGGTCAAATTATTGCTCTGCATCAAGCAAAGAAAACAACTCAGGAGACTTGATTTTAGATTTGTGGAATCAGGTAAATAACGGTTTAACACATTATCAAAGAGAGAGAGAGAGAGAGAGAGAGAGAGAGAGAGAGCTTAAAGAGAAAGATTATTGAGTCTAATCAAGAAAAAAAAAAAAGATTGGACCTTGGAGCAATGGGAAAAGGTCATGTGGTCAGCAGAAATAACAGTTTAGACCAAGCTTATATCATACTAGATGTGCCAAGCAACTTCGTTCACGTGGAATTTAATTGCACACTCATGAGCACGTTTGTAAAAAAATGTACAGCGCTATCTGTTGAATGTTTTTAAATAAACTAAAATTTTGACGTGTTACCAGGAATTGCGCGGAATAAAGTTGTGAGATCGTGTTTATTAAGTAGATTTCCACGCTCATAAGCGCGTATTAAAAACTTAAAAACGGTGGGCGCCTCTGCTTTGAGTGGCGCAGTGGTAAAGCGCTCGCCCTATCATCCTGAGATCGCGAGTTCGATTCCCGGGTGATGCTGTAACCTCTCGCAGCCGGAGGTCTAGAGAGAGCTGATTGGTCGATCTCGTCAAAGGGGAGTGATGAGAGTTACTTGGTGCTCCCACATTAATCACGGCTCTACAGCCAATCAGGGGCGTCTGTGAGCTCACGCAAGCGGAATGAGCGGATAGCGATGTCCTCCGAGTGCGTTACGCCGCCCCCAATGGTGCGAGTGGGTCGAAAAGATGTGGTCGGCTGGCATCAAGTGGTTTGGAGGAAACACGTGATCGTCTTCGGCCCTCCCGGCTGAGTGGTAGTAGTATGGGAGCGCCCCTAGTGATGGGGAGGAATTGGACACGAGAAAAGCAGGGGAAAAAAATAATAAAGTACAGCGCATACACATTTTTTGAATTTTGAGATGAACTAATGATTTGTTTTCAAGGTCGATGTTTTTTCATAATATAAGGGCGTTTTCCATTTAGATTTCAAAGTAGCATATCTTTTCTTCCTGTGGTCCGATTACGATGAATCAAAACCTCAAGCTCAACCAAATACAACCGTAAGAACCTCATTGAAATTCGTTCAGGAGTTTTTACATGATGTGTGCACAAAAACAGTCCAAAAAACCACCGTGTGTTCTATTACTCATCTTACATCACCACAATTTTTTTTCCACGGATATCTTCAATGTACAAACACGCCAACTTTACAGATTTATTATGCGTAATAGATAGCCGTTATGCATCACTACTGAGATCACTAACTTGGAAATTAGTGATAGTTGTGATTAAGGCGTCATGCTTCTGATCAGAAGGTTGCAGGTTCAAACCCCAGCACCACATACAGTAGGTGCCACTTTTGGGCTCTTGAACAAGGCCCTTAAACCTTAACTGCTCAGATGTAGAATGAGATAAAATACAAGTCGCTCTGGATAAGGGTGTTGGGCGAATGTCGTAATGTAAATTAAATCAAATTAAATGTGAATGACAGTGTGTCAAGATTGAACCACTACATCAGAATGCGTGTTCATACTTATAAAAAGAGCAAATGAATGATATACAGCAACACTTTGGTCATGAGGAAGCTAAAAACCACCCAGATACCTTAAAAAAAAAAAAACCCAGGCTTGGCTTCAGCTCTGTCGTTCTCTGATATCGGGATGTTTCATCAGGCGTCGTCTCGAGCCTGGAGCAGAGCTGATGAAAGCTGCGGCGTGCCTGGTTAGTGCTGCGCCCTGACCGCTGAGTGATGGTAACGAACTCTCTGCTCGGGTGAAGGAGAAAGTGAGAATCCACTGGAGTGTGTCTGTACTCGTAATTAACGGATATTTCACGTACAAACTGAAGACGTTTCTGAATTTACTGGATAGTGTGTGTGTGTGTGTATGTTCTAAAACAGAGCATGTTAAGACCTGCTTCATTCCATCAACATCATCAATAAAGCCCGAGGTGTTAAACACACTCTCGCACACAAACACACAACTTTAAGAGGATTTTCCATTGACTGCTGTCCCAAAACAGAGTCCTTACATCCAGTCACTAAATGCTTGATACTAAATGCTCACATCGGTATACGCATTTTAAAAGCGGTTTATTTGAAAATGTGCCCTGGAGCGCTGCACTCAGTCTGACACATCGTCCGCACCTTTCCCCCTGAGAGGCGTGATTTGTTTTTGGAGGACAGCTGTCCTCGCACAGCATTCTAAACACTACGGACTTTCTCAGGATCTTACCTTCGGCATCACACGATAAATTCAGCCGTTATGCTTGGTCATCAGATTTTAGCTGAGCTCTTCTGCGCGAGCTGGAACATTTTCTCGACTGTGAGCTGAAGGTGACCTGAGCGCTCTGGTGATCCATCACTGGTGCGAAACGTTCCACCTGGATCACGCTCGAGACTACGCATCGGGAAACACGCTGTGCATTTTCCTAACTTGGGTTTCCATTATCAAGTTTTTTTTATTTTGGTTCTATGATTAGCTAACGAAACTGTTAGCTTGTGTACTGACGTCTGTAGGAAAACCAATGACGATAAAAAATAATATTGTTTATTTTTTAGGAGCCGGTAAGATGCAGGCCGCAGATGAACAACGCCTGCCTGTTGAACAACGACTACTGTTACACCTGCAATCATCATCATCTTATCCTTGGTGTTTACCAACAGTTGCAGCACCGCTACCAATGTTGCATATCGCTCTCAAGAAACCCATCAACCATTCTTCAAAAATGCTTACCACAGTGCACTCATCCCTTCCAAATTTTCCCGAAAGGTTGGGGGTGGGCGGCATGGTGGTGTAGTGCTTAGCACTGTCGCCTTGCACCGCCAGGGTCCGGGTTCGATCCTCGGCCAGGCTCAATTCCCGTCTCTGTGTGCATGGAGTTTGCATGTTCTCCCCGTGCTTGGTGGGTTTCCTCCGGGTACTCCGGTTTCCTCCCACAGTCCAAAGACATGTAGGTTAGGCTAATTGGCGTTCACCCGTAGTGAGTGAGTGTGTATGGATTGGCACCCTGTCCAGGATGTACCCTGCCATGTGCGCCAAGCCCCCCGTGACCCTGAATACAGGATTAAGCGGTATAGATGATGAGTGAGTGAGTGAGGTTGGGGGTGGAGCTCTCTGTGTCCCGGCGGCGTCTCAATGGTCTTCAACATTGATCATTGTTAACACCAGCCAAGCATTTAGTGTACGTTCACAGTCGAGATGTTGGTTAAATCAATTATGAAGATTTTGAAGGTTGTGTGTGTTGTGGTAACCACGGCAAGCCCGTTAGCTCAGCTATCGCTATTCTTACTAGCCAGACTCCTTACATGCTTGCTGATAACTTATTTGAAGAGTCGAGCTCTGTGAAATACAGTATACTTGCTGCTAAACTCTATGTTCATGAAGTCAACCGGCAACTTCAAAGAGCATATTTGTTCACATACGTGACTATATTTACATTTATCCATTTGACAGACGCCCTTATCCAGAGCGACTTACATCTTACAGCAGTTGAGGGTTAAGGGCCTTGCTCAAGATCCCAATGGGACAACTTGAAGATTTGAACCTGGAACCTTCCGAACCGTAGCCCCAATGCCTTAACCACTGAGCTACCCCGGACCACCTATACACCAGGTTAGCACTGTGGCATCGCACCTCCAGGGTGAAGGGTACGATTCTGGCCTCGGGTCTGTGTACGTGGAGTTTGCACTTTCTCTTGGTGGGTTTCCTCCGTGTACTCGGGTTTCATCCCGCCGTCCAAAGATATGCAGATTAGTCTAATTGGCTTTCCCAAATTGAATGAGCGTGTGCCCTGTGATGTATTGGCACCCTGTCCAGAGTGCACCCCTGGCGTAGGCTTCAGGCCCCCGATGACCCCTTACATTCTCAATATAGAGAATGTCTTGAGGTTAGTTTCCACGTCAACATTTCAGATACAAGTACTCATCTCACGCCTACTATTTCGACATGCACATCTCTTACAGTGTGGCGGTAAAGACACATCACACGGACCTGGTTGCACGGTTTCTCCTCAATATTTCCTGACATTTTTGATGTGCCTGCTGACCACACTGCCCCCTACCATTTATATAAATATTGCATTCGGCTTAATTTGTGTGATCCAGGTGAAACAGCAGGTCACGTTCATTTCTGAGGACTTGGACACACCTATGCACCAAACAAGGCGAACAGAGGATACGCGGGATGCGTACGCGTAGTTTAAAGCAAGTATATTTCAGCTTCCTCTTCCTGCTACCTCTTTCGCCATCTTTATTTTCCCTGAGAAAATATTTCTTCATTTATGTGACTTTAAATCTGATCACTGTGTTGTTCGCAAACACTTTCGGTAATCACCTGAGTGACCAACTGCATAAACCGTCATGTGTTTTCACGTGCATGGATGCGGAGGGGCGGGGCTTTTCACAGACGGTTCTGTGTGTTTGGGTGTATTTGGGTGTAAATAAATATGTGGAGGTCAGTGTTGATACTTTGTGCCACTTCAACTCTTCACGTAAAACTTTACGTGAGGGGAGAAACGTGTGTGTGTGGTGTTACCAATTATTAATGACTAATCCATCATTGATTGTCAACGTGTTCGACTACTGGTGAAGACAAATGCGTAAAATTTGCGACTTTTATATACAGTTAGAGGGTCTACTGGCACATTTAGTAATATTTGGCAACCTTTCCTAACTTTTGTTGAGGAAATTAATGATGTAAAGAAAGGCTATGGGGATTATTATTTATGCTATTATTATTTTCTTTTCTATGGGCATCTGATGGGTAAAGTATTCTTTCATTTATGTCTGGTGTTTAGGGGATGAGAAGTTTGTTTTTTTGTTTTCTTACGCTGTGTTTTTTTTTTAGTTCTTTCTATATGGTTTGAAAATAATAATAAAAAAAAAATCTAACAAACTGAATTTCCTGTTTACAAATCCAGAACCGCACGCATTCAACACGAGGAAGGGCAGAAAGTGCAGATTTAAAAGATTTTTTAAACTGTAGTAGGGTTTAGTAGTTTTTTTTACAAAAAACTAAAACATGTCAATAATAAGCAGATTAATATTAGATAAACATTTTGACTGAAGAAAAAAAAAAAAGAGGGAAATCATCAATTTGTCCATTTTTGTATTTTTTTTTAGAAGAATGAATTGCTTTCAAAAGCAGCAAGAAGTGTTATGCGCTGTTGTTCGAGAATATTTTGCATGTGGGTGTTAAAAAGCACAAATGCCACAAATTTTTTATGTCAGAATTGTTCTGATTGTATGAGGGTGAGTTTCGAGGATTTTTTTCCACCTCCCACAGTTTTCTCACAATGGATAAATCAGCCTGTGGTTGTGTTTGAGCCCCACTACCGTAAATATGCAGTTCAGTACCAATAATTTGTGCTTCTCCCGCTCCTGGTAAATACACAGTATGAGGTTAGGCAGGGCTGGGTACTCGGCTTCGATACTTTTATGGCCGCAATCCAATTGATTGAGCAGTGCCTCATCATTCGGTACTAAATGTCGATCCCCGAGGAGTGAATCTCATCAGTGTCAGTTAAATAAAAATATAATGATAAACAAAAATGGAGCATAAAAATGGAGCATAAAAATGAAGCATAAAAAAGAAAATCCAAATAAAACAATATTATAATAAAGCTAAGTTTTTTTTTTATTGTAGAATATTTTATTAAGTTTACACTATATTTGATATTTGTTAATTTTATTTATATTATAGTTACTATTCTAGGAGCCGAAGAAAGAAATGCTCTCTTTTCTCTCTCTTCATACTAGTCAGAGAGGAGTGAGAATTATGCACAAAGTGGATTTCAAACATGTGATGTGTTGAAAAGAGAGGCGTGGCTTACCGTTGTAGGAGAGGCGAGGCTTACTGAGACACATGATGAAGTGAACCTCCATTTCATTGGATGCCACCGACTTGGAGCAAACAGGACACTTGAAGCCTGAGAGACAGAGACAGAAGTGTGTAAGAGCTAATCGCTAATAAGCCAGGCTATGATCACGTTTTGAGACTCGCAAAGATTATGGCCCACGAACAAGAAACACAAAGCTAAAAGTTTAGCACTTGGCTTTAAAATATTGCAGTAAATAAACGAGGCCAAAGTACAAGGCCATGACTTGGACGCATGGATCCTGACATCATGGTCTGGACCTCAGGACCGTCCCAAGACAGCATGCACACAACATACCGACATACTCGTTCACAAGCAGGGGCAATTTTGTGCAGTTAAGCGACTCAACATGGAGAAAACACCCCCTAATTCAGACTGACGCTTTTGTAAAGTAGTAAGTTTTTTGTTGTTTTTAGCTCCGCCCTTACTTCCTGTAATATCTAAAAAAATTGTTTTTTCTTCTGACAAATTTCCACCTACAGGTAGTCAACAAACATACGAACGAGTTCTGATCTGGGAGCATGTTCATAAGTCGGATTTGTTCTTAAGTCCAACAAAGTGAGTCTTGTACACCTTTGACACGAACATACAATATAAGGCAATCCAATCCACTTGGCTAAAATCGGTCCCTTTTGCCCACACTGCCAACATCTGGCCAAAAACCATAACAGCGCCTAAGAATATAAATCAAACAGTAAAATGTCAAATGTAAGAGTGTTATTTCTTGTGCGCTCTTAAATCGCAAGGGGAATCCTGGACACTATTTCGTCTCAGAGCAGTTTTTCACTGTATTGGACTGTAGTAAACTCTCTTGTTGAGGATTTTTCCAAAAATGAGGATTATTCACCATCAGGACAGCTTTACAGGACGGACATTTTCTATCATCGTGCTCCCGGACTGACTCAATGAAACCGGTGAGGCCGACTCATTTCTCCCACATGCACACATACAATATACCGAACCTTAGCCAATTACACACTGAAAATATTGTATATAATGGTATCTCGTGCACTGAAGTGTCTATTTTTTGTACAATACACCTGAGCTACTTCCATGAGTGGTCTCATCTACGAATGTTCGTAGGAAAACGGTCTGTTCGTATCTGTGGAAATTTGTAACTCGAACTAGGTTGTACCTGCATTGGACAGCTACCATGTAGGGATTACGATGGCTATCGTGAAGCCATCTTTGAGCTCGCACACTGATTGACAAGAGAGAGAGCAATACCATCCCTCCCGCTCATACGGAGAACAGGATCAATTGTTCTCTCTGGAACTGGCTGTTGTGTCATCATCGAAATTCGCGAAACTCCTGAGAATCGGATAAACGCTCTTCTGCTGCACCGCTCAATGAGAGTGTACACATTTCATTTCTAGCCAAGCTGCTCCTTTGAGGATCGTTTCATTACTTTAACAGGGTGGCGCTGAGCTCTCAGTCAATAACACGGCCAATAATCACACCAAACATTTTTTTCCCCCCCACTCTGCACAGTCAATCGAATCAGAAACCACAACCTCAACGTCAACAATCTGCAACAAAGCCTGTTTGTTCTTTTTTTGTTGTTGTAAGGAAGTGTAAGAAATTACCCACAGTTTTTTGTCTTCCATTTTGATACAGAACATGCTAAAATAGGTTAACGTGCACGTTTTAGACGTCTCGTCTCCCTGACAGGAGCGGGACTGGCGTACTTCAGTAGGTTAAGTGTGTCGACAGGTGTTCAAATGTGTCAACCCTGGTTTTTGTTCCGGCGGCGTAGTGAACCTGGAACACGCTGATATGACAGTCACCTGGAACATCAAACCCATCAACCGACATCGACTCCGTCACTCAGCGGTCAGGAAGTCAAGAACGGCTGCGTGACCTTGTGTGTTCATCATAATACAACAGCGGAAACTATTCATGTCGGTCGTAGGCTAATACATTAATGCCCAGGATACAGGATCGACTTTAGTCATCAGTATGTAACAGTCACCAGTTTATTGTAACGAAGCAATATCACATGGATGTAAATGATTTTATTTACAGTATGATTTAATTTATTTTATCCAAAAAATATATACACACTTTAGGAAAAGAAAAACATGTATAAATAGTTTAATATTGAATTTATTGCTCTACATAATGTACATTATACTATTTTTCATTTCCTAAAGTATGTATAATTTTTTTTGCCTGACTCTGTATGTATATAAAAATATAATACAATATATGATATAATATATATTATACACACACGCACACGCACACACATGGTGCTGAAAGCCACGTGTTAAGAAGGCTTTTAACTTACTGACACAAATAAAAGCTTCTTAATTCAGGCTCTGCGCATCACTTACACACTACTGGGAGCGCTCAAGGAACGCTGCTCATTCACAGTATATCAGTCAAGGGAGTCATAAAAAAAATATCCTGATAAAATGTGTTAAGAGCGACTCGTTTTACTCCATATTTCTATACAATTACATTTAGATGTAAAAAAAAAACAAAACAAAAAAAAACCAGAAAACATAAAATGCACTATATTCCTAATTTTTTTGTTTTATTTGCAGCTCTGACACGAAAAATACTGCATGAGCACGAGTTTCAGGTCTGCGTCCTCACTGCCCATTAGAGCGGTGAGATTTATTCAGTCACGCAATTTAATTTATTTACATAAACTCTGCGGCTGCTTAGTGGTCAGCACTTGCGCCTCGCACCTCTAAGGTCGAGGGTTCGCATCCCACCTCGGGGTCTGTGTGCATAGAGGTTTTGTGCTTGGTGGGTTTCCTCCCACAATCTTAAAGACTAACTGGTGTTCCCATATTGCCTGTAGTGTGTGTGTTAGTAGTGTGTGCCTTGTGCCTGAATGTTAATGCATTACAAAATAAAACATGAAGGAATCTATTTAGGAAAAATACTCAGATATCCGATACTGACGCACAAAAAAAAAAGTCCCGGTTTGACTTGAACGCCCCTTGTATATCATTGGAAACAACACAAAAAAACGATTTCTCTGATACGGCTGCCGAATCAAAGAGTATAGATCAGTAAAACTATGTGGGCGGAGCCAGCGATCTCAGGGTGGAGCTAACGTGAACTATTAGGCTCAGATTAGCCACGCTCAAGTCTCAGGAATAGAGTTCAGATTATGAGAAAGAAACTGCAGATTTGGGTTGTCGTTGAAATTAAGAATTTTTTTTATTTTACTTAAATTTTTAATACATTGTGATATTACTGTGAATTTAGGAATTTTTTTTTGACATCTGCCAGTCTGAGTTTCTGCGCCATAGATCTCCTATGCCTGAATACAGCACACACACACACACCATCAGCGACAGAGCTGGAGGGTAAGAGTGTTATCGAGTCATACTCGCATGTAATCTAAACTGTGCCAGCCTGCACTACTCTGCACCCCACACACACACACACACACACACATCCAGACATGCCTAGTGGCACTCGCACTGTCCACTGACCCGCTATAGGACACACACACACACACACACACACACACACACACACACACACACACACACACACACACACACACACACACACACACTACGTCATGCATTGAAGCACTTACACGACTGTAAGAGAGTTAAATTACACACGTGGACAAAATTGTTGGTACCCTTCGGTCAATGAAAGAAAAAATCACAAAGGTCTCAGAAATGACTTTAACCTGACAAAAGTAATAATAAATAAAAATTCTATGAATGTTAACCAATGAAAGTCAGACATTGCTTTTCAATCATGCTTCAACGGAATTATTTTAAAAAATAAACTCATTGAACAGGCCTGGACAAAAATGATGGTACCCCTAGAAAATACTGAAAATAATGTGACCAAAGGGACATGTTAATTCAAGGTGTGTCCACTAATTAGCATCATAGGTGTCTACAATCTTGTAATCAGTCAGTGGGCCTATATATAGGGCTCCAGGTAGTCACTGTGTTGTTTGGTGACATGGTATGTACCACACTCAACATGGACCAGAGGAAGCGAAGGAAAGAGTTGTCTCAGGAGATTCGAAAGAAAATTATAGACAAGCATGTTAAAGGTAAAGGCTATAAGACCATTTCCAAGCAGCTAGATGTTCCTGTGACTACAGTTGCACATATTATTCAGAAATTTAAGATCCATGGGACTGTAGCCAACCTCCCTGGACGTGGCCGCAGGAGGAAAATTGATGACAAATCAAAGAGACGGATAATCCGAATGGTAACAAAAGAGCCCAGAAAGACTTCTAAAGAGATGAAGGTGAACGTCATGCTCAAGGAACATCAGTGTCAGATCGCACCATCCGTCGTTGTTTGAGCCAAAGTGGACTACATGGGAGACGACCAAGGAGGACACCATTGTTGAAAACAAATCATAAAAAAGCCAGACTGGAATATGCCAAACTACATGTTGACAAGCCACAAAGCTTCTGGGAGAATGTCCTATGGACAGATGAGACAAAAATGGAACTTTTTGCCAAGGCACATCAGCTCTATGTTCACAGACGGAAAAATGAAGCATATCAAGAAAAGAACACTGTCCCTACTGTGAAACATGGAGGAGGCTCTGTTATGTTCTGGGGCTGCTTTGCTGCATCTGGCACAGGGTGTCTTGAATCTGTGCAGGGTACAATGAAATCTCAAGACTATCAAGGGTTTCTAGAGAGAAATGTGCTGGCCAGTGTCAGAAAGCTGGGTCTCAGTCGCAGGTCATGGGTCTTGCAACAGGACAATGACCCAAAACACACAGCTAAAAACACCCAAGAATGGCTAAGAGGAAAACATTGGACTATTCTAAAGTGGCCTTCTATGAGCCCTGACCTCAATCCTATTGAGCATCTTTGGAAGGAGCTGAAACATGCTGTCTGGAAAAGGCACCCTTCAAACCGGAAACAACTGGAGCAGCTTGCTCATGAGGAGTGGGCCAAAATACCTGCAGAGAGGTGCAGAAGTCTCATTGACAGTTACAGGAATCGTTTGATTGCAGTGATTGCCTCAAAAGGTTGTGCAACAAACTATTAAGTTAGGGGTACCATCATTTTTGTCCAGGCCTGTTCCATGAACTTCAATGAGTTCTTTTTTTTTTATAATTCTGTTGAAGCATGGTTGAAAAGCAATGTCTGACTTTCATTGGTTAACATTCATAGAATTCTTATTTATTATTACTTTTGTCAGATTAAAGTTATTTCTGTGACCATTCTGAGTTTTTCTTTCAGTGACCGAAGGGTACCAACAATTTTGTCCACATGTGTAAATCCCCACTAAAATTAAACAGAAGCTGCAAAAAAAAAAAAAAAAAAAAAAAGAAATTATACAAAAAGTCAATCAAATGTGTGTGTGCGTGTGTGTGCGCGCGCACAAGCAATTTGGGAACGCCAACTAGCCTAACCTGCATGTCTTTGGCCTGTAGGAGGAAACTGTATTGAGGAAACCCACCAAGTCCAGGGAGAACATGTAAACTCCACTCACACAGACCCTGAGGAGGGAATCGAACCCTGGACCCTGCAGCCTATAATGTTATAATGAACAGTGTAAATGGCATGAGGACAGAAGGCAGGACTGACGGAAATAACATGCGAGTGAGTAGTCAGTTCAGTTCAGTTCAGCCATGAAAAGAAAAACAGAAAAACGTCCAACAGGAAGATGAGTGTAAAGATTAGGAGCTGCTGAGGGAAACGACACGCTCAGGAGTGTTTCAAGTGAAAGTGAGGAGACGAGGAACAGAGGAGGGAGGAAGGGAAGAGGGACAGGAAAAAGGAAAAGGAAGGTTCAGCCCTTAATGAAGTGTGAAGTGACAATGCACAAAAACTTTATAACACAAAGTCACAACATATACAACACAACTGTGTGTGTGTGTGTGTCTCTCTCTCACACGCACACACGCGCGCACACACGCGCGCACACACGCGCGCACACACACACACACGCGCGCACACACAAACACGCGCGCACACACACACACGCGCGCACACACACCATGACTAAGCAGTTCTGAGGAGATGCGTTAATCTCATTGGTTTCAGCCCAGACACCATATGGGAATGTGAAGAATGGATTTGGAGTATAATAAATGGTTGTGTGCGCGCACGCGTGTGTGTGTGTGTGTGTGTGTGTGTGTTGGTTTTAAGCTCTTACAAGGAACAAATACACTCATAATGATAGGAATACATAACAGGTCTGTCCTTGAGGAGACCTTTTGGCTTGTCCTTTTCAAGAAAACTGTGTGTGAGATTCTTCTCAAATCAGACAAACTACATTCCGTAGAGATTTTCGAATACTAAATACGACTAAAAGTATCTAATGAACACTGTAGTGCTGTGTAACTTGTGGCATTATTGTTTAAATGTTACGTCTCAGACTGAGTCATCTCTTTCTTTTTCCTACTCTACACTCCAGTCCAGTAGGTGGTGGTATTGAAACAACTGTTCATGAACACAAGAAGAAGAAGAAGCGACTTAAAAAAAAAAAGAAAGAAAAAAAAGGAGTATTTGCACAAGATGGAAGCGGTTTGTTTTTTATCTACTGTATTTAACAATGTTCAACAAAATTCAACAATTTAACTAACAGATCTGCTGTTATACTGAACTTCCAATCTCACACAGTATGATGCAGATCAATCCCTGCTATCTGTTTTACCCAGATGAGGATGGTTTCCCTGCTGAGTCTGGTTCCTCTCAAGGTTTCTTCTCATCACCACCTCAGGGAGTTTTTCCGTGCCATCGTCCTCGGCTTGCTCATCAGGGACAATCTTATCATTTTGATTCATACATGTTCACTTCTCATACAAACTTAAATCATTCTGTTGATTGTGTAAAGCTGCTTTGCGACAATGTCAATTGTTAAAATAAAATTGAACTGAATTGAATTTAAAAAAAATAAACAAACAGTAAATTGTGCTGATTAAGTTTGTCTTAAGTCAAAATTTAAGGTAAGTATAAGTACATTACAATAGGTCTTGATCTTTATGAATTTTGCCTCTCTGCAAAAGCGTGATTTGATTGGACTCCTGTGAAGTGGCACAACACAGCGGAAGTCTTTCAACACCGAGGAAAGAAAGCAGTTAAACCTGGACCGTAACTTTGAAAGACATCGACTGGACTTGGCTCAGCATGACAGCAGAAGCTTCACATGAGTCTCAGATAAACTTTGGAATTATTGTAGGCCCTGTTCACTTACATTGTACTTGCATACCGGGTGACAAGAGCAGAAAAATGTATAACAACCTGTAAGGTTAAAGTCTGAATTTTGAGAAAAAATGTAAAGATTTTGAGAGGAAAAATGTAAAACTGAGATTAAAGTCAGAATTCTAACAGAAAAAAAAAAAGAATTATTTGGGATAATTCTTAGAATTTTGATGAGATTAAAGCCATGTCCACACGTAGCCGGGTATTTTTAAAAACTAAATTTTTTTCTTCTTTGTTTAAAAAAAAAAAAATTCTGTCCACACGACCTAGGATTTAAAAATATCTTTGTCCACATGAACACGCAAAACGCCCTGTTAAGCGCTGTTAGGAGCCTCCTTAATCAACAGGGAGCCAATCAGAAGCCTAGACAAAACGTCATTACCTGTTGCTGTGTAGAAGTCCGACCGGGTCTCGTCCCAAACCGCCGTCGCTACAGTAAATAGCAGCAGTGAGCTTAGTAGTACATTCAGACACCTCTGTTCAATAAACGTGATGTGTGAGGAACTGTGTGTGTGTGTATGTACACACATGTAAAAAGTCCAGTACGCAACACAGTCACTAGTTTACTGTACGTACGTCCAGTATTACACAAAATATCCTCATTAACTAGACAATTACATCATCGGCACAAGGTGACGTTACAGCAAGCCGAAATTTCCGTTTCCCCTGTCCACACGACACCACTGAAAACTGTGTTTTGGAAAATCTTCACTTTGGCTGGAGTTTTCCAAAAGCTCAGTTTTCAATGACCAAAATGCCGTTTGCGTGTGGACGAAAGGCAAAAACCGCAGAGAAAAAGCTCCGTTTTTAAAAATACCCGGCTACGTGTGGACATGGCCTAAGTCAGAATTCTGAGAGGAAAAAAAAAAAAAACTGAATTCTGAGGAAAAAAACATTTTGAAAAGTCAGAATTCTAAGAGAGAGAAAAAAAAAAAAAACTTATCTGGGATAATTCTCAGAATTTTGATGAGAAAAAAAAGTCAATTCTGAGAGGAAGAGTCAAAAATCTAAGATCAAATTCAGAATTTGGAGAAAAGATTGAGAAAATCTATAATCATCATAATATGATGGTGGGGCTACAGTAATAAATCAGTGTTTGGGTAACACTGGTAAAACGGGGAAACGTGCAAAGCGGCCTCCCAGGAACTCCTTTAAAGCCTCAAACATGTGGAAATGGCTTGGAGCGAGGTCAGGACTGTACGGGGGATGTGGTGATCACTCCCAGCCCAGTTCCTGTAATGTGCAAGTGGTGCAGTGGGAAGTATGAGCTCATGCATTGTCCTGCAAAATAAAAACAGAACGCCTTTGATGATCGAGTCAGGAGTTCCTGGGAGGCCGTGCAGCAGGCGTTCTGATCAGGGCTCTAGCATACTGAGAAATCTTTCTACCTTGATGGTATCCAAAATGAAAATGCTGGGATTAGTGCATTAGTTTACCAGGGGATTATATAATGTAGAGAAATAAAAGTTTTTTTTTTTTTTTTAACTGTTTCATAACTGTATTCTGTTATTCTACACGATCCTGGTCCGACCTTGCAAATTACTCAAATGGTGTTACTGACTTGGTATAATTTTTTTTCCCCATTGTAATTGTATTTTTTATAATAAATAATAACAATAATAATATGCAGAGTGTTTAACAGAGTGGCCTCACACTGAATTTTGTCAAACAGGAAACACTGAGCGCTGAGATTCTCGATTATACTGCGTGTTTCTGGGCCACACAGGGGACAGTTTGTACACCTTATTTCATTCCATATTTCGGGAGAAAGAACGGGGTTGGATCGATAATATTATTATACCACAGTCTGTGAGGGAACCAGGAGGAGGAACAGCCTTTGGGAGAGGAGATAAATATACATGTTAGTGGACGTATGCAGTGTGTTAAGTCTACTGAAAAGCCTTGAGGAAGGTAAAACCTCAGTCCTGCCCTCCCTCACCATTTAAACCTCCGGACTACTTCTAAGCGCTGACACACACACACACACAGTATATATATATATATATATATATATACACACGCGTGCTCACGCTCGTCTCTCGCTCCTCCCCAATGAGTGACCCACTTTCCCCTGGCTGCTATTTTCAGCGTCTCCTTAAGGACACGACAAGAGACAGAGCGTGTATCAGCACTAGGAGAGAAATACATTAAATACATGAGTGGACATATTTACATTAAAGACTGCTAAAATTCATGAACCAGGGGAAAAAAAAGTGATAGAAAGACAGATGAGACGGATAAAGACAAACTGCAGGATAAACGTTAGAAGGCACATGAAAAGATAGAAAAAGAAAGACTAGGAAACAAGGAAAGAAGGTTAGAAAGTACAAGAAAGACTTCAGCAGCACCAGGAAGTGAGAAATAATACATTGAGGATGAAGGTTGCATGAGGGGAAGAAAAAAAAAAAAAAAAAAAAACCCACACAAAACAAGAGCGACATGTGATATGAGTAAAGACATTCACTTAAAGGATGAAATTCCTGAAGGGAAACTAATATTCATGAGTGTTAAAGGTTACATAAACCCAATTCACCTGAGGGGTAGAGGACGCAGAAACATGAAAAATGATCTCGCTACCGGTAAAGGTTAATTTCACACTTAATAATCAAGTTCATATAACTTTAACCTTGCAAATTTTCAAACATCGAATGCTTGGGTCAGTTGAAAAAAATAAATAAATAAGATGCCGGTCTGTGACCGCTGCCTTTTTTTGAGGAAACCGGTGTTCTGAGTATTAAAGGAAAAGTTGTGATATTTGTTGAGTACACTACAGTATAATATTTGTATAATAGATCTTTCGTTTAATGGTCACTTTCTAGCTACAGCTACAAACAGATTCTGTTCTGACTGGGGCTGCACGACTATTAAACAAAAATAATAATAAGAATTTTTTTAAAAAATCACATTACAATTATTTTGACACATATTGTGATGTAAACTGTAATATTTAACCTTTAAACGTACCATTTTGTATTTATCAAGGCTAAGCGCAAATGATGGCACTAATGATAACGCACATGTATTGGCAAACATTCTCCTCTCATCCATTTAAAGGTTATTTACAAAAATAATCACTGCTTAAATTCCTTTTCACAAATTCCACATAAATAATAAAATAACTGCACTGGTCCAGATGACCATCTTCATTTTTAAGCAGCACTAGTTCCATCTAACAGCTGTACGCCTCTACTACACAAGATTTTGTACGAGGTAGTGTCCATTAAAGTTTCCATACAGTACTATTTCTTTAACAAGTTACCACAGGTTTCAGAGGTAAACCGCAGTGCATTGTTAATGCTCCAGCAGAAATCTCTCTCAGATAATGCATTTTTTCATACAGTACCTCAAGCTCTCTTTATTTCCCTCCTCAATGGGGGAACAATGGATTGTGCGACTAGAACGGTTTACACAAAACGTAGGGTGGGGAACGTGCACCTGGTAGAAAGTTTTCTCAGGATGCCAGACCCGTGATCCTCACAGAACACCTTTAATGGCCCAAACATGCAACAATGGCTTTGAGCGAGGACCCAGTCGAGTTCCTGTAATGTGCTAGCGGTGTGGTGGGCTCGTGCTATTAAAGGAGTTCCTGGGAGGCCAGCGTTTCAGACGTGAAGCAGGCAGCCCACATCATGGCTCCAGAATACTGGGACTTTTGAAATTAGTGAAATGCTGAGATAGACACTGAAATGGCATGTACTATGTAAACAAGCTGCTCCCAAGGGGTCTCTTTTTATATCTGGAAAATCTAATTAAAAAATCTAATTTTACAAAAAAAATCTAATAATTGCCCAATACAAAAATGGAAAAAAGACATGCACATTGGACACTGATCCCAATGTCTAAAAATGACTAAAAACATGAATAATATAAACGTGGATGATGTGTTCCCTTTAAGAGAAAAACAGATTGATATACCGACTGTTAGGAAGTGCAGAGGCCAGGCCAAACTCTGGACAACACCACCTGAGATTAAAGTCAGAATTATGAGAAAAAAATATTTTGAGAGGGGAAAAAAAGCTGAATTTTAAGATTTAAGTCTCAGAACTGAATTCTAAACATTTTCTCCATCAGAATTCTGACTACAATCTTACAACTCCACATTTTTCCTCTTAAAATGTTTTCCCACCTCAGAATTCAGATTTTTTTCTCTTTCAGAATTCTGACTTTAATTTCAGAATGAAAAATTCAGAACTCTGCAATTAAAGAATTCTCTAAGAAAAAAGATTGGAAGAAAGATTGAGAGAAAAAAAAAAACAGAATTCTAAAGAAAATAAATTGAGAGGAAATATTCAGAATTCTGAGAAAAAGAAAAGATTAAAAGAAAAAAGATTTCTAGAAAAAAAATCTGAATTCTGAGGGACAAAAAGTGAAAATTCTGAGAGGAAAGATTTTGAGATTAAATTCTGAAATTAATGTCAGAATTCTGAGCAAAAAAAAAAAAAAAAAAAGATTTAGAAGGAAAATATATCTAGAAGAAAAATTCAGAATTCTGAGAGAGAGAAAAAGTAAAAATTCTGAGAGGAAAAAGATTGAGATTAAATTCTGAGATTAAGGTCAGAATTCTGAAAGGAAAAAAAAAAATCAGAATTCTGAGCAAAAACAAGATTTAGAGGGAAAAGATTTGTAGAAGAAAAATTTAGAAATCAGAATTCTGAGAGGAAAAAGAATTCTGAGATTAAACTACATTTTTTGTTGGTCCTAATCCTCTTCCGTACTTATTGTAACCAGCTACTGCTTGCTTAAAAACATTTCCAGAGAAATTCTGCCAGGTGAGTTCAGATCTGATAACTAGCATGAGGGCTTGCAATAAAACTAACATGAACCTTTTTTTTAATATGAACATCTTGTGTTGGAAGCAAAGTCATCAAAGTTCCATCAGACATCCTGTCAGGTTTGCACACTTAGCGCACAGTAAGAGACGGAGAGAAATGATGTGTAAGAGTGAATAGCGTTCTCACCCCCCTGTCCCAATTAGGAGAGAAATTAAGGCATGTTTCTCGTCTTAGCGTTCTTATTTTGGACAAGTTCAACAGGAATACTCTTCGTGCCCTTATCGGCGAGGACAATCTCATGATTCTGAAACGCAAAACACAGAGCATCAGCAGAATGGCCTTACGCACACACTAATCAGCTAATTAGACATAAACTCATTAGTAAACGACCTCGGATGGCCCTCTTACAGTATCCATGTGCATGTGTTTGTGGGTCCTACTGACCAAACACAGTCAGCGAGGTGAGAGCGTGCGTGGGATCATATTCAGGCTGAAAATATCACTATTAATATTTAATAACGTACACAGTACAGCATGTAGCCACTTAACAATCTATGAAAGAGGATTCTTGTTAGCACAAGACAGATGTGCAGCAAGAGCATTGTAAGCTTCGAGTGTTTTGATCTCTGCGTGTCGTTCACTGGATTACAGCAGCAAAAAAAAAAAAAAAGGTCAGGAAAAGGGAAAAGATTGTGATAATTTTTTATGCTCAGCATTAAACGCCATGTTCATGTCAGGAGAGCGGGAAGGAACAGGAGAAAGAATGCTTGCCTGAGGGACACCCAGAACCTATCCTGTCGTGAAAACATCTGTTTGTTGAAAAAAATTGTAAATGAAAAAAGGAAAGCACCCACAAAGAGGCTTTTTGATAAGTCATTTAAAATTCAACATTCCATAATTCCATGTTGTGTCATGTGCGTTCTCTCAATCAAAAATCACGAAGTGTTTTTTATTTTTAAAGGTTAAGCAAAGATTGGGAAATACAGCTGCAATGAAGGGGTCCAAACACCGTTTATAAAGCTTGGAGCTCAGAGCCATTTTATGTCCTATTCGCACAGGATTAGTGTGACCTTCGTGTGATTTGTGATAATTGCGGAGATTGTGATTTTAATCCCGTGCGAATCGGCCATGCCTGTAATTCGTAAAGTAAAAAAAAATTCCTCCGCAAATGACCTCCTATATTTCGCTGAACACTGAGGTCCGGTGATAATATTCGTCCCGTAACGAATCAGCATGTCTGTGATTTGGCCAGTATTTGAGCCGTATATAATTTTTTTCAAGGTCTTTTTATCCATCATCTGCGCAGAATGTTGGCTGCGTTGGAGTGTTTTGGGTGATGGGTCACATCGCTATACGCCACACAACAATACAATGTGCAGAAGGAGAAAGCTGAAAAACGTCAGAAGAGCGAAAGCGAAAAGAATGATTATGTGATGGATGACATATGCTGTACTGTATATGGCAGGATGAGGTGAAGAACACACTGCTGTTTAAATCAAACAGCTAGACCTATAAAGACGAGACATCTCCAAACAATATCCAACACAAAAAACAGTGCGCAATTAACCGAGGAGGTTCACGTCAGAATTTGAGGTATACGTGTTACAGCTAAATCAAGTGTACGGCTCGAGCTAATAGATTTTAACCCTGGTGAAATGTAAATGACACACACGGGGCACAAATATTGTTTCTGTTTTTAAATTCATCTAACCATACATTCTCTCTCTCTCTGCCTCACAGACAGTCCACACACACACTGCCCGTCTATTTTCATCGCAGCACACTCTTAAGACACTCACACTTCATACACACACAGAGAGATAAGTCTGTAAATTCGAGTAAAATCGCAGGCTTCGCTTATTCTGTGCGAATGCGCCACACGAAACTCAGATGTGTGTGTGGAGGGGGGGGATTCTAAATCACACGAGGTCCCCAGGTAATATTTATCCCGTACACATTAGACTTTAAACAGCCCTGCGCTGAAAAAAGTGAAAATAAATAAATATAAATCACACAAACAAAACACAAGTGTAATTATACAGCAATGCAAAAATATACAAATACGGCCCAACATATTTATATTTAGCACTTCAGTATTTACACTGCCTGACTTATGAAAAAAAAAAATCCCTACTTGGATTATAAGCAAATAGGTTATAGCCTTCCATCATATGAATACTGCAATAATTAATCTATTTCAGCAAGAAGTTAGTTATTTAACCCTAATTGATTAAGAAATGAGAAGCTATTCACTTTAACAACCATATCAGAAGACATATCCTGTGATCGTGGCAAAGATGTTACTCTCATTCAGAAGAGTCTGATCATTATCCCGCATCGAGCAAAGAACACAACTAAGAAGATTACTGAGACGACTAAAATTGGGTTGAGAACTATAAAACGCGTTTATTAAAACCTGGAAGGATAGGGGTGAACCATCATCAGCTGATGACCTGAATGTACTAAATGACGAGGTTTTTTCCGTCAATGGATTTTTTTTTCCCCCCCAAGATGCCGATGGTAGAATTGATCAGACTCAAATTGTGAGAGAGTGGAGAGACACAGAGTCCGGACGTTTAACCCCAGTGAGAATCTTTGGGGTGTGCTGGAGAAGATGTTACACAGCGGTCTGACTCTCCCATCACCAGTACAAGGATCATGGAGAGAATCGAATGCGACTATGGACTGAAATAAGTGTTTATGAGTTTATCAAAAAGGGGGGTGGCACTTAGCGCTCTTGTGTTAATCATGGCTCTACAGCCAGTCATGGGCGTCTCTGAGCTCACGGTGTGTGAGAGTCGGCGGAGAGCGCTGTCCTCCGAGTGTGTTACGACACTCCCACTGGAGCGCAAGAGCATCATTCGAGAAGATGTACTCGGGTGTCGTCACGTGTTTCGGAGGACTTTGACATCCCTGACTGGTACAGTAGTAGCAGCCTTAATGTGGGAGCCCCCTAGTGACGGGGTATGATTGGATACGACTAAACTGGAGGGGGGGTTGATCGAATAATTTTGATTTATGATTCCATCTTAATTATTTATATGCATGGTGATGCAATGGGTATTTATGTGCTCAAACCATTTAATCAGAATACTACATTTTTTGACGCGTGTTTCTGCCTGCTCCATCAGTAAGACATTTTATTTATTTACTTATTAGATACCAAATGTTACAAGATTTTGAAGATTTTTACCACGAAAAGCTAGTACAAGACTAAAAAACAAAAATATGGCTTTGGCATATTAATACTAAGCCCTTACTGAGGGCTGAAATACAAGCTCGTGTGTGTTGCTCAATTGAAGCAGGGCTTATGGGGGAAACTCCAGACTTTAATAAGCTCACGACAGGTCAGACAGGAGACACTGAGTTTAGAGGGATTTGAGAAAGTGTGCGCTCTCGCGTGTGTGTATATGATGCGTGTGTGACCTTAATCCCTGTGACTCACTTTAGGTGTCATGGAGGAACAGCTGTAGATCAGTGGGACACCACACAGAGCACGAACGCAGTAATGAACTGTGATGACTCAGCAGAACGCCAGGCTGACACCCAAAACACTGAGAAAAAGCATCAATGAATAGATCACTCAACGCAGGAGTGAAGAAGAAAGAAAGAAAAAAGAAAAAAAACTTAGCCTGGCTGCTCTAGGTCAAAGGGGAAAAAATCATTTGGATGTCCATAATAATAATAATAATAATAATAATAACCACAAAATTAATGAAACTAAAGACCAGAAAAACATCACTGTTTTAGAAGAGGCAAACTATTGGGCTGAATCAAGCAAAGAAAACAACTAAGGAGATCTGAAATTAAAGGAATCTAGTTACGAACTGGTTCACGCTTGGTGAAGTGGACAGGAGAACTTGTTTAATAGTGCAAGTAAGAACATTTACACAAATGAGAGCTTATGTGTATCCATAAGAAAACCACATTGCTCTTGAGACTAATCAGAAAAAAAAAGGCTTCAGTTTGCTACGGAGCAGAAAGACTGGACTTTGAAGCAATGGGAAAAGGTCATGTGGTCTGATGAGTCCAGTTTTTAGCCTTATTCCAGAGTGAAGTGTGTGCCACGGTAAGGAGAGAAGCTCATGAGACGATGCACCCATCATGCATACTGTAGTTCCCACTGTACAAGCCTCTGGAGGCGGGGTTATGTCCTGGGGTCGCTTCGGTTGGTCAGGTCTAGACTCAGCAACGTTATGTGGCAATAAAATGAAGCCAGCTGATGACCTGAATGACCAGCGTATCACATTTATGGAGGTTTTCTTCCCTGATGGCTCAGGTGTTTTAGAAGACTCAAATTGTGAAAGTGGGCTGTTATTAAAATTAAGGTTGTGTATTTACATTTAAAATTTACTTATTTCTGACATGTGTAGGCAACATAAAAGTGAACAACGGTATATGATGTACAACTCATCTGGCCTCATTCAAAGCTTATTTATTGAGAACATTTCGCTGAGCAGACAAAGTGACAACGTGTTCTACAACCAGGTTGTTCAATGGTTTTCATTTTTGTTGCATAGAATTCTTTAAGCTAAATGTTCATTAAATCCTTTCCTTCTGGTCAAAATAATCTAATATCACAGCATACCTGTGACGTGGCCAGAAATATATAATCCTAAACTCATGTGAGAATGTACAGTAGTTTCACCACAGAGCGGAGATCAGTGCGACACCGGGGCTTTGAATAATGCAGTGGGACAAAGTCTCGAGATATCTCGTCCTCAGATTCAGTATCATACTGTATCTCACACACACAACATGCGTTTTTTATCAGCTAAGTTATCATGCCAATTTCAGGTCACAATCCTCCGTTTTTCCTTTCGTTAAACACTTAGATAATGCTAATTTAGGGAAGGAGTCTCCAGTGTCAGTGCTGTATTTAAGTCAGACAAGTAAAGCTGTGAGCTTCGGGACTATCGTGAAGAGACACGCTGCAGCGGTGCGGCCATGACTTTGCGACTTTGCAGTGTCTGGAAACGTGACGAGCTGCATTTTGACCTCTGCTTGATTTCCCAACCAAGAGCAGCAAATGATTTTAAATAAAATAATATGGTAAAGCTGACCTTTACTTTATTTCTATCCGACACTACAAAATGACCCTATTTATCACAAAAACACACTCTCCCCCCACAGACAGACAGAGACAAACAAATCAGATGGTCATCCTCCTGCTACGTAGACGTCTACAGCCTGCTCCTGTCACACAGGACTTTTTTTTTTTTCCCCCTCTCACGTCGCCTCGAGTCGCCTCCAGCTTGTCGACCTTTAGTCTCGTCTCCGAGGCTCGGGTCAATTTCATTTCGTTTGGTTCATTTTCAATTCGGCCGAGATCCTACCCGTACCTGACGTTCACTCAAAACAATGGAAAGAGTTCAGTCGATCGCACTCACCTGTCTGGTTGAATTTACGTCACGACCCTGACAAAAATTTATAATAATAAAAAAAAGATTTAAAAAAATCTGCAATAAGAAAAATGAAGACTGACGCAGAAAACGCTCCATCCAGTCTCCAAGATAACCATCCTCAGCCGGCTCTAATCATGGGCTGATTAATGTTTATACGACGCATCATGATTTTCAATGATGATTAACTGTATAAAAGTGTTTAAATATGAAGTGCATATGAAAAAATAATTCAATTAAAATTTTCCATATTGTACTACTACTTTTTTTTTTAACGCCTTAAGTATGCGTGTTAACACTACAGCAAGAATAAACTTTATACATACCTCCTCCTTTCAAAAGTCTACAGTATGTCAATGAGCTACTGATGAGCCACGCCCCACCAACAACAACAACAAACAAAAAGGGAAGAGTTCTTCTTATATGAGGTCACAATATGGGAAGAATCAAACCGGCTTTTTTTTTTTTTTTTTTTAAACCCAGCCAACACTTGTCAGTGTGGTGTAGGCTTGTCAACTATAACTACTTTTCTGTTCAAAAAAAAAAATAATTTAGAAATAAAAAGGACTCAAATGAACAACGGACAGCGTAAAAGTACCCCTTGTCTTTTTTCCCCTCCGAGACACATGTAGTCAGCCGACTCCTTCTTTCTAACTGCAGATAACAGGGTGGGCTCGTTACCACTGCATCATTCGAGGGCCGACATTTTTATCATCAACATTAGGAATGCGATGGTCATTAAGCTACATTTCAATGTGACGAACTGTCTGAGGAGACTGGACGTCTCTTAAAATACTCTCTCTCTTATCGATCATCCACCATGTGACGCATCCACACTACTATAGCGCTTGATAAATATTGGGCGATTAACAAATCTACTATATCATTTTTTTTTTTTCCCCAGACAACATGAACAATCATACACATCTGAATGAATCCAAACACACTGCTTACATGCACATGAGTTAAAACGAGACTGAAACCCAGGGCGTGCTTGTATGAGCTTCTGCCAGAGTGGAAACTAGCATGGTTTTATCACACTCTGATTAGAGCGAGCGCATCGATCTGTGTCTCTGTCCCTGGAGCGGACTAAAAGAATTCGCACTTCATAAACAAACCAAATGGCCAATCGCATGAGAGGATACACAGATGCCCATGAGATGTGATCTATCCTGCACAAGCGGGAGTGGGGAAAAACTACTACGGCTTTACTTTTTTTTTTGCTCATTTTGTATGGATTGATACCCAGCAACCTGGAAAAAAAAAAAAAGATTCAAGATATAACTCATTTGTTTACCTCGAGCAATCGCTTCAAGTTTTTTTTTTGAAGGTTAAACATGGCTTTGATTACAGCACATAATGTGGTGTCCGGTTCATGTGTGAAAATTATTCTTTGTGCCACACTTTCACGAGTTGTGCCCTGGATTATATCCCGTACCATCAGGAAAGAAAAACTGCATAGATGTGATACCGTTCAGTACCGTTCAGGACATTCAGGTCATCAGCTGACTCACGAGGGCGAGTCGAAAAAGATCCGCCTTCCAGTCTCATCAGCGCTTTCCATTTAAAGCTACCGTCTCCCCGGTCAATGCTGTGCGGGTGTGAACGTGTTACATCAATTTATTTGTAACTGCGGTGCGAGCAAAGAGGGATGCCCCACTTGTGATTTGCACAAAAGGAGAGCAGCGTGCAGTGATTAGTTTTTGTAGCCTGATGGTGTACTTCATTTATTAAAGCCTTAAGAAAAAGCATTATTGTCGTGAAGAAGCGTGAAAAAATGAATGGATAGAGATGGTCGCACAAGTCTTAGCCGTCTAGCAGGAGCCGAATGCCAGTTCACGTCTGTGGCTGATGACAAGCGCCCGCACGTCACATGGTCTCGATTTCTTTTCCTCCCATGTCCCGTTTTTTTTTCCTTCCTCGCCAGTTTTTTTTTTCCCGTCCCATGTCCCGTGTTTTTTTTTTCCGTCCCATGTCCCGTGTTTTTTTTTTTTACGTCCCATGTCCCGTGTTTTTTTTTTTTTACGTCCCATGTCCCGTGTTTTTTTTTTACGTCCCATGTCCCATGTTTTTTTTTTCCCGTCCCATGTCCCGTGTTTTTTTTACGTCTCATGTCCTGTGTTTTTTTTCACGTCCCATGTCTCGTGTTTTTTTTCCTTCCTCAGATTTTTTTTTTCGTCCAATTTTTTTTGCGTTCCATGTCCCGTTTTTTTTTACGTCCCATGTCCCGTCTTTTTTTTCCTTCCTACACTTCCTCAGATTTTTTTTTCGTCCAATTTTTTTTGCGTTCCATGTCCCGTTTTTTTTTTACGTCCCATGTCCCGTCTTTTTTTTCCTTCCTTAGATTTTTTTTCGTCCAATTTTTTTTGCGTTCCATGTCCCGTTTTTTTTTTACGTCCCATGGCCCGTTTTTTTTCCTTCCTTAGATTTTTTGTTTTTTCAAAATATTTTTTTTCCTTCAGTTATTTTTTTCCCCCTCACCCATGTCCCTTTAGAGGCTCCGTAGAAACGCAAGGAGATTACGTAAAAAAAATATATGCATATTTGTCGTTTGTAAAAGTTAATTAAAATTATTTCCACAGTCAGAGTGCGAATCATTTTTTGCCTTTTCCCTCATGTACATGCACATGTAAAAATCACTAATTAATTTTGTTATTCCTTTTTTCCCTGGTGGAGACTCTTCTAATACCCAATAGCACAGTATGTTTTGTTTGAAACAGGAAGTTGGTACTATTGACCCACTTTTCCTCCATTACGCTTTCTGCAAACACTTCCCACTGAGTTTTATTCCTCTAGCGCCTCTAGTGACCACTTTCATATTACATGGGCGCACAATATACCCTCAGGTGTTGCACAAGTATAAACATTTTGAGGCTGTTTATCGGGTTCTAGTCTGCATCTATAACGGTTACTCCTAGCAAAGCCTATTTTGCGATAATTATAAAATGATCTACATCTGTATTGCGCAAGCTGCTTCATGGATGAACTCACTTTCCGAGATTTGGTTTGATCAAACCAGTCAAGCGACTGACCCAGTGCTGCAAAAGCGTACACAAACTAATGACAAGCAGCTCTTGTGGTTTCTCACTGACAGACCATGCACTGCTACAGGAAGAAACACATGCACAACAAGAAGATAAACAACTGAAAGATCTCGAGGTCTGTACTTTCTGCAGAAAGTGGTGGCGGAAATGTTCTTTAATAAAATGATGCTGCGCGTTTTCATATACAGTACGGTCGCGTACCAGCCTGAACCAATTCGAACTGCAAGGACAGGGCTTTTATTTTATACACAGTAAAGACATTTGGGTTTGAGACAGGACTGTCACAGATACTTGATTATAACTGACTACTCTGAGACGAGTACGGTGGAGGTCGTGTCAAGGCTTGGGTGGCTGCTTCAGGAACGAGCTCACTCGTCTTTACTGATGGTGGTGGGAGCAGAATGGATTCAGAAGGTCTACAGGAACATTCTGTCGGAAATGCATCGAATCTAATCCATAGTGCAGTGAGATAATGACCTGAAAGCTGAAAATGACCTCAGTCTGAAACACAACAACAAGTTTCAGATCGGTCAAGTCGATCAGCAGGTGTTAACCCAAATGACGTGCATTTCACCTGCCAAATATGACGTATTTGCAGTCTTCCACCAAAGGTGCCAAGCTGTGCAACATACTGTATATAGATGGAAAGATTAGATTATGATTTGATGTCAAATATAAACGTCTTCTGTGGAAAATGAGTATTGCGGTTCTGATACTTTTGGAGGAAACCATAACTGATGGAACAAAGTTTTGGTAAATGAACGCAACTGTTCAATAGTACTGACTAAAAATTATGTTCTAATGCTGTTTTACCATATTCCACACAGCATGCTAATGGTGCATAAATTCTGACAAATGATGTTGGTCCATCACAAAGATGAGGCGTTTGCACAGAACGGTGTGACAAATGCCCTGGGTATGCCAAAGTGGTAAAGTGCTCGCACCATCATCCGGAGATCGCGAGTTCGAGTCCCGGGTGATGCTGTAACCTCTCACAGCCGGAGGTTTAGAGAGAGCTGATTGGCCGAGCTCTCTCAGAGGGGAGGGATAAGTGAAAAGCTAAAAGTGAAATAAGTGAATGGTGCAAGCGGTTCGAAAAAATGCGGTTGGCTGGCGTCACGTGGTTTGGAGGAAACACGTGATCGTCTTCGGCCCTCCCGACTGAGTGGTAGTAGTAGCCTTAATGTGGGAGCCCCCTAGTGACGAGGAGGAATAAATTAGATTTTAAGATTTTAATATTCATAAACCGTGATCCTTAAGGAATCTCAATAGTAAGTGAATCGACACCTATACAGTAGGTATTATGATATCGCATGGAGTGGTTCATTACTGCAAAATATTTTACTATGCAAATACAACATGTACGAAAATCACCTCTTGGTCACTTGTCGGCTTAAAGCGGAGCATTTACGCAAAAAGGGGGAAAAAAAAACTTTAGTCTTATTAGACATTCTGATGGGTCTCTAAAAAATGAAATGGAAACAAAACAAGCAAAAAAAACAAACAAACAAACAGCTTTCATTCTTTTTGTACTTTTTATTGGGCCGGGTTTAAACATGCCAATTTGATTTTCTACCTAAGGTGACATCATACAAGACGCTCCCTCCACCAGCTTGTTCCTCAGCTCTGCTGTGCCCTTGAGGGGAGTTGCTCAGTAGAAGCTCTTTTTTTTTTTTTTTTTTTATATATAGACACTGAAACTTTCAGAGGAGGAATTAAACAAAGGGAGTTGGAGGTATGGGAAAAAAAAAAAGAAAAAAAAAGGAAAGATCTGAAGAGTGGAGCTTTAACCGACTGGAGCATTCTCACACACACGCACGCAAATGAGGACAGTCAAATGAGGACTTTTAAAGTTTCCCGCCATATATAAAGCGCTGACTTTGTGTTTTTAAATGTGTGATTTTAAATAAACTGAGTATAGAAGATGATCAGGTTTTACAAGAAAAAAACAAAAGGTTTTTGGTGGGTCCCATCAATCAAAAAACAAAACAAAAAAAACTGTCATCACTGCTGAGTCCGAGACTGCGTTTCAAGCCATTTGTGATGTTTGTAACAGTGTGTGTGTGTGTGTGTGTGTGTGTGTGTCATGTTGAGATAGAATTTGGGATAGACAGCGTGACGCTTCATGTCGTGCTGTGTGTGATTTCGTGGGTGACGCCGTCGCGTTCTGGATCGCTCCCTCCCAGCCAATCATGTACTTGTCGTGTAGCCCCGCCCACTTCTAAGACTGGAACAGCAAAATCACCCCAAACATGGATCTTCCCATGACATCACAGCAACTCCCCCTCACCCCCCAACACTGCATCTTTTACCTTCAGCTGGAAAAGAACAGCTGTTTCCATGGCAACAGTCGAACGAGAGAGCGAGGTAATGACATGGAGAGGAAAAGCAGGGTGTGTGTGAGAAAGTGTTAAGGGTGGGGGCTGGGTGACAATGACATCGGCACACGGCCTCATTGTTTCTCCTCCGTACGGGCCCGCCGCCGCCGTTTGTTGTTCAGCTCGCAGACAGAAGCATAAACGCAGGCGTAATGATGCCGTCACACAAAGGATTGTGGGAAACATAACGATGCTGTAGCATGAAACAGCATCAGAGTCTTGTTTTGCGAGTGTGTGTGTGTGTCGATGTGTTATCTTTAGCTTTAGTCTCCATGAGCTCTATGGCAACAGTTGTCATGGCCTCTCGCTCAGAGCTCTGCTCGCCTAATTGGCCACTCGTTTGCAGTAACGGCGGGAAATCTGGCTGTCCTCACACACAGGAAGCTGTTCAGTCTCTCTCTTGCATCCTCATGTCACTGTCCGTCTCCCCATCACCTCTGAGTGACGCTCTCCCTCCCTGCTTCTCTTCATGTCCCTCATTGTTATCTCCAACTCGTTCACTTCTTTCAGTCTCACACCCTCTCCCTCATCTGTCTCTTACCCTAATCTCCAACTGTCTTTCACTTCCGTCTGTCTCACATTCTCTCACACCCGTCTCACCCTCATTTCAACCGTTTCTCTCTCCTTCATCTCTGACTCTAGTCATCTCAACAGTCACTCTTTTCTCTCCAGCTTTCACCTCCATTACCAACATCTCCGTCTCTCATCCTTGTCTCAAAAGTCTCAATCTATAACTTTTATCTCCCACTCTCGTCTCAACCATCGTCTTAGCGGTCTCTCTCGCTTTCATCGCCGCCTCTCATGTTTATCTTTATCTCATCACTACTTCTTTCATCTCATCTCAACAGTCTCTCTCCCTCATCTGTCTCACATCCATCACTTCCAACTCTCAATCTTTCATTATCTCAACTATGTCCTCCCACCTTCATCTCCTCAGTCTCTCTCGCTTTCTCCTCAGGCTCTCTCTCTGCCAGCACATACATTTTCCTCGCCTTCTGTTTGTCATCTGTATGTTTCTGTACTTCTCTCCCTTGTCATTTCGCCTCACATGCCCAAACTCCCTCCAACATCTCAGACTCGGTTGTCCACGTTAGTCCTGCCTCCGATTCTTCTCGCCTCCCTCATCTTCCCGTCCTTCCCTCCTTCATCTCTCTTCCTGCTCACTCCTCATCATCTAGCTCCATTCATCTTCATCTATGTTCTTTACCTGACTGTCTGCTTCAGTTCCTCTCGTTCCTCTTCTCAGTTCTCAAACTTCCTTTGATGTCTCGCTCCGTCTCCTTTCCACACACTGCCTTAGTCTCTGTATGCAGGCATTTCTCTCATTTCTAACTTTCTCTCTCAAGATTCAAGACAAATATTTACATCAGCATTACCAAAGATTAGTAATAAGTCACAAAAAAAGAGAAAAACAGAAAAAGAAAGAAGTGTATAAAGAGCACAGACATTTAATTCTGCAATCAAAGAAAACGTGACACTCGTGAACATTACAGTACTTGAAAAAAAAAAAAAAAAAAAAAAAGGAAAACAAGTTTAATGATGATGATAATCTCTCTCATATATCCCAGACTCTCACTTCCTATGTTGCTGACCGTCTCCTTTTCCCCTCATCATTTCTCCGTCTCTACGTCTCGCTCATCCCTGGTGGTTTGTTTTAAATCTCTCTCCTTTCGTCCATTCCTCTCCGTTTCTCCTTCGGTCTCTTTAACGATCTTCTCTCAGAATCATTTTCTTTTGCTCCTCTACCTCATAGTCCTGGCTGCTCTCTGTCCATCTTTCTCACCTGATTCACTTATCTCCCAGTCTCCTTCTTTCTCTCACATGAACAATCCGTGTTTCTCTCTGTGCAAATATTCCTCACTCTGGGTTTTCTCTCTCCGCCTCTCTCTATCGTCTTCGACTCCCTTGTACATCCCAGATCCTTGCCCTACGTCCATGTCTCACTTCATCCCCCCCAGCCTGACTGTCTCTTGTCCTCCTTGTCCCTCGTCACTCACCTGTGCTCCATTTCTCAGCCTATTTATACTTTATTTCAAATTGAGAAGCCCTCGTCTTTCCTCTCCATTACTTTCCCGCCTAATGTTTTCTGCTTGCTTCTCTCCATCTTCTTTCCTCCTCTAAAGCTCATTCGTCTTTACAGCTCTTTCTTCTCTTATTCCAGACTTCTATTTCCTCTCTTCTGTCTGAACCTCTCACATCTCAGCCTGCACGTCGTCTTCCTGTGTGATTCCTCTCTCTCTCTCTATCTACCTATCCATCTCCTTTTTGTTTTTTCCTCCGTCTCTTCTCTTCCTCTTTTTATTGCTTTTTGCGTCTCTGCTCGGTCTCCGACTCTCTTCCTTCCTGAATCCAGACCGTCTCTGCTTCTGCTTTTTCCCCTTCTTTCAGTTCTCACTTTCTCCTTTTGTGCACTCTCTCTCTCTCTCTCTCTCTTTTCCTATCCAATTTAAGATGCTCCTTTTTTTTTGTTCCTCTTTATTCTCCATGTGACCTCTGCATGGATGCTAATTGAGGGTTGAGCATTTCAGGGGAGGAAAAAAAAAAAAAAAAATCGACACCATAACAAGCGACAAGGTTGTCACAGCAACATCCGACCTGATTCGGTCCTGCAGCGTAGTGTGTGTCAGGAGTGCCTTCTCGTCTGGTGCTCGCGCGCGCGCGTGTGTGTGTGTGTGTCTTTACATCCTGTGCACATGTCCATGTGGACGTCTATCTCTGTCTCTTAGGCTTGTTGTGGATCCCAGCCTTAAATGAGTGGATTTGCATAAATGTTTTACATATTTTGCTGTGCTAAAAGAAAAAAAAGAGAAAAAAAGAGACAGAGCAAGAGAGAGATGAAGAAGAAGTGCAGAGAAATGGTGTGCGACCTATATTTCTAAATTGTGCCGGCACAATTCGTCATTCCTGGTAAAAACAGAAAGGTGTGAAATTCTAGCTTAATTAGCCGACATCAGGTGTGTATCAGTGATTCCTATTTAATTTTTTGTTTTTCACCTCAGATAATCTTTCTACGATCTTATTTTCTTAAAATTAAATGTAAAAATGTCATTTTAAACCTCATGACGGTCTCGAGCCGCCCTTTTCACAGAGGATCGTAGATGACTAAATCAAATCACAAGTTAAAGCACATGTATCTCTCGAGAACGCTCGAGAAACCCCGTGTTACGCAACCTTCCACCGAGCCGCGATATCATTTGTTCCTCTTTAGCGGTCAGTGTCGACTCTGTTATTCTGCACTTTGTCTAAAAAACAGAAGAGAAAGAAACTGCTGGAGTGCATTAGGAAGTGTGTTGAGGGAACCTTCTCCTGCGAGAGCACTGAATTCCACCGGGTCACACCAGGGTTCCTTCGTATCCCTTCCTGCTTTGCTTCGTGGCACAAGGTCCAATATTTTACTCCAACAACTTAACACAGGTCCCAGAGCTCACTCAATACGTGTGTGTGGATATGTTTGAGATGAAATACCCCTCCTCAAAATGCGCCATTTCTGCGTCCATGTAAAATGAGCCACACCCCTCCAGAGATCTGAGCAACAAATCAGATGAGGGAGATTTTCCTTATATGAGGTCACAAGAGAGAGAGAGAGAGGGAGGGGGGGGGGGGGATATGGATGCGATTGTATGGCCACACTCGACTCTGTATCGATTTTTACATGATTTACTACATTTATAACAATAGAGATGCACAAGGGATAATTAGTCTCGTGCAAACTGCCCACGTTAGACGCCGCGCTTGTTCACAAAAAGCTGTAAATTATCAACGCCTGCTCAAGAGGTGGTAAAACATCACTGGTACTTTATAACCCTACCGGTGACGCTACACGCTAAACTATTACACCTTTAAAATGTCCCAGACATGTCCACTGTACTCAAGTCTGCGATAAATTTTCAACGTTTTTAAACGCCTTTGTTCATCAGAAATTTTCCAGTTTTGACTTGAATACCCCTGGTGGTTTTAAATACGCTGATTAAAATGTAAGAAAAAAAATGTTCATAAAAAAAAATAATAATTTAAAAAACCCCAAACACCGTGCTCACATTTTACTGTCTATTATCATGCTGATGGCTCTGTGGCGGCCGTGTGTTAATTAACTCCAGGCCGACCTTTTTCCAACACTCGCTGTAGACGTCTGGGGCGACTGCCCAGAACTGCAATTATCTCACCAGAAACCAGTCAGCCTGCTCATTCCTATTTGTTTCTCTGCTCATATGGCTTTTTTTTTTTTTTTTTTAATGCTACAATACTGGCTATGTGCTTATTGTTTCCTCCTAAGGAAAAGAAAAAGAAGAAAGAAAGAAAGAAAGAAAGAAAGAAAGAAGCGACTCGGGGTCCTTGTGATTGGGTGAAGCTGGTGGGCGACATAAGCGTATTGCTAATTATACCTGACGTGACCTGCTTCTGCTAAAGCCATGTGACTAGAAACCCCAGCACTGCTGTGGACAATTAAGCCATTTAGGATAACAACTGACTGATGGCGCTCCGAGTGCATCTTTTGGGTCTGGTGTTAGTAATGATTTGTATGTAGAACACACACGCCTTGGAGTCAGGTATACTTATCCAGAGTAAATCTTTCCGTGTGGTTCAGTGGTGTAAAATGCCCTGTTAAGCTTCCGATGTGCCAAAACGAATTCCTGCACAGGACAAGCAGTGGAAAAACAAACAAAAAAACAAAAATCAGACCCTTTTACTGCAGATATATTCTACATATCTCCAGATATGGTTAAAAAAAAAAAAAAGTGCCTCGACAGAGAATAAAGGCGTCATTCGAACCTTGCTTCCAAACCGTAAACAAACACTCAGTCTTTACTACAGATCGTCATTTTAATATACAGTTAAACCTTTGATTGCAAGCTTACTGTAATTCGTTCCGGAAGCGTGCTTGTATATCAAAGCGTTCGTGTATCAAAGTGAATTTCCCCCATCAGAAATAACGGAAACTCAGATGATTCGTTCCACAACACAAACATATTCATATAAAAATGTTTACTGTCTTATTCGTCTCAAGCGGCTATATTCCTCGCATGTCCGGGTAGTTTTTAACACTTTGAAAGTATCTAATAAACTGTGTCGATTTGTGACGGGTTGTTTAAATGTCATGTCACATTCGAAGTGATAATCTTTTGTTTCCTGCTGATCCTCGGCTCCACGCTCCGGTTCAGGAGGTGGCAGTATTGCGCCAAACGCACATAAACTCAAAAAGAAGAAAAAGTAATGCTTTAAAGAAAAATGTGAGTATCTGCAGAGGACAGAAAGGTTTTTTTTATTTATTTTTTTTTAATAAAAGGACATAAAAGAAGATTTATAAAAAAAAGAGAAAGAATGTACATTTTCATAAGAGCTTGAAGATCCATTCCTTAGCAAAGCAACCATCATGCAAGAGAACTGATTTAAAAAAAAAAAAGGCATGTGATGCTCAGGAAGCACGTGATGCTCATCGCCCTCGATGGTTGGTAGTTGTTGCCTTGATGGGAGAGAGCTAACAGAAAAGACTGGGAACTAGGTACAATTAAATTAGGGATAGATTTAAAGAAAGAAAGAAGTAAAGAATCTGAGAGCTGCTCTTGGTGAAAAATCTACAAGGGTGTTTACTTATCAAGGAAGGGAAAATCAAACAGAATTATATTCCAAAACCCAGAGGGTAGGACTATGGAAAGGGCGTCTCCATGACAACGACATGAATAATACTGCAATGTTTAACAAATGTTTGGATTTTATTATGGCTGCACGATTAAAACAAAATCTAAAGACACCATTTTGTATTTAAACTTGTATATCTGTACATATAATAAAACTGTAAAGTTGGCGTGTCTGTACTTTGATGATATTTGTGAAAAAAAAATCTCAAGATGAGTAACAGACCAGTTTGTGGAATTTTAGTCCGTTTGTGCACGCTGAATGAATTTTAGGGGTTTTCACAGGTGTATTTGGCCGAGCTTGTGGTAACATGTACGTAGGCTTTGTTTCATCGCAATCGGCCCACAAGAAGAGAAGAAGATGTGCTACTGGTAATACTCAATTTCAATGTAAAACACTCATCATTAAAAAAAATATATATAAAAAAAATCAAGTAAATTACTTCATCTCAAAATTCAACAGATGGCGCAGTAGGTTTTGATATACGCGGTTACGAGTGTGCGATTTAAGTCTACTTAATAGACTTCATGGGAACACACAATGTTTGTTAATTCCAGATTGCCGTTGTACATTTCTTGTAACGAGCTTATTAAGCGCGTGCAATTAAATTCAACGTGAATAAAGTCACGGACACAGCTAGTATGAAATATTTTGACAAATGATCCTGTCACAGGAGGCCTGCGGTACACCCTGGACAGGATGCCCATCCATTGTAAGACACACAAGTACACACACACACACACACTAAGGGCAACTTTTAGAAACACCAATTAGTCTAATCTGCATGTTTTCGGACTGTGGGAGGAAACCAGAATTCCTGGAGGAAACCCACCAAGCATGGAGAGGAGATGCAAATTTTATAAAAATAAACATATACTGAAATTATTGACCAAAAAAAAAATAAAAAATCTAGAAATTCCTGACTAAGTTCATATTACCTGTATGGAATAGCAGCCTTAATAATGCGAATAAATAACCGACTAATTGTACAGCACTAGATTTTATTAACACCAGCTGTGTACATGAGCTTACTTGACACTTTACTCGTAATTATTCTCGCTCTTAATTGCATTCCTTCTGTTTTATCAAGTGATCGTCTTTCCTCGTTTATTCCCATGAGGCGGTACTGCACTGCATCTCTGCATCATCGGAACCTTAATACAACCTGATACACCGTGTACCTTGTGGTAGTTGCTAAGAAACATTAAGAGCAGAGAGAGAATAGAAGAGGACAATAATTCCCAGGACCCGCTCCTAACCTGACTGTTTAAGCACTGTCCATAAAAATTAATTTTAAAAAATAAAAATAAAAACAAACCTGACGGCCAACACTCCAGAGGAGCGAACTCGTCTCCAATGTGATCGATGAGCTCAGACTTGGTGGCCCAGACTGAGAGAGAACCACATGTCTCATTACTTCCTGGGCTCATCAGGGCGCGATTACTCTGGTCTAGTACAGGCAGAGTAATTAAAGAGACATGGGACAAGCAGGTCTGTCTTTATTTCGTCCCCAGCTCTCGCTAGCATCCACAAGTCTGAAGTCAAACTCAGCCTGGGATGTCTACGTATATAAACACTAAACATGTCAGAATGAAGCAGGAGGCCATACATTAATCCCTTTCATTAAAATTTGAAAAAGGATTAATAAACGAAATCATACTGCAGTACTCACACTACGAAGATCCCATTTTATTCCCCTTTGGTGTACTAAACTGATATCAGCGCGCACACATGTCCTTCTGGCTATAATGTACAGTCAAGCCCGAAATTATTCATACCACTGGCAAATTTTGACTTAAAGTTACTTTTATTTAACCAGCAAGACACAGGCGTCTCCAAAATGATAAGACGATGTACAAGAGGCATCAAAAATAGTTCTCAGCTTTTTTTTTTTTTTTTTTTACATTTGAACAAAAAGTAGCATGTCCAAAATTATTCCTACCCTTTGCAAACTGTCAAAATCCAAAGTTCACAATAATCCAAGCTGTTCTAAAGCATCCTAATTACCCTGATTCATTGGGAACAGCTGTTTTAATCAACTCAGCGGCTGAAAAACAGAAGCTCTCTGGTTTGTGGACAGTCATGGCTAAGACAAAGGAGCTCACTGAGGACCTTCGACTGCGCAATGTGGCTGTTCACATGGAACAGGGAAGGGCTACTTTATAGGAACGGGCTACTGTATAAGACCACAAGTTCCAGTGGCTACAGTGCAAAGTATTGTTGAAAAATACAAGACGTTCCTCACTGTGAAAAATCTCAAAAGTGACACCCGTGCTGGCCAGGAGGATCGTGTGAAAGAAGAATCCAAGTATCACCACCAAATCCTCCTGCTGGTGGCAACATCTCAAGGCAGACAGTCCAACGGACACTACACACCGCTGGGTTCCACGAATGCAGACCAAAGAGGACACCACTTCGCACAAATACCCGCTTGGCTTTTGCAAATGCTAATCTGGACAAAGAAGACGACTACTGGTCTTCTGTTTTATGGTCAGATGAAACAAAAACGTAATTGTTTGACCACGATGATGTAGCCTGGTGTAAAAAAGGAGAAGCCTTCAACCCTAAGAACACCATCCCCACTGTCAAACATAGCGGTGGAAACCTAATGTTTTGGGGGCGTTTTTCAACATCAGGTAGTCTGCAGAGGAACTTGGCCTTATGTGGACATTACAGCATGACAACGATCCAAAACACACAGCAAAAGTGGTGAAGAAATGATTAGCAGACAAAAACGTTAAGTTTTGCAGTGGCCCAGCCAGAGTCCTGACTTAAATCCAACTGAGAATCTGGAGGGAGCTAAAGTTCAGGGTGATGGCAAGGAGACCCTCCAACCTGACAGAGTTGGAGGTCATCGCTAAAGATGAAAAAAGCTGGTCAGCAATTATAGGAAGCGTTTGATTGCTGTAATGGCCAATAAAGGCTTTTCTATTGATTATTGAATACGAATAATTTTGGACGTGCCACTTTTTGTTCAACGGTAAATAAAAGATGTGTATTATCTACCTTGAAAGACCGTGGGCACAGAGGGCACATGCATTTAAAGGGATCCTACCAATGTGATTATGACATAATTTTAGAATATGGCGAATTTTATGTCAGGATCTTTGAAAAGCCAGCGGGTTTTTTATATTTTTGATACCTGTCAAAATGAATAAATGAAAGGATTTTTGACATTGCTCTTTCTGTGGGACATCACATTGAGTGACATCGTAGTGTAATGCTTCCCCCCCCCCCACCACCATTTGGGGGCTTTTTGGAGGTCTAAACATAAAATTCCTAGTATTGGTATATCCCCTTCAAATGCATGTGCCCACAGTGCCCGCTGTCTTTCGGGTGCGCCCGGGTGGCGATGGCGCAGGGTGCTTGGGCCCGCTCATTTTTGCTAGCAAACTAAATCTTGCTCTTTACATGTGGGTAGATGGAGAGGGAGAGATTAGTAGGTTGGATCTCTGAAATGTGAAATTAATAGAAATACCACAGAAACAAATCTAAATATTGTGTTAAAGGTCAAATGTATTTGTTGTATGTAGTAGACGCCAACCCGTTCCACTGGCCAACATCGCAAGTACAGCACTTTTCAGACATGTGGGAAACACAGATTAGTGTCCACGTAAACTCAGCGACTCGTAGCCAAAAGCAAAGAACATACTCCATCAACACACACACAGACAACCTACAAATGATATTCCGGCCCCTGTGCTTTTTAGACTACACTTAACAAAAAAATAAATCAGTGCAATGAAAAGAGTAAACTAATAATAACCTGCATATCACGTTACACCGTTTAAGGTTATTAAAAAGCTCTCGTGAGGATGAAGGTGGAATCGAGAAGTCTGTCGACGAGAGCGTGCAGCATGGAAGCTCAGGTCCGTCAGTACCAGCTTTCCTTTAATGTAACACATGATTCCTGTCCCGGTTCGATAAGGTATCATTAGGGACAACCTGATACGATATCCTATCATCATCACGATACCTGGGTGTCGATTCGATTTGAATTGCGATTGTATAAATATCCCCGTTTGATGTTTGGCTTTTTTTTTTTTTCCCTCTTCTGATTTTGTTACAATTCTAAACAAACTTAGCAAAATTATTTGCCCTACCGTACCACACTGTGTGAATAGATTAGAGCACGCCCCCTGCAGGATCATAAAGGAACTGCAACCTCTCAGATTTTAAACCAATTTTAAATATATATACACGTAATCAATATCTAAATAATCTACGTGAAATAAATCCTGATGCCGAAACAAAACGTACATTTCCTTTTAACAATCGTCGGGATCAAATGATTTATTCAGAATATGCAGAATAGGAGACTTGAAAGCTAGACACACAGATGTCTACTATCAAGAGCCGAACAAACGGGCTAAAAAGGATATTCCAGCCTCTGCGCTTTTTAGACAGACAGGGTTTATCATGTAAAAGACTTTGGTCCATCCAACATATTTCATTTGATTGTAATTCTTTTACTCCTGTGAGGAACTTGTTTTATTCTGTTGATAGTTAGTTAAAATGCAAATTTAGTTTTAAAGTCCTTAGGAGAAAAAAAGTACCTTAAATAAATAAATAAAAAACGAAAGACTTGAGTCAGTGTGCCGATACATGAATGGCCCATGAAATAATCATGATGCATATCTGAATATTTCCCCCCACCAATAAGAATGTTATTCCAGGCCGAGTTAAACCTCGACCGACAGAAGGCCCTAAACACGAAAACACAGGGACACCAGAGTGAGACTCGATATGCATGTCTGTTTGCCCCAAGTGCCAAGATTGCAGCTCATGGTGGACACAAAAAGAAAAAACAAAGCCCCCGTGTTCTGGGCTACAGTGTTCGTCCTCCCGAGATGTCCCGTTCAGCACGCAGGATAAAGACGTGTTCCTTAAGGGTGCAGCTTTGAGAGTCAAGAGCAGGTTAACACACGCCAGAGAGAAAAACCAAGCTGCATCTGTGATATATTGGAGGGATGAAGTCGATGAAGTTTTACCAAGCATGGTCACCGGCGAGACGCTGTTTACTCTGCACATGACTGAGGGGAACAGCGAGACGCCGGTTCAAGGCGCTGGCTCGACGTCACACTAGAGACCTTTTGAACAACAAAATGACAGAATTCTCAGGAACCGTCCATACAGTAGTACCATGCGGAGGAGTACAGAACATGTGATCAAAAACATAACAGTCACAGGGCAAAGTGGAATTATATATATATATATATATATATATATATATATATATATATATATATACACACACACATACACACACATGATGACTAACTCAATGGTCGTTCCTGATTTTTATTTCTGTGATATCAAAAGTTTGGGGTCACTTGCAGAGTTCTTTGTTTTTGTTTACTGATTTATTTTCGACACTCTACAACAATACTGGGGATTTCAAAACTAAGAAATAACACACATGGCATTAATTAATTATGTAACAACAACAACAACAGTCAGTTGTCATTGGTATTTTAAAGTTTATATCTCAACATTGACTGCTCAAAAGGAGATTTTTGCATATTTTGGACGCCTTCAGCATTGCTTTAACATGTAGAAAGAAAAAAAAGTTAGAAACGTCCATGGAGTAAGAAAGTGATCCCAAACTTTTGAGTGATGGTGTACATGTCCAGCCCTAATGCAACGGAGAGACGAGGGGATTTAGTTGAGAATCGAAATTGCCCGTTTTTCTGTGCGTGTGCACAAGCTTGAGTGGTGCAACAGAAACACATTTTAATGGCGTTACATTATCAAGTGGTAAAAATCCTTAAAAAGCTTTTTTGTCCAAGCAACTTAATCTCAAAACCCACTCATCAAACCCCACAGATCACAAAAGCCGCTTACACCAGTCTCAAACACCACAGTTTCAATCATTCTCAAAAACACGTGCATTAGCAGTACGTGTTTCCTTTTGTTTGTTTTTGTTGCTTGTTTGTTTTTTACAAAAGGATCCTTGAGATTTTTTTTCTCTCTGAGAATTTTGCGATCTTAAAATTTTTAACAAATTTCTTTTGTTTAAATTCATATCGAATCAATATTTATAAAATCATGATACTTATAATATTAATTAAATTGTGAGCTATAATATCGTAGCTTGTTGTGACTGATGATTCCCGTATAGTTACTATAGATACATTTTAAAAAACAGGGCATGGGATGAGACAATATGCATCGTCTATATACTTGTTAGGCTGGAAACGTCAATCAGCCGGCAGCACACGTCGTTGGGTTGTAAATGTAGACCAGACCAAAGTAACTGGAAGAAACCCACCAACTACGAGGAGAATATGCAAACTCCACACACACACACATACACACACACACACACACACAGTTTTGAACCACTAACCCGTGAGGTTTAACCACTAAACCCCTGCATACTGATGAAATTAACGTTTTGTTTCACACTTAGACGATTTAATTTCATAATTTTTCATCTCCTGGACTTTACTCATTTATTTATTTTTTCATTTTTTGCTGAATCATCCTGCTCCCAGACCATAAACAAACTCTTGCAGCTATGGCTTCACTCCAAAAAAAAAAAAAAAAAAGAGAAAAAAAAAAAAGAAGGGTCCTTGTCATCTGGCACACTTGTGTAAGAGGCAAAAATCAAAGGTGGAAGCGAATTCTCCACACTTCGTTACCTCTCTTCGAACCATCAGCTAATTTCCGTACTTAGCAAGTGCGCACTTCGAGCAGAGCCTTCAGCTAAATGTAGCGCTACTGTTCTGCTCTTCCAATTCATCATTTTTATACCTCGGCACATTTGATTAATAAATAAATATCCTAGTACGCTGTTATAACGTACTCTATATCAGTTTCCTGTTTAACTGAATTAACAAGATCGTCTCCAGTGTTTCCCCACAGGTCTGAAACACGCTTGCGATTAGCCAGTGGAGCGGACCGGCGCTACCCGGCAGCACAAGACTGCTCTACTACATGCATACAAAAACCAAACACATGACCTTTAAATCAAAAAGTATTTTGATTCGCTTCGATGATATTTCTATTAACGTCACATTTCAGAGATTCAACATACAGGGCCCTCCCCTCCATCCACCCACATTTGAAGAGCAAATCGAGGTAAAACGACCAACAACTAAATAATCTTTTGTGTATAAAAGATAGCAATGTTCATCCGAGCACGTAGTCTTTAAAAACTAGAGCAATTTTAGTTTTATATTTTAATAAATAAACACTACCGCTTCAAAGTTTGAGATCACTTGCAAAAAAATCATTTTTTTCTTTGTGTTTAGTGATTCATTTGTACATTCTACAACTGGGGCTTTCAAAACTATGAAATAACGCATATGAAATTAAGCAATTATGTAACAACAACAAGTCAGTTATTATTTTAAGACACGGGGGTCAGCCTTTCTGGAACAGTTCTTGCGAGAACAGTATTGTTGATTGTATTTGCAAAACCCATCAAGCACCATGATGAAAGTGGCTCTCGTGAAGACCTTCCCAGGTCACAGAAATCACCAATTAACAAACAGCACCTCAGATTAGAGTCGTTATGAAGGATTTTCTGTGAACAGATAATAAGAAGAAGAAGAAGAAGAATCTGCGCATTTCGAGAGTTCTGTTTGTGTGACATCATTCCCTTATTAAGTAAAATTTGCATGTTTTAAATATAATGATAACTTTGGCTCTACATGACAGATCAGTAAACGCAAGCGCACACAGTTTAAGGTCTGATGCCAACCTCCATCGATAAAGACGGCAGGACTTCTGTGCACGCAGTTGTTGTTTTTTTTTCTCTCTCCTACTAATCGATCATTCACCGTGTTGAGTTTTAAGGGTTAATCCTCCTGTTTGTTTTTTTTTTGTTCTGCTGTATTTACTGCCTCTCAGTACGCCGCTCTCACGGTAGCAGAATGAACAGTTACAGGAGCGGGAACACGAACCAGGATTGGTTAATCAATCGCGAACGGCATCATTCTCTTGGACGGATTTTGTGTTTAAACATGCTCGCGTGGGGAAAACACTGATATGCAAATCTGATAAGATGATAAGGATAAGATCCTCACGCAATATATTTTAAAAAAAAAATGTATAAAGTGTTTTTTTTTTTTTTTTTAATTAAACATATAATGTGGTAAACTGTGACTGGTCTAAGCCGAAATAAAGTGAGTATTTTATAAGCTTTGAATTATATTATACATTCGGACGACTGAAGACAGGCACAAACAAAACAGACAAAAGACGACTCTGTTCCTTTCATAATTTGCATTGAAGTAAACACGAGCATCTTCCATGCCTGAGGCTTGAACTCCTCCCTTCTCACAGACATCGAAACCCCAGCGTTTAATCCTCATTAACCCCTTCAGAAAAGCTGCTCTAGACAAAGATACACAACGACGTCCTATACGCCCTCGAGGCCCGCCTGCTTCACCTGCAGCTCCGTCTACACCTGACCACCTGCGCTCAGGCTCCTCTGACTGGAGCGAAAGCGTGACCGTTGCTTCAGGAAAACAAACTTGGAGGACATGTTGACATCTGACTCGTGTCTCCCTGGAGAGCTAATTTGGGTTTCGCTAACGAGCGCCAAAGGGACCCGTGACTAGATTTGAGCCAGAGGAAACCCAGCGCTTCTCCAACTTCATCCTGGTCTCCCTGCACGCTGCAGAGTTTTGGTGTTTTTCCGGTTTTAAAACACACCTTAACCTGATGAAAAGAGTCAGGCATGTTCGAGCAGGAAAGCGCTCGTATTTGCATGAGTGCAGGCGAACAGGAGGATAAGGGATTGGAATCCATCGAGTAGATGTTCGTTCCGTCATGTGAGATTAGGCACAGGATAAGAACTCCTTCACTAACCCTCTCGCTCTGTAATCAAGCCAGTGTCTCGCAAGCTTTATTCTTTAGTCTTCGTCTGCATTGTTTTTCATGTTTTCCTGCACAAGCTTGCAGAGTCAAGTTTTAGCAGGTGTGTTAGAGCAGGAAAATCACTGATTACTGACGCCAAAAAAAAAAAAAAAAAAAAGATACACACACAAAGCACAACTTTGTATAGTTCACTCGCCTGAAATCACTTACGTGAATTTGAAACTCAGAGTTCAGTTTTATTTTTAAAGGATTTCTTCAGGATTAAAAGGTTTCCCCCCTACAACCACATCGTTTCAAACCCATTTATTCACCTTACTATAATATCCATTTGATCTCCATCAGGGCGACCATGAATCTGGAGCTCATCCCAGGAACATGGAGCGCTGAGTGGTGGGAATATACTGACCTTTCGTATGTGACTCATGAAGGACCCGCCTACTTCTGGACGACATCAGGGACGTTACTGACCGGATGTCATTGCCAAAGCAAACATACAAAAAAAAAAAAAAAAAAGGTCCCTGAAGCACTTTCAACAACAACAAAAAAAAAAATCCCAACTAATAACATCATAACATCTTAAACAACACTTTGTCTCCTTCGAAACCGCTTCTAAGTCGTTCCGAATTGCCTCTGTACAGCAGTGTTGTATTTCACAGCTAACTTGCTCACAGCATGAGCATAAATAATATCTTCTCAAGACATACTACCTCCCTGTACAAGGGTATATACAGTATATAAATAGCACTTTTGGATACTTGTATACGGCAAGTGCTTCAGCGGCCCTTACTTCGGCGTGTCGTGTGCACCGCTGCTGCAGACGCTCTGCAGTCTGATCCGGGGTTTCAGTAGGTATGAGCTCGGCCTGATGTACCCGTTTCCGCAGATACGAACGGACAAATCACATTCATCATTGACAATTATATACAATATTTTTAGTGTGTAAGTGGATGTATAAAATGTCCAAAGTCCGGTATATTGTGTGTGCATGTGGGGGTGATCGAGAAATGGGTTGTCCTCATCGGTTTCAATGAATCAGTCCGGGAGCACGATGATAGAAAATGTCTGACCTGTAAAACTGTCCTGAAAGTTAATAATCCCAATTCCGGAACATCCTCAACAAAAAACAGCAGAGTTCACAGTCCAACACAGTGACACAAAATGGCATACGTTTGAGCGTTACCACTCAACTACCATGTGGCGTCATCCTCCCAACATCTTCCCGGGTCACTTTAAACACAGTTAGCTGGCCCCGCTGCAGTCTTGAGATAGTATAAAGCAGAACCAAAACACTGAACATGTGTGTTTTACTTGTGTATATTCGTTTCAAATGTGTACGAAGGGGTAAGACTCACTTTGTCAGACTTATGAACGAATCCAACTTACACATGTGAACTTGTTCAGAAGACTTGTTAATTAGAAAGCTTGAAATGTCAGTATTAGCCAACATTACCTTGCATATCATTTGATAAAGCGTGAAGCACAGCATATTCCAGATAGCAATGTCTCATTTGCAACAGAAGCACTGAACGAGTTTACGCTAACACTATCACGTTACCCAACCAAATCCACTAGAAATTACATATTTGTACATTGTCTGAGTTATGATAACAAACCAAACTTGTGAAATTTAACATCCTCATTACTTCCTCCATTCATTTCCGCATGCTCATTTCTCTTTTGAATTAGCTACGACATACTGCGCATGAAAATAATCAGCAGAACAGAAGCTATCGGTTGCTAGGTTAATCTTTTTATTTGTCTGACAAAGCATCAGGTAATCCAGTAATCATTAGGTAATCTTCCTGTTATCTTGGCTCGGAAATATCGCCAACATAATTATCGACAGAAATACAGTCGGTGCTTCTGCCATGCGCTGTCGTGACTGACGTTGTGGTAGTCACGTGTCTGCTGAAGATCGATACACTGGCCTGATTTTCCAAATCATGCTGTAGCACGGTTCATATCCTTCCAGAAGGCTAAGATTACAGCTTGTATATTTTATGGTCGCTCTCCTACTTAGCATGCTAGCAACCAATTTTAGAAGGTTATCGAGCAAGACTTTTGCCATCTGTTGTGAAATCGCACTGCTCTTTTGCTCGTCTGTACCTCTGAAGTTGAAGCCAGGTGAAGGAATAGATAGAACGGTGCCAAATGTGCAATACAGATGAAGAAGAAACTAAGAAATGGTTGCATTTAACTCCAGCCTTGTGTCGATGAGATTCTTAGATTAGATGGTCTAATCACTGAGCAATACTTAATAATAATAATAATAATAATAATGATGATGATAAAGTTTTTAGAAGCAATCATGCTCAATATCCAGAAAGCAGGTGAGCACATGTAGGATTATGAACAATACGGTTAGCACAGATGCCATGGTTCAATTGTCTGAGACAGGATCGGGATTTGTTTGCGCTCTGCTCTTTCATGATTTACCAACAGAAAGAAAAGCAGGATGACTGGACCGGTTCTCACACGCATGGCAAATAAAGCAGGACGAATACTAAAAATGTGGACTCGAGCAGCAAGCCTTGTTCATCCACTTAAGTTCCACATGACTGTACGTCTGGTTGCCCAATCCCTGCCTCTTTAACCCCCCTGCTGTTTTGACACCTGACATTAACCGTTTACAGTTTATCAGGTTAGAACAGGAAAACTATTTCAGTGTGCAATGCAAGGAGCCGCGAGGACGAGCACCCGGAAACAGTGAATGACAGGAAGTGGGTTGCGATGCTGATCATCTGCTTTGTCTCAGATGACATGACGATATACACATGCTTGTGTTGCCCAATCCTGCTACTGTAGTAGTTAGGTCCACATTTTTCTTTTTTTTCCTCTCTCGCTAGTATTGATTTTACTGATAATGACATGATCATGACTAAAAAGTTCTATTAATTTTTGTCCCTTTGACAATTTAGACACAATCTGAGGTCAGTTCTCATCATCCTCTTTACTCTTGTTACGATTAAAGACATGGTCTTCGCTTTTAATAGGGGTCAAATCCAGCAGCATGTGTTCAATTTCCTTAAAATAAATAGATCATTGAAATATTTTAGAAGTTACTTCTAATTCAAAAAATTTTTCCCCCCAGTAAAGGTCCCAGTGGAGCTGAAGCCTGTTCCGACGAATCCTGAGGCTGGGCATGAGCCGGGAATACACCATGGATGGGATGCCAGTTTATCTCAAGGCACTCCTCAACAGACACACATTCATATATATCTATCCCACCACTACGGATATTTCTGATAAAGAAAAGAAAAACAGAAAGCCCAGATGAAAAGAAACCCTTGCAGATGTGCACGTCTGAGTCCTTGATTCAGAAACAGATGTTGATATTCAAATAAACAACTTGTTCCGGTTCGCAGTTTTATACATCACATTCACTTATTATGTTCACGTTATCTTATTCTGTATACAGGGTCGCGAGGGACTGGGGTGACTTATGGCATGAGGCGGGGTACAAAACCCTGGACCCTGGTGCCAATCCATCATAAGGTGGGCAGGCACGACGCACACACACTAAGAGTAATTCGGGAATGCCAGTTAGCCTAATCTGTATGTCTTCGGACTGTGGGAGGAAAAACCCACCAAGCACGGGAAGAACAGGCAAACTCCATGCACACAGACCTGAGATGGGAATCAAACCCAGACACTGGGCCACAGTGCTAACCACTAAGCCACCATGCTGCACACAGTTATTAAATCGCCACACTGCTAATAGTCCTAACTCAATACACACTACAAACTGGAGGAATGCTTCAATGTGATCCCAGTCATTGTTTAGTGCTAACCTAGTTTAACACTCACTCACTCGCTCGCTCGCTCATCGTCTATACTGCTTTATCTCGTATACAGAGTCACAGGGAGCCTGGAGCCTATCCCAGGAGACTTAGGGCACGATTTGGGAACGCCAATTAGCCTAATGTGCATGTCTTTGAACATGGGAGAAAACCGAAGTACACGGAGGAAACCCACCAAGCACGAGAAGAACATGCAAACTCTACAAACACAAAGACCCTGGAGGTGCGAGGCGACAGTGCTAACCACTACGCCAGGGTGCCACCCCAGCAAATGAAAAGGCATGATCTACTAAAAAAAAAAAAGAAAAAAAAAGAAAATGATGATTGCACTGGACATGTTAGCCTTCACCCTGGTCAGACAGCTCATGTCCAGGTGTGTGTGTGTGTGTGTGTGTGTGTTCAGGAAACATAAAGAGACTCAAACGAAGACAGATTTCACAGAGATGGTGTGTTTGACAGCCATGTTGTCCAAGCGTTTTGATGTTAATGGTGATAATGATGATGATGATGATGGTGCATATTGCTTACCGCTGTGTGCGCTGAACCAGCGGGGCGCGATGTGCAGAGGCAGCGTGTCCGCCAGCGATCCCCGCGAGCCCAGGTACAGCACGCCGTCTGTGTGCCGCCCGTCGCTGGCGGGCTCGCGGTAGCCGTGCGCGCGTACCGAGTCCGAGCCCGAGCCGGAGCCCTGTCCTGCCGCGGCCCGGTCCGACTCCGTGGCTCTGGGCGGGGCGGCCTGTGTGGCTGCGGTAGCGGTGGTGGTGCTGGTGTAGAAACCGAAGGGCACGGCGCCGTTATGCTCCATTCCCATACCCGCCACGGAGCTCACCGAGCGGCTGCGGAGCCCCATCGTGCCCGCCGTCCGGAAGTGGCCGAAGTGGGCCGACGGCGGCACCGCGCTGTCGTCCGTAGACACGCCGGGGAAAGGGGGCCGCGGCCGGGCCGCCGTGCTCTGCTTACCCCCCATACGGAAAAACCGGGGGTGGCGGAAATCAAGGGGGGGGGGTCGAGTCACCCCTCGGATGAGGGGGATTTTTTTTCCCCCTCCGAGCTCAATCAAGCAACAACCAAAAAACAATCAGACTGAAGAAGAAAAAAAATCCGGGTTGTCAAGCAGCTGTGTCCGGGAGACGCGCGAGCCCGCTTTCCCGGTGTAGTCATGGAGAACACGCACATCCAGACACACACATCCAGACACATACACACACCTCTCCGGTTAGGAATAATAAGTACAATAAAATGAAACAAAGACAGTGAGCCGGTTTAAAGAGCAGAAACACCGACGCACGCCCTCGTCAACTGACTGACAGGACAGGCTGAGCGAAATCACGACAGACGCGATGACACAGCTCAGGGCGCTGAGGACCGAGCCGCGGCACACTGACAGCGCACTCCGCTCCGCTCTCGCTCATTTCACGTCGGAACATTAGGCCATGGCATGTGGCAGCGCATGTCACACTCAGCCTGCGCCCGTGTGTGTGTGTGTGTGTGTGTGTGTGTCGGGGTCCAGCGGCGGTTTTATGTCCAGGTGCGCTGCGCTGCGCGAGCTCTCCGCTGAGGCGCCGCTGTTGCTGGTAGACAATAGGAGACGGTTACGACGCATGCGCAGATCTACCAACCGCCAGATTAGACTGATGACTTTCATTGAGCATGCGCGATTTTGGCAGCGTGTTTAGAAATTGGTCGTGTTAAAGCGCATGCGCGAGTACAACTGGTCTGACAGGCAGACAGGTCATAATTATAGGACGTAAAAAAAAAACGAAACAAAAGAAACAAACTTTTTTTCTGGGGGTAAAAGCATAGTAAACATTTTTCATATTTCATAATTTAGTATAATTGTATTTTTTATATTAATAATTGACATTAATAATTGGTGAGCATAGTGGTTAGCACTGTCGCCTCACACCTCCAGGGTCGAGGGTTCGATCTCGCCACGAGCTTGCTGGGTTTCCTCAGGAAACTCCGGTTTCCTCCCACAACTCAAAAACATGCAGGCGTTCCCAAATTGCCAGTAGTGTGTGAATGCGTGTGTGATTTTTGAGGCCCTACCACACTCATAAAAATGGTAACAAATACAATGGTCATCACTGGCCTTCACAGTCTCTAGTTGGATTACAGAGGTTCCTAGATGGATGGATGGATATGAATAATTATTCCACTCGCTCATCGTCTATACAGCTTCATCCAGTATACAGAAACTTCGAGCACGAGGCATGGTACACTGAGGATGGGGTGCACACACATACACACTCAGTATGGGCAATTTGTGAACGCCACTTCGGCTAAACTGCACGTTTTTGGGCTGCCCTTACACAAGATTTCGATGCATGGCTTATCAAAACCTGCACATATGCACACACAACCCGATACACATTTAGAGCTCATTGAGCCGAACAATTTTTGCATTGCACAGCATGGGCTCTGCTCAGCAGGAAGGCAGTTATTTTGTGTCGTTTGCAAAACACACCCAGTGGATTTTGATGTTCTCCTCCTAGTGGATTTATACAATCGCCAGCAAACTGGGTGTACAGTATTGTAGAGGGATGTTTGATATCCCAAACAGGTCAGCTTTGACGACAACTTAAACCTATGGCAAAAAGTTGTTAATAACTTTCTTTGTGACATTATATAGAGTGATATCACATTGATTGACATTCCATTGAGTGACATCATAGTGTGACGCTTTTTTTGTTCCAGCATCTGGTGCTTTTTGGAGATCCAAAAATAAAACTCCCCCTTTTCTAAAATTTTGTCATAATGGTATTGATATGTCCCCTTTAAATGCATGTGCCCACTGTGCCCATTGTCCTTCTGTGTGTGTGTGTGTTTGCGTGCCCTTCATTGGGTTGGCCATCCAGGTTGTTCCTCTGGGATTGTCTCATGGAGGGCCTGGGATATTGCTTCTGTAGCCTATCCACATCAAGGTTCTGTGCAGGTTTTTTGCATACTGAGACGCTTTTCATCTCACTGTGGTTGTAAAGAGCGATAATTTGGGTTATTCAAAATTATACTGGCAATTTGTACCAATCTAGCTATTTTCCTCTGACCTTTCTTATCAACAAGGCGCTTCAGTCCACAGAGCTTTCATTCACTCAGTGTTTTATTGTTTTGTCACAGCATTCCCTGTAAACTCCAGAAGATGCCTGGAGATCACCGCAATTTCTGAAATACTGAGACCACATATTTGATCAGGGATTTATAAAATGTGAATGTTTGATATAAACATTAACTGATGCTCTTGATCTGTATCTGCATGACTTTATGTACTGCGCTGCTGCTGCTATGTGATTGAACGATAGAATAACTGCAGAAATTAATAGGTATAAATGTGTTCCTATTAAAGTGGATTGTAAGTGTATATAATTGTGCTAATTTCTTATCTGAAACTATTTATACACAGTTACATACACAGTTGCAGACTATCTTACAGCACTGATCCTTTATATACAGTATCACTGAAATTATTCCACAGTCAGACTACCATATTTACAACGAGTTGCCATTGCAATTAATATCAAGAAAACAATAAGGTTCACAATGACCTGCACATACAATATTTGTTCTTTTTTTTTGTTGTTGTTCTCAACAAACCTAATTCAAGTACACAAGATTTCCAAAAGAATGTGGACACCTGGGCTTTAGTGGTTAGCACTGTCGCCTTGCTTCTCCATGGTCCAGGTTCATTTCCTGTCTGTATGCATGGAGTTTGAATCTTCTCCTCATGCTTGGTGGTTTTTCTCCGGGTGCATGGGTTTCCTCCCACAGTCCAAAAACATGCATATTATGCTAACTGGTGTTCCCAAAATTGCCCATAGTGTGTGAATGAATGTTTTTGTGTGTGTACCCTGTGATGTGCCCAAAGTCTCCTGGGAACTGCTCCTGGCCTCCTGCAAAGCCGTATTCAGGATTAAGCAGTATAGACGATGAGTGAGTTTGGACACCTGACCAACCCCCACTCTTCTGGAAAGGCTTTACACTAGTTTTTGAAAGCATAGTTATGAAAATTTCTGGTCATTATCGTTCGTGAGATCATGCACTGAGCTGGGCAAGAAGCTGGGCCAGTCTGCACTCCAGTTCTTCTTGAAGGTGTTCTGTGAGTTTGAGGTCAGGGCTCTGTGCGGGACACTCCCCCTACATCCATAACACACCACGCTCTCTTTGTGCACAGGGGTCTTGTCATGCTGGAGCAGGTTTTGGGCCTCTTAGTTTCCAATAAAAGTGTATATATATATATATATATATATATATATATATATATATATATATATATTTTTTTTTTTTGTGTGTGTGTGTGTGTGTGTGACAATATATTATATTATAACAGCATAGTTTGTGACAATAGTTCAGGCAAAATCCACACATGAGCAGGTTAGTCAAAAGTTTACATATTTAACAAAGTGACCATTTTTAATGAAAATAGGTGTGGGAAAACAAAAATGTGTAGGCTGAAAGCTTACAGGACAAAGTTTTAGCGACAATAAAAAATAATCAAAACTAGCTCAACAAGAGCATTCTTATGAAAATGGCGACCTCTGTTGGCCAAAGCGTCTAATTACAGCGTCTAAGAACTCTCTTCCTATTATTTTGAAAATAAATGCACAGACTGGCAGATGAAGAATAACATTGTTAAGCAAAGATGCCTTCATAAACACTAAAAATGAACATTTATACACGATTTTACACTAACTGTACAGCAAACCGTGATAAGTTAAATGAAGACAATATTTGGTGTGATCATTTCGTGCTTTGTTAATACAATTTTAATTTCATACATTTTATTTATAAAATAAAATAAAATAAACATCCATACTCTCTTCTTTTGGGGATGTTGACTTCTTCATGCACTTCAGCAACTTGTAGTCATTTCTTTTTTCTTTTTTTTTTTTTTAAACTCGAAAGTAGTACGTTGGTTTCTTTACTGACATCTAACAAAAATCTTTTTTTTTTTTTGGTTAATCTGTGTATGCTTCTACCTTTTAAACCTTTAAATAAAAAAGAAACGTAAATGATTTCATTTTTTTCTCCTCATTTTCAGTGTTAATTTATTTTAATAAATTAATTGAAATAAATGCACTCGCATAGATGATATTTAACAATAAAACACTGAAACTTCTTCTTGGTGGTTAGCACTGTGGCGTCACGCCTCCAGGGTCTGGTTTGATTCCTGCCTTAGGTTCTGTGCGCATGGCATAAACATGTTCTCCCCATGCTTGGTGGGTTTCCTCTGTGTACTCTGGTTTCTTACCACAGTCCAAAGACATGCAGATTAACCTAATTAGCATTCCCAAATTGCTCGCAGTGTGTGTGTGTGTGTGTGTGTGTGTGTGTGTGTGTGTGTGTGTGTGTGTTGCGATGAATTGGCACCCATCCAGGGATACCCCCACAGATATGCTCCACAGACCTACAAACGATAACAACAAACTTCTATCTGTAAATGTATTGTTTTGTTTTTTTATAATAAATTATTATTATTATTATTATATATTTTTTGACTCAATGATGGAGAAGTCATAAAACAAACATCTTAAACTAAATTAAGTAAACTAAAAAGGTTTGGGTGTTTGTTTTTAAAAAAAATTTAATCTAATACAAATCCATTTTGCCTCATTATTGCTATTATAATAAAAACTATTTCACATTGAAATGTTTCAAACAATTGAAACAAAAAAAAAGGCACAGAATAAGTCCACAAAACAATTAAACTATAGCATCTTCTGGATACTGCATGATCATAAACAAATCAACCTACATAAATGGAAGCAGAGAATAACAATTGAGGACATTTTTGCCTCATATTCTGAACTACAGAAGAAAGATGAATGCTCTGCTATCGATTATGTCTGCCTGCCTGTTTGATGTGATCGCGGCTCGATTCCGCTCCTGACAGTTCGAAGTCTCGCGCCAATCCTGTTTGCTTCCTCGTTGGTTGTTTTCGTTTATTTTACTGTCGTTGCTGTTTGTTTGTCGGTCTGTCTGTTTTATATTTCTCCTAAATGTCCCTCCTCATGGACACTCAGTCCTACATGCCTGTTGCCCCGGGGGTCGGGATGGAGGAGAACTTTTTATCCCTGGACGACATTTTGCTGTCTCACGAGCGGCTGCCCTGCAGGACTGACACCGCTTTCCCTAAACTCGGGTTTCTGGAAAAATCCGGCGATACACATGATATACCCGAGGTACTGACACACACACACACACACACACACACACACCTGATCTGGAAGAGCTCGGGTACACTTTGGAGAAAAAAACTATATACTTCTTGTTTTGCTGCAAATGACCTACAGTCTAATGTAACGGTGTGTGTAATGTTTAAATGAATAAATAATTAAATAAATAAACATTTTATTTCTCCTAAGAACAAGTAACGACTGTTAATAGTCTGTTAACAGTTAACACTAGGGACGATTCGATACGATATTATCACGATACCCAGGCACCAATTCGATTTGTACTGCGATTTCATAAATATTCTGATTCTATATTTTTTTTCAGACTTCTAAACAAACCTATCAAATGATGCGCTCCTACTGTATACCACACAGAATCCTGCGTTGCCTATATATATATATATATATATACAGTATATATATCCCAGGAGACTTTGGGCATGAGGTGAGGTAGACTCTGGACAGGGTGCCAATCCATCGCAGGGCACACACACACACACACACACACACACTCAGTTCAATTAAGGGTAATCTGCTTAGCTTTAGACTGTCGGAGGAAACCAGAGTATCTGGAGGAAACCCACCATGGACAGGGAGAACATGCAAAATCCACACGTGTGACGTGAATTGAACCCTCGACACTGGAGGTGCAAGGCGACAGTGCTAAGCATTACTGCTGACTATTGAGCAATTACGGTGTACAAACATTTTAAAAAAAAAAACCTACATAAGTGAAATGTAGCTGAATCGATTTTTCCTCAGGTCTAGTAAACATCAAAGTTTTGCAACAAATTCATAAACACACATGTATGATCCACTTTATAACCCCTTACCGTGGACTGTACCGTAACTGTACACAGCCCCTGTTGCTCCAAATGGCTTCACGGCAGTGTTTTAAATGGTGACTCAGCATAAAATTGTTACTTGTATGTGAAGAATTCGGACCATATTGTATTAGATGGAAATAATCGATACAGCTCTAATCATCTTAAAACATTTTTTTTTATGTCTTAGGGTACTAAGATGGAGATGCCTCTGTGGTTGGCGAAGGGTCTGTATGAGAGGAAGAGGCGTGTGATCTCGGTGGACTTGCCTAAAGTCTATCGTGAGGGCTGGAGGACGGTGTTCAGCGCCGATGCCAACGTGGTGGACCTTCACAAGATGGGACCTTATTACTACGGCCTTGGCTCGCAAATGCTGCACTTTGAGAACGCTGAGAACCCGGAGATCGCTCAGTCTATCCTACAGGTACAGGAGGTGCTTGGCTGTGAACTAGAATTGAGTCAGACATGGGAGCTTCCCAGCATTTGGTGTGAAAGTTATAATGTTTTTGAGAGCGTTGAGAACTTTCGCTATACCATGTAGGGGTAGTAGGGAAAATAAATTTAAAAAAATTCTCAATCACAAGATCTGTGATTTAATTTAGTAAGTAGCCTGCCTTTTCAGTGCCAGAGTGTCTCAACTCTTTATTGAATTGGTTTACAGATTCCTTGGGTGCGTCAGTTTGAATTTTAATCACTGCACGCTGTAATATAGTGCACCATTTTTATGCAGCATATTTTATTAATACCAATAAGCTAATACACAATTCCGCAATACAAGTACAATGTATAAAGAGTTGTAATATGTTTAGAGTCGGTCTGCTCCCTTCTGCATGCGTCAGCTCACGGACGTCCGTGATTGGCATGTGTCTCTGTGATTGATGAGGTAGAAGGAGTATGGCAACCCTCCCTTTTCCTTAGAGTACGGCAAAAATTTCCTCTCTTGGTCTCCTGGCCATGGATGGTTGTGGGACGCTCTTGATTCAAACTCATGATCATCAGATGGTGCAAAAGTCCTAAATCACCCCTCATTTCTTCATATTAAATTAAATCAGATTCAATTAAAGAAATTGGAACAAATATTTTAAAGTGACAGCCTGCAAAGCACCTAAAGATACTCCTTAAAGATTTCTTGTTTATGTAGCAACCTAATTTCCTCTCTCATCTTTTCCAACCACTCAGCAAATACTGTATAATAATCACCGACCTGATTATCTGTTATCATCTGCACCTGTTTCTTACCTTTCATGCCTTAAGTTAGATGCTTTTTTTGAATAATTAAATGATTCAAAGGTCACTGTGTGGCATAACAAGCAAAACACATTCCTCTGAAACTGCTCAGGTAAAGGAACTGGACTGAAAATCTTGTACAGAGACAAAACCTTGCTGAAAAAGCCTGGAGACGTATTCCTCAATACTGTATTAAAATATAAAAAAGAAAGCCTCTTTGGAAGCAAAATATGAAGAAATGAGGCTGGGTGTGGTGTCAAGACTTTTGCACAGTACTGTTTATACCCTTGAATGTTTTATTATTATTATTATGTTATATTATTATTATTAGCTCCAGGACACTTCCTTCTCACACACAAGCTTTTGAGCAGGTCTGTTGGAGCAGTCCAATCACCGAACGATACACTTCTGTTTGCTTTTCTCTCTGTTGTGTCCAGACATTTATTGGGCGTTTCCGTCGCACCATGGATTCATCGCAGAACGCCTACAACGAGGACACATCTGCACTTCTGGAGCGACTGGACTGCCTGGAGAGGGCGCTGTTCAGATCGGGCCAGAATGGCCTTAACGCCTTCCAGCTGTGGGAGAAAGGCCGGGCGTCACAGCTCACTGCCTCCAGCCTCGTCACTAACTACCGTAAGAGGAAGATCACTGAGCTGCAGTCCTGAGACATTGAGCACGGATCGGATCAGATCAGATCGTACATACAGTGTGTGTGTGTGAGGTGGGAGGGATGGACAGGCTGAGCAGCCAGAAACAGAGACACTGATCAAAGATCAAGCATGGTTGTTGTGTATATGTGTGAGAGAAGTTTGTCTTTAATGTACTTGTGAAGTTTAAATACCTTTTAATAAAGTTAAGTGTTTACTCTTTTGTAAGAAGTCTCCCTCGTCTTTTGTCCTGACACCAACAAGTGTCAGGATTACCAAAAACATCAGAAATGTCTCGATATAAAACCATTTCATGTGTCTCAGAGTGGAGTGTCCTTTACATGAGAGACCTGTCCTCTGATCTGATCTCAGTGAAGAAATCATTTCCTATAAATAAATCTCATCAGGTTTCGTGACCAGTGTAACCAGATCTTTCAGACCATCTTTTGTTTTATTTTCTTGTTTTTGTGCCAATTTTTTTCTTGTCTTTGACTTTTCGTTACTTTTCTTTTCTCTTATTTTCCATCTTCTCAACTGTTCCATTTTCCTTTCTTTACTTTTTCCCTTCCCTTTTCTGTTTTCTTCTCATTTTGTTCCCTCGTCTTCCTTCCCTTTTCATTTCCTTTAGTTTCTTTTAATTTTGTTGTCTGTTTTCTCATCTCAGCTGGTCCCTTTTTCTTATTAGTTTATCTTTTTTCTCCCTTTCCCTTTTTTCCTTCGTCTTTTCTTCCCTTTCCTCCTTTTTTCTTTTTTCTTTTCCTTCCTTTTCTTTTTCTATTTCTGCTTCATGTTTTTTTCTTTCTTTTTCATCTCTTTTATATACTTCCCTTTTCTTTTTTCTTTCTTTTTTCTTTCCTACCTTTCCCTTTTAATTTCTTTAAGGTTTTTTTTTTCTTCATTTTATTTATTTATTTTTCTTATAATTGCATGTGTTCCGTTTTCTCTTCTCTTTATATTCGTTTTAATTTTTTTTTTTTATTTCCTTTTGTTCCTTTTTATTCCTTTTCCCTTCTCGTTTGAATAGTTTGAGCCTTATATCAGAATGTCCCTGAAATAGCGCTGTGTGGTTCGGCCAGCAGAGGGTGTGTTTACTGTGTCACCATGTTTATGCTCCTGCCGAGGAGACAAGATAAAGGTCAGTTTAAACACTAAATTACACTGAACCATCTGTGTGTCAGCGGTAACATATACACTGTGTGTTGGTGTGTGTTCATTTAGGGAGAGCAGCGATCTTTCAGCTGGGTCGTCTGAGGTTTGCCTATTAAAGGTGACATTCAGATTTTGCACTGTGTTACCAGGCTTGGAATGGATGTGTGTGTATATGTGTCTCCAAATTTTCATTTAGGTCAAACCAAACCAAACAGAATGTCCTCGCCACGTTTTTTCTCTCGATCACTGGCATTAAACAGACATGTGAAATGGAGGTCAGCGCTGTGATTCCTATAATGAAAGTTTTCGACGTTGGCCTCTGGCACATCGGTCATACAATCACTGCAGACTGTTTGAACTGCCTCGGATTGTTGGACCGGGCAAATGTATCGACTTTTCCAGAAAAAAACAAAAAAACAATCCAATCATTGAGTATCCCGGTTGTTGTGTTATGTAATGAGTTCATTTAATGTTCTGGTATATAATTTGTTAAGCCAGGCTGCTTGTCTCATATTCAGGGATCTGTAAAGTAAAGGGTTTGGTGAATTTAAAGCGATTTAATAAAAAATTTTAAAAAGTGATGTTTCCATACCATATGATTGGGACAAAACCGCTGTGTGGCCATAAGAAAACCACTTGTTAGTGAGAATAATCAGGATAAAACACTTAAATTTGCTAGCAGGTATAAATAATGGACTTATTTGGGTGATGGGTGTGTCAATGTAAGAATGTCACCCATTATGCATATTACCCGCTGTACAGGCCTCTGTTATGTGTTATGATCTGGGGTTGCTTCAGTTGGTCAGCTCTGTCAATAAAGCCAAGTCAGCTGATGACCTGAATGTACTGAATGGTTATCATATCTATAGAGATTTTCTTCTCTGATGGCACAGACATATTAAAGACTCATATTGTGAAAGAGTGGTTCTTGGAGCATGAATTTTCTTGGAGCATCATTTTCACACATGAACTGGCCACCACATTGTGTACTGCAATCAAAGATAAAGGCGGTCTTGGGGAGCTTTCTTATGTAAAAAAAAAAAAAAAATCTGTTTATGTTTATGAAATGAAGTTGTACTGTACTGGAATTTATATTTCACTTAATGTGTCCTGACTACAGAAACGGTTGCTTGAGAGCCAGTGCTACTAAAATACAGTACTGTGCAAAAGTCTTTGGCGCCATATTACCTGTTGTACAAATGATTTTGTTATATAACTTTATAATGTCTGCATTATTACTATATGTACAAGACCATTCCCTGCAAAGATACACTAAAATTAATGAATCAATAACGTTACAGAAGAATATTTGCATTCCTGTAAAGAAAGCAAACATATTACATGACAGACCGGTTTTCAGATGGGAAAAAAATAAATAAAAAATCAATAATGTCGACTCCTGAGTTTTGTATGAAAATGGAAAGGAACGAGTGTGACAAAGTTACCAAAAGAACTCATATTCTCCAGCATGCTCAGTAAAACCTAACAGCTGTTTTATTTAGAATACCGCACACATCTGTATCGAACACTACCGCTTATGTTCAAGCAAAGAGTTTTTGACCGTTTGTTGTTTGTTATTACTTAGTGCTTTTTATACAGTAGAAGTTTCGTTTAATGTAGAAATGTTTTCAAACGCATCATTGCTTATGGCTTTTGTTTGGATGTTCCCAAGATTTTTGAAATGAAACAGCTGTTAGGTTTTACTGAGCATGCTGGCGAATACGAGTTCTTTTGGTAACTTGGTAGACGTGATACAAACCAGCATGTCAGTCTTATCATCTGATATGTTGATGCTTCTTTCTGGAGGATTTCAGCTGCCTTTAAAAGCGATGTTTTGAAAAGGCACGGTCTTCCAAAACTCAAGCGAAATGAAAAGCCGTGTATCATATTAAGCGTCTCATGTAGACAGGCTTTGTTGGAGCAGTAGAAGGGTGTAATGTGTCTAATGTGCTGGATGGGATGATCTGATTTCCCTCTGTGTGATCGTAACAGCATGTGTCTGGTCTTTCTGTTTTAAAGTTCAGAGCTTCTTTAAGGATCCTGCAGTGCACATAACCAGGGATGGTCCTGAATGTCAGAAGGAATGTTGATGTGTGATGGGAATGTCTCTGCTTTCATTTATTCAATCTTCCCTTGTTCCTTCCCTGCCTCCTATTTTCTTCACTCCCTTTTGCCTTTTATTTCTTCCATTCACGTTTCTTTATTTTTTTCCACCTGTCCCCTTTTATTTCCCCCTTTCATTTCTTTGCATTTTATTTATTCCATTATAATATTTTTCTTCCTTTCCTTTCTTTTTTTTCTCTTCATTTTTGTCCTTTTTTTCTTTTTACCCCCTTTTTCCTTCCCCTTCTTTCTTTCCCTTTCTACCATTTTCGTCCATTAATATCCATTCCCTTAAAAATTTTTGACCTTCCCTTTAAATGTTTCCTCTTCTTTTCCCCCTTCTTTTTCTTCCCTTGATTTTTTGTTCTTCCCCTTACTTTTTATCCCCATTTTTTTTCTTCCCTTCCTTTTCTTCCATTCTTTTCCCTTTTTGTAATTCCCTTTAAAATTTCCCCCTTCTTCTCTTCCTTTCCCTTTTATTTTCTTCACTTCCCTTGACTTTTGTCTTTTCTTCCCCTTTTTCTTTTCCCTTTCTTTACCTCATTTCTATCTTTTCTAACATTCTCTTTTCTTTTTCTCCTTTACTTTTACGTTTTCTTCCTTTCCCCTTTTTTCATTCTTTTTCTTTTCTTCTTTTTCTTTTTTCTTTCTTTCCCACCTCTCTTTTCTTCCCTTCCCTTTCTTTTTCTCTTCCCTTTCCCTTTGTTCCATTCCTTTCGTTACGATCAAGATTTCATTAATAGAACTGATGATGTGTGATGAACGCTGCAGGTTGATGGCAAACGATGCTCCTTTGTTTTTGCTACCAGTATTGAAGAATCAGCATGAGGAAAAGGTGGTTAATGTTCGAGTGTGTGTAAGTGTGTGAAATATAGTCGAGCTTGCACTCGACTATATTTCAGAAAGAACAGACAGTCCTTGAGGCAGTGAGAGCGAGAGAGAGGAAGAGGTGTGAGGATTAGACGGCTCTGTGCTCACACACCCACACTCGTCCTCCATTTGTTAATCTCTCTGCTCCTGTGCTGCTAACAATACACAGCATTTTTAATCAGGTGGGAGTCTTGGAGTATGTCCTGTCTGTTTTCCATTTTCTCTTTCTTTGTCTCGTCCTGTCTTTATCTCTGTATATAGTAGAGTATCTCTCAGCTCTCTGTCTCTTGTATTTACATCTTCTCTAGCTGTTTTTTTCCTACTCACTCTTTTGTTTTTGTTTTTTTGGTTCTTCCCCATCCATCCACTGATCTCTCCAACCCTTAATTGCCACAAGCAGAGTTTGGAGAACAAATCTGAACCCCCTGCCCAACCCCTTTCTCATGCAGAATGCATATTTAAAGTACATTGTGTCACAATTTCGGTCATTTCCCCACCCATTAGCTAGTCCTTCCTCATCACACAGCAGCTATAGACCAGGGGGTTGAGGGTTACTCTGCCAAATGCCCGCTTCCATATGAGCTCACAGATTTGTCTAGCGTCACTCTGATTAGCAGAGGAGAGAGTGACACCATTCTTTTCACCCATAGAGCAAGGCCAGGTATGATCTCATGAATGCCTGTCGGCAGATGCGGATGACATCACCAGTTTAAAATCTCCAGACTATAGAGAAAAGCATTTTGTTTCGCAGAGTTTTATGGTTATTTATATTCTTGGTGTAGACGATATGTCCAGGAAAGTATATTTTTGTATTTTAAGGCTGAATATTGCTACACAATATACTGTACACTGCCAAAAAAAAAATGGTCTGTTTTCATTCAATCACCTTTAGTGGTGGCGAGTTCATGTGTGAAAATGGTTCCTCATGCTCATAGAACCACACTTTCACAATTTGTGTCCCAGAAACACTGCATAGATGTGATAACCTGGTCATTCAGTACGTTCAGGTCGTCAGCTGACTTCATTTTATTGCTACAGTACGAAAATTGCTAGACCTGAGCAACTGAAGCGACCCCAGATCCTAACCCCGGATCATGAAGCGACCCCAGATCATAACCCCAGATCATAACCCCGCCTCCAGAGGCTCGTACATGCATGATATGAAGGTGTATCGCTTCATGTGCTTCCCTTCTTACCCTGACACGCCCTGTCCATCGTATCTAAACCACATGGTATCAGACCACATGACCCTTTTCCATCGCTTCAAAGTCCGATCTTTATTCTCCCTAGCAAACTGAAGCCTTAGTCTCACTAACAAAAGGTTTTCTCATGGACACACACAGCTGTTTAGTCCCAATCCTTTTTTTCTTTTAGATTTTCCCCCAATTTTCTCCCTAATTTAGTCGTGTCCAATTCCTCCCCGTCACTAGGGGGCTCCCACATTAAGGCTACTACTACCACTCAGCCGGGAGGGCCGAAGACTATCACCTGTTTCCTCCGAACCACGTGACGCCAGCCAACCGCATCTTTTCGAACTGCTCGCTCGCGCACCGTTGGGGGCGGCGTAACACACTCGGAGGACAGCGCTAACCGCTCCCTCCGTTGCGCGAGCTCACACACGCCCCTGATTGGCTGTAGAGCCGTGATTAATGTGGGAGCACTAAGTACCTCTCATCCCTCCCCTCTGAGAGAGCTCGGCCAATCAGCTCTCTCTAGACCTCCGGCTACGAGAGGTTACAGCATCACCCGGGATTCGAACTGGCGATCTCTGGATGATAGGGCGAGCGATAGGGCCACTCGGAGGCCCGTCCCAATCCTTTTGAGTTCTCGTCACATTGTGAGTGTATGGAAATGCTCTTACTTGCACTATTAAACAAATCTCATATATGGTTTTTACTGTTTATTTTTTTGTACCGTGCAACTTTAAGTGATCTCCATGCATGATTTATTTTTTCCTGATCACATTTCCTCCACAAAGTTAACAGTTCAGCACTATCCTTGCAGGTTTTAGCAAATCAATGTGTTGAACAATTCCTTTTTTTTTTTTTTTGTTAAGTGGCTTAAGCGTTCAGTCAAAGAACTTGTGAATTGTCACAAACACTTTTTAAATCATTCTGCAACTCTCACTCACTCATCATCTATACCGCTTAATCCTGTATCAGGGTCGCGGGGGGCCTGGAGCCTATCCCATTGGACTTAGGGAACAAGGCGGGGTACACCCTGGACAGGGTGCCAATCCATCGCATGGCACACACACTCCAGCCAATTTGGGCTTTGGGAGGAAACCCACCAAGCACGGGGAGAGCATGCAAACTCCATGCACACAGAGACGGGAATCGAACCCGGACCCTGGAGGTGCAAGACGACAGTGCTAACCGCTACACCACCGTGCTGCAACACATACAGTAGAAATAAAAAAGTGAAATATGTTAAATTAAAATAGGCCCGTGTCTAAGATTGCTCCTTCAGTTGTTCTCAACTCTATAACAAATAGAGTTAAATGCAACAGTAATTATTTCAACATGACAAAAATAACAACTGGCAATAGCAAATTTGATGAAGTAGTTGTCCACTGAGGTAGACAGCAGAGGCTCTGGATCTTTACAACACCGAGCTCTCACTAAGTGACTGTTGCTATTTTTTTTTACATCATTACGACTAGGCATTCACTAGTTACGTTTAATTTCAGTTTGGAGAGACAGAATGGAGATGTGTGGTCTATGCTGGCTAGTTAAGGGATTGTGATTAGCCTGCAAATGACATGCAAATACACCAGAACGTTGGAAGGAATTGTAGCATTTCACAACTTGGCCTCAATTACCCCCTTTTCTACCAAACTGAACCAGGTGCTAGTCCAGAGCCGGTTCAATAGTGAACCTCCTTTGTTTTTTTCCATGGGTTAGAGAGTTACATCATTACGTCACTGTACTGTATACGTCCATGTGTGTCTCTACTTTTCCAGCAATGCTAGCGGCAATGGTAACAGCAAACACAACAACAATAACAACAGGGGCGAACTTGGACTTTCCAATAGCTTTATCGTTACTAGAAAGCATTTGAGCTGCACCTTGAGCGGTTCTTTGTTCCGTCCCAGCAATGCGTTGGTGGAACCGGTTTTTCTGTCTGATGTCCGGTGGCTGTCTGAAACAAAGAACTGGCTTGAAAACTGCCCCGGTGGAAAAGGGGTGAATGTGTATTATGTTTCTCTCTATGAGCACCCTGGGGCTCGGCAGTGTGAACGAGGCTTGAAATGCACTTTCTTTAGGGGCAGGAGACTTTCCAGGCTGTGAAGGCTAGACAGCCGAGATTGCAAGAGCAGCATGTCGTGCTTATCAGATATTTCACACATCTTAATTTTACTGTGGAGGCAGGGTGGCTTAGTGTGGTTGTCTCTGTTGCACTGAACCTCCGGGGTTGGCGGTTCGAATCTCACCTCATCTCATGTGTGCATGGAGTTTATACAGTACCTTGTTCGCCAGTCACACCGATCCTTTATAAAGACAAAAAGTCCACTTTTGATCTCGTATGACTAACACATGCTGCTGCTTGTGGTTTCAGTGATGCCTCTTGTAGGGATGCTCTCAGACAGGCACAAGGTGGGTCAAGAAACTGGTAAAAGGCAATGACAAAATTCTAGGGGAACTGGAAAATATGCCTCGTAGCTCCATGGTTCCTGCACAAGTATAGACTAGCTGTATGAACGCATGATTCCCTGTGATTGATTGGCATTCTCAGCTTGTGCTCCCAACTTGCATCTCATGTTACCAGAACTGGCTCCATACTCATATTTTGTTCCTGCCTCCTAATGGTGCGCAGTAATTTAAAAAGCTCGTGTCTCAGAGGAACGTGATAGTCTTTATCCTCCCTGGAGAAAGTCCTATAACCTTATGCAGTTTTGGAGTAAATGTTAAGGTTACTTAACAACCCATGTTTTATTATATACTTTTTTTTTTTTCATTACATTTGCAAAAATCTTTTTCTGTGTTGTCAGAGGAGAAATATCAGCCAAGAAAATTGCAATCGGTGCATTTCTAGAAAAATATCATTATTAATTAAAAAATCTTACGAGAATGATTTTCGTTAGTGTAATGGCAAGTAAATCTCTCTTTCCCTTCATCTGTCTGTCTGTCTGTCTGTCTGCCTGTCTCTCTTTCACACCACCTGAGTAGGGTAATTTTAGCACCTCAGTTGGAATCTAATGCTGGTACAGGTGGGTGCTGTGAAAGAGTGTGTCAGAGGCAGTATGCAGGGTGCTGATGGTGCTAATGGCACTCAATTATTAGGTTTGTTTGGTCTAAATAGTACTGAGTGGGTGATGGAAGAAAAAATCGTATTATGCAATATTCTGAATTTATGCTTTAGAACCACTAGGAAGAAAATCTCTATTTTATATTTGTATGAAATTATTCAACTAATAAATAAATAAATATATATATATATCACTCTCACTCACTCATCATCTATACCGCTTTATCTTGTATTCAGGGTCACGGGGGGCCTGGAGCCTATCCCAGGAGACTTAGGGCACAATCCATCACAGGGCACACACACATACGGCCAGTTTGGGAACACCAATTAACCAAATCTGCAGGTCTGAAACCCACCAAGCACGGGGAGAACATGCAAACTCCATGTACACAGAGACGGGAATTGAACCTGGCCAGTAATCGAACCCGAACCCTGGAGGTGCACGGCAACAGTGTTAACCACTACCCCACCGTGCTGCTGATGTATTATATATTCTTTATGAAATATTATATAATCTTTATGAAATATATATATAGTATTAAAATATTTATACAAGTTTTTCTTTTCCTGAAGTGTGTATAAATTTTTTTAGCTGACTCTCTCTCTCTCTCTCTCTCTCTCTCTCTCTATATATATATATATATATATATATACAGGGTGGGCCATTTATATGGATACACCTTAATAAAATGGGAATGGTTGGTGATATTAACGTCCTGTTTGTGGCACATTAGTATATGTGAGGGGGCAAACTTTTCAAGATGGGTGGTGACCATGGTGGCCATTTGGAAGTCGGCCATCTTGGATCCAACTTTTGTTTTTTCAATAGGAAGACGGTCATGTGACACATCAAACTTATTGGGAATTTCACAAGAAAAACAATGGTGTGCTTGGCTTTAACGTAACTTTATTTATGAAAAGGTAGGTGAATTTAGAAAATAAACAAATTCATATAGTATGTACTATCATTGCGTTTGATGCACAATGCTGTTTTGCCCATTTTTACCCAGTTTATTAAGGTGCCAGTTCCCACCCAGCAGTCAATAAAGCATTATCTTGTGCATACACTCACAGACAACTCACAGATGTCCATGTGTCCGTGTTTAATGGACGAAAGAGAGTTTTCCATGCCTCCAACCCGGAGGACACGGCCAGTTTTGCTCTCCTAAATCACAAACTCACGACGTAAGAGCGACTGCAACCTGGGAGCTCTGCTTATTATTACTTCACACTAAGCTAATACCTCAAGCATGTTGAAATAACACAGTGACGCTAACACGCAAACGCCTGATAACTCCGACTGCCGGTCGTGTTTCACTTATCTCCAATCACCCCTTTTTCTGCCAACATCTCTGACCACACATCCTTCATAATCGCTATACATAAGCATAAATCCTGTACAGGGCCTGCTTACATGAAATGTCTTTGGTTTGGATGGAAATTAAAGCTTGGACAAAGGTTTTAGTGCTGCCGAACTCTCATTCCATCATTGATAGTGGAAGAATTGAAACTATGAAGTACACTGCCTGGGCAAAAGAAAAAAAAAGTTGTTTCAGAAGGGTCAAGTTATTGGCTTGCATCAAGTAAAGAAAACATTAACGTTACTGGAATTTCTCACGAAATGTGGTTGGGGGGAAAAATCACTTAAACACTTGAAGTGTTGTTTAAAAAAAAAAGCAACAGAAGAAATCAGAGCTATGTGTAATAGTGAAAAGTAAGAGCATTTCCACACACACACACACACACACACACACACACAATGTGACTACATCCCACAGGATTGAGAATGAACAGCTGTGTGGCCATAAGAAAACCACTTGTTGGTGAGACTAATCAGAAAAAAGGCTTGAATACTCTAGATTCGGGAGCATAAAGAGTAGGCTTAGGAGCAATGGAAAAACTTCATGTGATCTGATGAGTCCAGATCGACACTATTCCAAAGTGATGGTGCATCAAAGTAAGAAGGAAAGGGCATGCATGGTGTCCGCTGTACAAACCTCTGGAGGCGGGGTTATGATCTGGGGTTGCTTCAGTTGGTCAGGTCTAGACTCAGCAACGTTACGTGGCAATAAAATGAAATCAACTGACGACCTGAATGTACTAGTGATGGGAAGTGTGAATCATTTTAGTGACTCGGTTCTTTGAATCTCGTTCATCAAAATGAACAAATCTTTTTTTGAGTCATTTAGTTCATTTCGTTCTTTTGACCAGAAATAAAATAAAATGTAAAATTTTCAATAAACAGACCCCCAACACATCTACATACACAAATTTTCGCTCTTGTTCCAGTAATGAAAATATTAAAATGCAGCCAAGGACATATTATAAACTGAATGAGCAGCTCACCATCATATCTTCTAGTCTGAGCCGTTTGTTCTTTTGAATTTATTGCACTTCATAGTGTCTATGGGAGTCACGTGACAAAAGAACGAACGACTTGGACTTGGAAGATTCGTTGAGAACCGTTCAATCTGTTTCCTGTACATAACCTACGGAGGATTCGCGATGATTTGCGCATGCGCGCCCAGTAGAACATGAACGATTCACTCTCCGAGACTACTCGTTCTTCTGAGTCACTTTAAAGATTCGTTCAAAAAGAACGACTCGTTCAGGAATGATCCATCACTAGAATGTACTGAATCACCAGGTTATCACATCTATGGAGATTTTTTCAGGACTCAAATTGTAAAAGAGTGGTTTTGGGAAATTTAACACAGTATTAGTGTGTAACTTACATGAGGGGGTCTCAAAATATTTCGAGACTAACTATGTAACACACCAGTAGGTGGCAGCACAAGGCTGCACGCACAGTCACAGGGACTTTCATAAGTCAGTGTGCCAAAAGACATCGTCCTGTGTATATCGGAAGCTGAGACAGCCTGTGCTATTCTGTCTACGTCTGCTATTTCATCGTGTACAGCAAGTTAGAATAAAGAGCGCGTGGGCCTCCGAGTGGCGCAGTGGTTAAAGCGCTCGCCCTATCATCCGGAGATCGGAGAGGAAATGTGATCAGGAAAAAAAAAATCATGCATGGAGATCACTTAAAGTTGCACGGTACAAAAAAATAAACAGTAAAAACCATATATGAGATTTGTTTAATAGTGCAAGTAAGAGCATTTCCATACACTCACAATGTGACGAGAACTCAAAAGGATTGGGACGGGCCTCCGAGTGGCGCCCTATCGCTCGCCCTATCATCCAGAGATCGCCAGTTCGAATCCCGGGTGATGCTGTAACCTCTCGTAGCCGGAGGTCTAGAGAGAGCTGATTGGCCGAGCTCTCTCAGAGGGGAGGGATGAGAGGTACTTAGTGCTCCCACATTAATCACGGCGCTACAGCCAATCAGGGGCGTCTGTGAGCTCGCGCAACGGAGGGAGCGGATAGCGCTGTCCTCCGAGTGTGTTACGCTGCCCCCAACGGTGCGCGAGCGAGCAGTTCGAAAAGATGCGGTCGGCTGGTGTCACGTGGTTCGGAGGAAACACGTGATAGTCTTCGGCCCTCCCGGCTGAGTGGTAGTAGTAGCCTTAATGTGGGAGCCCCCTAGTGACGGGGAGGAATTGGACACGACTAAATTAGGGAGAAAATCGGGGGGAAAAAAAAAAGAATAAAGAACGCACGTAAGATTCTGTGCGGAACTGTTGACAGGGCGTTTGACATGGTTAAGCATGTTTGAATCTTTAGGGAATCTTTGCTGTATGATGGTGTGTACAATACCTGAAGCTACTGTACATTTTGTGCCTTTGTGTTATGGCTACACAACTGGCTGATTGCAGGAATTAGAAGGTGCACAGATGTTACTAATGAAGCGGACGGTCAGCATACATCACTTTGTGACCCAATCTACATGTACAGTAATTTTACTACATTAGCAGGCAAATCAAACATGTAAATACAGGGACTGAGTAATGCCTCTGTAGCAGTCCAAGCCTGTAGTTCTGTGTGAGACAAGTCTAATATTGCACTCATGTCCTGAAAACCAAATGAGGACACATTGATTAGCTGTGATTCATCATGATGTTTGCTGAGGAGACCTGCAGCTAACACAGAAGGTCAGGCAAATACCATGACGCTTATCATCACCAGAAGCCGTAACACATTCACGAATGTCCCACGAAACAGTACCTTACGGTACATCATTTACAACTTTGAATTATTTTAGTGTTATATTATTTTAGTGTTAAACACAGTGTCAAACCGATTGACATTTACAGAAGATTTCAAGCATAGTACGGCGATGAGACTCATACTCACTCACTCACTCACTCATCATCTATACCGCTTTATCCTGTATTCAGGGTCACGAGGGGCCTGGAGCCTATCCCAGGAGGCTTAGTACACCCTGGACAGGGTGCCGATCTATCACAGGGCACACACACATACTGTACACTCTCACACACACTATGGGCAATTTGGGAGTACCAATTAGCCTAATCTGCATGTTTTTGGACTGTGGGAGGAAACCAGAGTACCCGGAGTAAACCCACCAAGCACGGGGAGAAGGTGCACCCTCCATGCACACAGATCCGAGGCGGGAATCGAACCCGGAGCCTGGAGGTGCGAGGCGACAGAGCTAACCACTAAGCCAGAGTGCAGCTCCTAATGCGTTGTTACAGTGGTTGTTTCATGTGAAAATTCACAGGTTAATGTTTTTATATAGTTTATAGAGGCCCGATTCAGGAATGTCACATCCATAATACCAGTTTATCCAAAATCATTGTGTTCATTCAAGCCACTTTCATGGTGCTGTTCATGCCTACAGTAACACGTTCTACAGTTGTCTTTTCAAAAAAAAAAAAATTCACAGTGTTTCTAGAGTTCCTGTACTCGCTCTAATATACAGTAAGTTTGTCCATTTAATGGCACATCTGTAATGCTACAGTAATAAAAGGTGGACGAGTCATTCTTTAATTTGGGGTGCGTTACACAAAAGTAAAAAAACGTACAAAAACAATGTTCTTTCTCAACACATAGTGATTTAAGTTAGGTGTCAGTGTAACATATCTGCTAGTTGCAAAGCTTCAACACAATTTTTTTTTACTATGTTCCTAATATTTACAGCATTATACTTATCCAGAGCATAAGGGTATAATGAGATTTATCTGAGCAGTTGAGGATAAAGGGCCTTGCTCAAGGGCCCAACAGTACAGTAGCAACTTGGTGTTCATGGGGTTTGAACCTGGGACCTTCTGAACCATAGCCCAATGCCTTAACCAATGACATTCAGATACATTGCTAATATATCTTCCTGCAACTCATAAATGATTTGTCCCAATGCCACGAAACCAGCATCAAATGGTGTCATTTCGATCATACAGTATGTGTGCAGAGCTTCTCTCTGCTTCTCCAGATATCCTTCCCTCCTCGCAGGACCAGCGTCCCAATGAGCTCTGTCACTTCCCTTTTTATCTATTTAAAACAATTAGATTTTAAAAAGTGTGCTGATGAAGTAGAAAGAGAATGTCTACTCATATGATTAATATTGTGCTGTGACATTTGCAGACTGACAGTCCACAATGTACTGTAGGAATGATGACTGATTATGTACACTGCTTGGTAACACGGTTGACAATTTCCTCATTTTGACTCGCCTGGCTGAGCACTTCTCATTTTAACAACATATTTGAACGAAGAAAAAAAAGTTAACAATCAATGAATATACTCAAAGACAATGAGCTCATTTATTTGTCTGTCTTCACCAGGGTCATAGGAAGTCTGGAGTCTTTCCCAGGAGACTGTCTACTGCAGGGCACACATGCACACACTCATGCAATTTGCAAATGCCAGTTAGTCTAATCTGCATGTCTTTGGACTGTGGGAGGAACCTGGAGCACCCAGAGGAAACCCATCAAGCACGGGGAGAACATGCAAACTCCATGCACACACACACACACAGACCTGAAGCAGGCCTCGAACCCTCGACCCTGGAGGCGCGAGGCCACAGTGCTATCCACTACTCCACTGTGCCGCTATGACAATGAGCTCTTATAGATAAAATATTTCAAAACATGAGAGAACACTTACCACATTGTGTGCAAAATGTGTGCCACAGAGAATGACATCATCTACAGTTACAAGACTGCTTCAGGAGTTCTGGTAGTAGCTTAGATGAGATAACAGAACTTCTGCAGACATAAAAAATTGATATATTCAAATTATGTAAAGGACAAAATTCATTTGAAAACATTATTTTTTTAGTATTTTGACTTGGTAGTGTAGTGGTTAGCATTGTCACCTTGCACCTCCAGGGTCCAGGTTTGATTCCCGCCTCTGTGTGCATGTTCTCCCCGTGCTTGGTGGGTTTCCTCGAGTTTCCTCCCTCAGTCTAAAGACGTGCAGATTAAACTCATGGTTATGGCGTTCCCAAATTGCCCATAATGTGTGAATGAGTGTGTGTGTGTGTGTGTGTGTGTGTGTGTGTGTGTGTGTGTGTGCCCTGCGATGGATTGGCATCCCATTTAGGGTGTACCCCACCCCTACCCTAAGTGTCCTGGGAAGGGCTCCAGGCCTCCTGCGACCCTGAACACAGGATAAAGTGGTATAGGTGATGAGTGTGTACTTTGACTTTTGAATGAATGCATTAAAAATAGTCGTTCTTAACTCCACTGGTTTTTATTGAGTAAATTGTAACCAAGAAACGGTCACTTGAAAAAATGGTTATGGCAAAAAATGTAACATTTTTGCCAGCATTATGACAATGTTCAAGCTAAGTCAAAGCATCCATCCATCAGTAGTCCAGCTAGGGACCGTGGAGGCTCATGCTGACCATTGTATTTATTCCCATTTTTTTGGACACACACACGTTCACAAGCTATGCGCAATTTGGGAATGCCAATTAACCTAATCTGCATGTCTTTGGACTGTGGGAGGAAACTCAACAAGCACAGGGACAGCATGCAAACCCTGGGCATACAGACCCTGAGGCGGGAATCGAACCCGGACCCATGAGGTGCAAGGCGACAGTGCTAAGTAAAACATACAGTAGGATGCATATAAAGCTTTTGCAATATTATAATATGCTTTCTCTTGAATTGAATCTTGTACACTATGATATTTTCGAAGAAAATGTTTAGAATGAATATACTTTACGTCAACTGACATGGAATCCAACCCAAATTATAGAATAATTTTCAGGGTGTAAGCTTTAGGATGCAAGCCTATCCATGCTCATTATCCATCCACACCTCACTGTCCATGGTCGCTGGTTTGACTGAACTCTAGTTGGTTTTGTTTGTTTGTTTGTTTTTCCTCCAGATTCTTCGGTTTCCTCCCACCTGCCAAAAACATGTCAATAGCTGAACTGGCCTATTTTAAGTATAATTAAGTGGGTGACTGGTGGCCTGCGCCCTGTGATGGACTGGCATCTCATCCAGTGTGTATTCCTGCCTCATATCCAGTGTTCCCAGTGATCCACTATAATCCTGACCAGGATAAAGAGATTACCGAAGATCAATGAAGGAATCCCATTTACTGTTAGGAGGCGCATATTTGAAATGTTCGTACTGGGTTTGGGTTTCATCAGGCACTGGGGTATTTTTGTCTTATAGATCTTAATCGTCCTCCATAATGAAGGTGCTATCTTTGTCTTTGCTTCGATGTTCGTATTGTATTTTCCATCCATTCCTTTCCTAATTGTAATGTTTTTACTTCACCTCTTTAATCGTTTGCCAATTCCTTTGTTCCAATTCCTTCCTTCCTTCCATCCCGCCCTCCCTCTCTCTCTCTCTCTCTCTCTCTCTCTCCCTCTCTGTCTGTCTCTCTAGCTTATTGTGAGCTTATGCTGCATCATCCAGAACGACACGTGCTCTCTGTTTATTACCATGCAGTGTGGGAGGGGGCAAAGGAGGACGGGAAAGAGGGCGGGAGAGCGAGAGCGAGGGAGAGACAGAGAAAAAGAGGTTCAGAAAGCGGAGCCCTCATAGGGTAGCAGCATCTCAACCAAACACACACACACACTCACACGCACGCACGCGCACGCACGCTCACAGAAGGAGCAGAAAAACAAAGAAGCCAAACCCTCTGAAATCATCTCAGCAGAAGAAGCACGATAAGACGCATACGCCTAAAGGTAGGACGTTTATATCTGTGTTTATTTATCAATTTATTTAACGTGTCCTGTATTTGTGAATGTGTAAGTGCGCGTGTTGTAAGCCTGTGCTGACTTTCTGTTGATGTATATGTATGTCTGTGTGTGTGTGTGTGTGTGTGTGTGTATATATATATCAAAGAGCTACGGCGATGTTTTGGAGGACGCTGAGAAAGAGATTAAGGCCCCTCTAATGACCTTTACAAACACTCAGCACACTCCTACGCACACATCAGGTCTGGCGGCGTGTGAACGATGAGCTTCTCGTGCTTCTTCCCTACACGTCTGGCTGAGGAAGGAAGTGAAGGTCATTACGGTTTAGATTTATGAACCTGCAAAAGAGCTGCGTCAGATGCCAGAAGGGGCCGTGTTGAAAATCAATCCGGACACACCTTAAGCTTTAACAGGTGGCACTCTGCGATCCGTCCGGCCTCCGCTATGCGCTCGGGATATATTTGGAGGCTGCGTACTGACCGATAACAATGGCTGCCTGGTCTCGACCTAATCATCAGCCACACTCCGTGTAATATTTGACGCCTGAGTATCTGGTGAGAAGCCAGACTGCAGCGCCGAGCTGGAACTTTCCCCTGCTGGTACGGACCCAAACTGGGCCTCGTTTTTACGCCGGTTGTAATTGGTCACAGCTTTTGGAAATCAGGTTTTTGGAGCCGCTGGCCCCTCCCAGCATTCCCTTGCACTCGCTTTGATTTGTGAAACAGACACAGCAACAGGGACTGGTTTGTATCAAGGTTGGATGCCAGTTGAATCCGTGCAGAACTAGCTGCCAAAGCAATCAAGCGTATTCAATTCATGGTTTGGGATGGGTTACAATAAGAGCAGCTGTGAATACTATAACAAACATCATCATTCGTTCTGGCGTCAGTATTTTCATTACGTCTCTGTTCAATAATTTGTATCGAGAATAAATCCCATGAGGAACCGGTGTCGTCTATTGCATTGTATTTACAGAGATATACTGTCCAGTATATTTCCCATAGATGCACGGCGTGGTGCGTGTTATAAAGTACCCACTGTGCGTGTACACACCTTTGTGCACATCCTGTTTACGCGAGCGTGATTTGGCCGAGGTCCAAGCATGTCATATTGACGATGAACAGCAAGCTTTTTGCATTAAGTCTCGCCTGGCACATCCTCGCTCCCGGTATGCCTTCAAAGCGGAACCATTATCATAGTTCTGTTCATGACTTGATGTCAGTTAGAGATGACTTGAAATCATTTCACTCGGATAAAATCGATAAACTGTTAAGAAAGCTACCATCTGTGGGATCCATTGGAGACAACTGAGAACGCTCACATGCAGTGCCTGCTCCATGTTACATAACGATGCAACACACACTGTCTTGCCAACTTTCTTCCTGCCTCGGTTATATATCTCATGGACTTGAATCTGGATTGTAATTGTAGAAAGTCAGACAAATGTTTGTCTTTTGTGTCTAGAATCAAACTGCAAAGTTGTTTTCAACAAGTTATTTCCCCCCCCCCCCTTTTTTTTTAGTTATCGTATGTGTAAAGGCTCCCATTTTGTCTGCTCTTCTTTAACATCCCTTCACTTTTTTTCAAACCCTCAACCCTGGATGATGCCGATATCACCGGATGCTCATTTCGCATCCACAGTACTATACGGCAAAAAAAAAATTTTTTTTTATATATATACACTTTTTAATGCTCTTTTAATGTGTATAGTGCAAACTTCAAAAATGGTTCTTGTTTTGTACTGCTTAGATGGGGCCCGGATTGTTCTGGAACTTCCCCTCCAAGACTAGCTGCACGGTTTCACAGACCCTGCTGCAGACGATGTACGTAGTTCTGCTTGTAACTGTAGCTCGTAGCCTTTTTTTTTTTTTTCTCTCTCTTTTTTTTTCTTCTGGCATTCAGTCCATCCCTTCCATTTCTTTTTGTCCGTCTTTTATTTTTCACATAAATTCCATCGACCCGACAATCGTGACGTCTGCCCATGTCACCTTGAGAGGCGTGCATTTACAGATCTGTGTTGCATGCAAGCAACCAATCATTGCACAGCATGGGGCTACATTCATAGACTGCAGGTTAATAGGAATTTAGGATCGTCTGAGTTACTGTTTCTCACTGGCCAAAAAATTCAAATAAACAAATCAATAAGATCTGAAATCGCTTGAATCAACGGCCACTTCTTAATCCATGTGTTTCTTTTGGCAGTGAAACAAGATGCATTAGTCAACTTGCAGATAATGCGTTTGTTTGTAGGGCTCACAGTCATACTGTATATCCGGGACAGTGATGGAGATGAAGATACTGTACGTTACAGGTTTTTGACCCTAAGATCAGGAGAAGTTGAAGAGATTGTCTTTTCATTGGTTCCTGATTTCCTCAATCTCCCCTATCCCCAACAAACAGGGCTATCACGTGGCATTTCCTTTGCTGGTCACATCTCTCCGAGGAGAGCTTGAACCTATCCAAACTCTTCCATATGCATGAAATCGCAGATGCCCATAATTGGCTAGTGTCACTCTGATTTATGTCGGGGTGCAAGAACGCCTCCCCTCCTGAGAGCACGACCACGGGCAGCTGTGGCATCATCAGGATTCGAGCTCATCATTGACAGATGAAACATAGCGCTAAGTAATAGTGAATTATTTTCTGTTGCACCATCAGGAGCCATTCAACTTCAGTTTGGCTTCCTGCAGAAACTAAGTGAAAAGTGAAACTAAGACGTGGTAATGTGGACCGATGAAGTCAGAGTGTCTTGATGCTGGGTTTGATCGTAAAGGGGCCCCTTCGTTTGGCATATCACGTCGAAGACTGCACGTTGCTTTACCATCTGCCGGCCTGGCGCGGTCCCTTGGCCTTTGAGTCGTCATGGCAGAAATCTGTGTTACGGGGAGCTGGAAGCATAAATTCCTCCAGAGGCACATGGCGTATCTGATGCTACAGCTTGAGAGCCAGATAGACGCTCTGTGCTTGTGGGCCGTAACCCAAACTCCTACCAGAGGTGTGAATTGAGCAGCCTTACCCTTGAGTTCACTGTTTTTTTTTTTAATGTTTCCATCAACAGTTTGGGTGCCGAAAGTGCAGGAAATCTAACATTCTCAAATATACTTTGGGTCTTTGAGGTCCAGAAGATGAACCGAGCACATGAAGCAAGAAGACAAAATAGTTGGCATCGTCATGCAGGACTACTGCTTGCTTGGGTGCCACCAACCTTGGTCTGTCCAGGGGGTGCAGTATAATGAACTGAGCAAAATCTTATCTACAACATGGGCATGCTGTGTTTCTGATTTCTGACCACGAGTGATCTTTCTTACAGGATCGTTGTCTAAGCCTGTCCATCTTTATATATGTCAATGAATAGGAATTTGCCATTTTACACTGTACAGCACTTTTTTTGGTTGGAAAATCATTGTAATATATTAAGTGCCCAAGTCAACATTGTCAACAGTGAAATTCTATAAATGTTCAAATCATCAAAACTGAGGTGCATATAAGTACACTGGTACTTGGTTTTGGTTGTGAAGATGAAGATTGTCTCCTGGAACACGAGTACAATGTAAGCAATAGAGGCCAAATTCCACAACCATCGTTCTGAGCAAAGATGCATTCCTAAGCTGAGACTCATATGAAGCTTCGTAAGTCGCATTGAGCTAAACTGAGTTGGTATCTTATAAAATTAAGGTGGATTTAGTACAAATCCATGTCTCATTTCCCGAGACCTAGCCATATGGTTTGTCCCATGGCTAGTCAGGGAGAAAAAAGGAAATAAAAGGGGTAGTTCAGGCTTTTATGACATGAATAAAACATGGTAATGGACCAAAAACAACATTATTAATTTAAGCTCAATGGTTCTATATATTCGACTCCATGTTCTCCACAATCTCAGCTCGCACTGATTGCTTATATAAGCAGAATGTGGTTCTTTAGTCACAGGTCTGTCTTTGGAAGCTCTTCACCATGTAGTCTGAGAAGAACGAGAAATGCAGAGTCAAGGCAAAATTTTAGCAATATCTTTTCATGGAGTGTAAATAAGCACTCACTAACCGTCTATACTGCTTTATCCTGTATTCCGGGTCGCGGGGCCCTGGAGCCTATCCCAGGAAGCTTAGGGCACAAGGCGGGGTACACCCTGGACAGGGTGCTAATCCACCGCAGGGCACACACACACATACATACACTCACTCATACACACACTATGGGCAATTTAGGAACACCAGTTAGCCTAATCTGCAGGTCTTTGGACTGTGGGAAGAAACCAGAGTACCTGGAGGAAACCCACCAAACACGGGGAGAACATGCAACCTCCATGCACACAGAGACGGGAATTGAGCCTAGACGGGAATCGAACCCGGACCCTGGGGGTCCATCATGTACAGTAAATGCACCAATCCACCAAAGGAAGCAAATTATACTTACTGCATTTTCTTTTAGGATGATCCGATTCTTTGTGATTCTAGGGTTTGGCATAATGGAGGAACATAAGCCAACTTCTAACTGGACGTCCAGGCTTCTATTTATGGATAACCATTTAGTATTTGGTTGATGAGCACAACTTTGTGAACATGCTAAAGATGTTTTTCAACTTCAGTCTTATAGATTGATTGCGGGGAGTGGTGGCTCAGGCCACCACAAGTTGTTCAAGTTGTTGATTTGAGGATCTGAGGATCTGGGTTCGAGCTCCACTGTTGGTGGGTTGCCACACCTCACACTACCCAAACACTGCATGCAGTGCTGGCCCCAAGCCTGGAGAAAAACATGAGAGGGTTGCGTCAAGAAGGGCATCCGGTGTAAAAACTGTGCCAAGTTGCATGAGGAATGGACGGTCCCCTGTGGTGACCCCTTGATGGGAGCAGCCGAAAAAAAGTTAGTCCTATAGATTGACAGCCTTACCCAGGCTTGAGGATAGTCGAAACTCTGCAATATCTGGAAATTCCCAAAGATGCACAGGGTCTCTCTGTCAAAATGGCATGAGGGCCAGGTAGCTCACAGGACTAGACTTGAGGACGCCATTGAAGCATTCGACTTAAGCTAGCGGCAAAGTTAGCATAATAAAACAACAGTTGCTGCTTCTGGTCTCTGGTTTCTGTCGCTCATCGTTCTTCATTAACATGCTCGTTGCCATATCATTAGCTCTATGTTTAAATAATCAAATCTTTTTATTACCCAGTGGGAATTTTCTGTGCATGAGGATTCTTTCCAATGTTTTTCTGTATACAGTGCCTCAGTATCATTATCACTGATGTGACTGTAGATTGGAGTCTGTCATATTAGAAAGCCACCGTAATAATACTGAACAGACCAGGCCAGATGACAGGAAGGATGCTGTTTTGTGGCATTATTGGTTTGTCTTGACTGGAAGAGAGTCAATATTTTGTCCCTGAATGTTGCCAGGTTATTGAGCCAAATGCTGATGCTCCTGACAGCCAGACGCCGTTATTAGAATTCAGTCTGCTGCCCCATATACACAACTGCACCAGATTTCATTTTTACACACACTCTTGCGAGGACCTTTTTAATGCTGCTGATTAATGCTGTCTAGACCCGAACCTTACTCTAACCTGTGCCTTGGAGATTAGGAGCATAAATGAAAACAGTTGTTCTTTTGTGGTGTTCAGGCAAATGTTCCCATCATCGGATGTTCCTATCTATGTGAAAACATTTGCTCCCTGCCCAAACACCGCACACATACTCACACACACAGCCCATTTTTCAGCCACTGACTAGGAGTTGATATACCAGGTCAGACCTGTTCCCCGCACAAACAGCTAGACTTGAGTCACACAGATTTCGTCATAATTTGCTTCCAAAAAGTCTTGAGGAAAAGCTCTCCAGGCTTCCATAAGGACTTTTTCAAGTTTTTTTTTTTTTTTTTGTAAAAATAATCTATTTTAAGACATAAACCAGTGAGAAACAGGTGCAGATGATGACAGATGATCAGGCCGGTGATTAGTATACTGGTGATGCTGAATGCTGAGTGGTTGGAACAGACGAGAGGGGAAATGGGGTCGCCACTAGGGTTGTTATGTTAGCAGCCGATTTTTACATTTATTTTATCTTTAGGCACTCTGCAGTAAAACATTTTTTCAGTTTAATTTAGTTTAATATGAAGAAATGAGGGTTGGCTAGGACTGTTGTACATTATAGTATTGTATTAATTTCCATAGAATTTAACAGAACCATTTACTCAAACCACTTTAGCCAATATTAAACATTTTTTTGCCATTAGTTCTTCTACTAGTTTAGTCACTCCCAATCCCACCAATTAGCTAGTTTTTCCACTATCACATGATATAACCAAGCTGAAGAACTCAACCAGCATCTGCATCTTTCAAATGTCATAGGCAACTCTATTTAAAGCTCCCATATTTTACTATTTATGTAAAGAGTTAAGACAAGACTCAGAACTCATCCAAAGTGGATGAAAAAAAAAGCAGATAATATATTTCTGAAGGTATTCTTGTAATCCATTATGACTCCCACACGCCCAGAGAACTGTAGAGCTGAGTAGCTACCCAGGGGAGGGGATCTTATAATATGAGGTCACAATAAGGGGGGAATAGAATTGTCTTGTTTATGCACTGACCAATACAAAAATGGGAAAAGCAGGGAATTTTTTTTTTTCAATTTGACACTAACCTGAATGCCTAAAAATGACCCAAAAAAAAGTACATTTTGCATAGTTGATCTCTTTTAATGTTAAATGTTATTACAATGGGCAAAATAAAAATGATCTTGGAAACAGATTAACTCAATTTCTCATTACGTTGCAGTACACCACCATGTCTTGGATTGTTTTTCTCTAATAGCATGCTGCTTGTGTTTTATTCCTGCTAAAAACATGTAATTTATCATTATTGCCGTCAGTACCCCGGTGCTGCATTCAGTAGGAGGTTGCCTAGGAAGGCAGTGTTTGTCCTCCTGAGACAAAGTCAGACCCTGTGTAGATTCACAGTGGGAGCCTGATGGGGATTTGTCTCAGGCTGTCCCATGATCAGATGAAAAAAAGTATAGAAACAGACCTTAGGCACTAAAATGTAAAAAGTTAGTTTGACCATTTGGAGCCATTTTTGTGAAAAAGCTTAAAAGCTTAAAATGGCACTTTAAACAGTATGCATATTGAGAGGGGCAAGTGTGGATGCAGAAATAACAGAACAGCGCAGCAGGGTTTGCCAGTGCTGCTTGACGTTGCCATAGCAACACTGGCATGGGTGCAGATCCCAATAAAAAGCTTGTGTAAGTCATCGTGGTTTGATGTGGTAGAGGTACTATTTTGGGGTTAGGAACAAATATGAGACAAAAAAAAAAAAGAAAACCGGTTGTTGGACGTCTCCTTTCAAGAGCTGAGAACGACCTGAGAATGAACATCTGGGAGTCATTATTAATGGAATGTTGGATTATGAATTTGGCCAGAGGAGGGTCTGTAAAAGAAGCCGGATCAGGTCCAATGAGCATTTAGGCTGTCACCCATTAGGAAGTCTTTTATGTGAAATGGGAAAGCCTATTTATGGTATTTAAAAAAAAAAAAAAAACAATTCTGTGCAACTGGATTTAAGTTGATGAATAATGTAACAGGTTTAGTGGGACTTGGTCCGGAGTGAAAGAGCTTCTTGTTTTCAGGCCTCTTCATTAACACATTTTAGAAAGAGCTCGAATGCATGCTGGTCGCTGTTGTCACAGTTACCCAACACTTTGGCTGTGATTGTGTGATTTCTTTTTTTTTTTTTCTTTTTTTTTGCCTGCTGTTATGCAACCAAACTAATCAACCCCTCAAGAGCTGCTGAATCATTCTCACACCATCACAGTCAAATGGTTGACTGCCAATAAATTACTGAAAAAAAAAAAAACCCTATAACGTTTCAAACCATATTGAATGCTTATTCAGTATGATAAGATAATCTTATTGATCCCTAACAGGAAACACATTTGTTGCAGAATAAAAGGGGGGAAAAAGGAAAACAGCAACAACAACAGCAAGAAAATAGAAACTCGAAAGACAACAAAACACGCAGCACGCAGGTGCCACTTTATGATGGTACACGGTACCTATTGCATACTGTACCTACTCTTACAGATTCTTTTAGCAGATAAACCCATGCTATCTGTGCACATTTTAGGCCGATCCTGATTGTATGTCATCTTTTTGCAGACATTAGTTGTAGTGCTGCAGTATGCATCTTTATACCACAGGAACCACAGAAGCTGAAAAGTGTTATTCTCTAATCAAAAAGAAAGAAAGAAAGAAAGAAAGAAGGTTGCATTATAATTTAATCATGAACATTAATGTCCAAAAAGTATTTGTATTCTTTTATTCATAGCAATAATAATAATAGAATTACTGTAAAATTAATGTAGTAATAATAATAATAATAATAATAATAATAAAAAAAATCATAAAGTTTCAGATGACTTTTGATTTCCTTACTTACAGTATTATTTTTTCATTTATTTACAGTCATATTTTTGGTGTTTAGATTTATTCTATATTTGCAGAGTTTCACAGCAAAACGAGATAACAGTTTTAGAGTTTAGTTTTATTTTTTTCTTCAAATGGAGCAAGAAGGAATGCACGCTGATAGACAATATTTTGTGCATTTTTTTTTTTTAAGTAAAAAAAAAATATATATATATTTTGTCTACAGTTTTTGGATTATATAAGCGTGAATTTCGTGTGATTTTGCGAAAAGCTATAATTCCATCACCCGCTGTTTTTATCACAACGGATAAATCAGCCTACAGGTGTGTTTATGCGTTATATTTTATGATTTGTTTAAGTACGCAGTTCAGTATCAATAAAAAAAAAAAAAAGAGTCAAACTGAAAACTTTGAAAAATAAATCAAAGCAAAGGTGTTTAGTTTTGTTGCACATAGAACCTTTTAAATTGCAAGGATTGTTAAGGATCACGGGAAACACTCTAAACAATACAAAAACCTCAATTTACAACGTCCCTCCCCTACAAGTTTCAGTTCGGTACCTGACGACAGCTCCTGATTAAAGGTACAGTACAGGTATCCACTGTTTAACCAGCAGCATCTTGTGTCTCTTGTACACAATTCACTTGTGCCTATGTAAACTTTCTTTTCTTGGTTTCAACATTCTCCAAAAACCAATTGAACTCATTTAAATCACTTGTTGCAGCCACTGTATCATCGCATCACTGATCATGTGACAGAAAGAAGGGATATACTAATGGTATCATCTCAACGTGTCAGCTCCTGCTCAAAAATCTGCCAAGTACGTGTCATGCTTTGATGAAAACATGGACGTTTTAAGCTTCAAAAAAATTACAAAAAATAATAACAATTAATTATAGAATATATTTAAGCAACATCACACAAAAGGTACTGTTGGGCTGGCTATCAGCGCGGCTGTGATGCGGTCAAAACGCACGAGGATGCAGAGCGATTTCTGAAGATATCACTGCAGTGCTGATATTCAGTACAACAGCATGACCTCAAGTGTGATATTGGTTTCATACAACAGTTCCGTAGACACTATTTACTTATGATGTGTTTGTTTCTTTAAGTAGAGTGATTTTCGCGACTGGTGGCGCTGGCGACTGAGAGTTAGTGGACTTAAAAGGGGGTGAAAGTAGTTCCCTTCTAAATATATTTAGAGGTTACTGGGTTAAATCCCAAATAGTGTTACAGTAAATGGAAAGCTAGTGTGCTTGGGTGTATACTGACTTGTTCAACACACTTAGTAGCACCCTTGATTAGGGGTTATAGAAGGATTTGCGAATAATAAGATTCAGTTATTTGTCACATGTACTTTACAGCACAATTAAATTATCCCAGTTAGGAAGCTGAGATCAGAGCACAGGGTCACCCAGGATACCAGCACCACTGGAGCAGGTAGGGTTTAGGGCATTGCTGAAGCGCTCAACAGAGGCAACTTGGCAGTGCTGGGGCTCGAACCCCCGACCTTCCAATCAGCAATCCAAAGACTTAACCGTTTGAGCCACCACTAATTAGAACATCTGTGATGCTGAGAGATATACAGTATATCCCAGTGATCTGTGATCTATATGAATGTGTAATTTTTTAACAGGAAAAAATAGCAGTTTTGACAGGCCTACTGTAGTATAGAAGGAAGTACTTTCCAGAGACTTCAACAAGCTTGTTAATGACCGTTGACTGCTGTGCTGGTTTGTTTCACACCACTGCTGTCTGTTGGAAATCATTTTATGCAATATTTTAGTCATGTCTAGTTAAGAAGAAGCGTGTTTATCTTGTGTGTGTGTGTGTGTGTGTGTGTGTGTGTGTGGCTGTGTGTGTGTGCTGGAGCATGGTGAAACACCACAATGCTAATCTTTGGCTGTGTGAACCAGTGAAATGACCTGCAATGAATCACACCCTGTTGAGTCCATTCAACTAGGCTGATTAGCATTAGCAGACTGGGTTGTTGTGGTTTTCTATTGAATAGGCATTCTGCTAAATGATGGACCTGTTCAGGCCTGCATGATACACACACACACACACACACACACACACACACACACACACACACACACACACACACACACACACACACACACACTTAGCTTATCCATGTTTACTTAATATGGTGTAAATTGTATAACTAAAATTCATTGTGTGTGCAACATCTTGCTCTTGGATGCTGAGAGATAAATCTGATGTTGGAACCGGATGCTTTGAAGCAGCCTTAACAATTTCAGGTATTTGTCGGTTGCTATGGTGATTTCAGGTTGCTCTCCAAGATGGCTGGCATGAAAGAACAGCAATTCATCGAGGAGAAGCCGTTACTTCCAGAAACCCGAGGCCAGGAGACAGAAATGGTGAGTGTGTACATGTATGTGTGTGTGTGTGTGTGTGTGTGTGTGTATTTAGATATATGTGTGTGTTCATCTGTCTAAATATAGTGGACGAAGTAGAGATTTGGGTGTCCTCATTTTGGAGGATTTTGTTTCTCTGTGAACCCACAAAAGTGTTTCAGTTTCAGCATATAGAGGGTTACTAACACGATCAGAAAAGCATGAAATGCGGGAGTGAGAACAATGTCGCCTAATATATAATGGGCTTGATAAATAACACTTTTGTTAAAAGCCTGTTTTTTTTTTTTTTTTTTTTTACGGCTTGGAACGTTCTGTTACTTGAGCACATAAACTGTGTTTGATTCCAAGCCATAGAGAGTGAATGACAATAAAAAATGGCAACTAATTAAGAGCTGTGGTTGATGGCAGAAGAGTTCTAACATCTGTCATGAGCATAAAAAAACCCTTTGTAGTACTATTAAAATTTTTTGAAAAAAAAAAAAATACTAATAATTTGTTATTATCTGCAAGATAGTCATATATTCCTGTCTATCTTCATATAAACTGCATGTCTGAGTCACCACTTTGAATTTATATTGCAGATCTAAAGTATAAGCAACAAGTATTAAAACCACAAAGACTAAGAACTAGGCTTGATCCGAACAAAGAATCAGCATAGACAATAGGATATAAACTGTGTAGACCATATAGATTCTTTCTTTTCTTTTTTTTTTTTTTTACTTTATACCAACTGCTTCAAGTGATACATTAAAGTGATGCATGTGCTATCTGTGGTGGTCTGGGAAAACCCATCTGACGTTGATGTGGCTGAATTCTAACACAATTTTTGCAAAGCATGCTTCAATTAGCTCTACATCCTAAAATGTTACGGCTTTTTGAAGCTTTTACATATTCAAATAACACATATGTTCATTCCGTCACTCATCGTCTATACCGCTTTATCCTATACACAGGGTGGGCCTTAAGCCTATCCCAGGATACTTGGAGACACGAGGTGGGGTGCACCCTGGACATCACGGGGCACGCACATGTACTGTACACGCTTTTTCACACACTGTGGGAATTTGGGAATGCCAGTTAGCCTGATCTGCATGTCTTTGGACTGCGAGAGGAAACCGGAGGTACAGGGAGAACATGCAAACACACCCGAGGCGGGAATCGAACCTGGACCCTGGAGGTGCGAGGCCACAGTGCTAACCTTTATACCTTTATACTTAACACCTACGTTATTATAACGAATTTGACATAAACCTACCATTATTTCAGAAATTTATATTTGTTCAACTTACAGTGGTGGCCAAGAGTATTGAGACAAAAGTGAAATTAATTTTTTTAATGACGTTCTCAATCAAAAAACTAAGAAAAATGCGTTATTTAATACAATGGAATTGCTATACACCACTCAGTATTAAGTATGAAGACGTTTATTCTTCCAGTCAAAACATCTGTAGTACTCTGGTGTTATTCGCAGAGGCGAACACCCTGGCTGTAATCTGCAAGTGTTGTTTGTGAATGATCGTGTGTACAGTTCACACCGACAGATGCGTCTCTTCCGCAAGTTGATGACAACATGTTATCCGGCGATTTTGCAAGGATACTCGCTAAATGTTCACGGGAAAGACTGCACAGCCACCTCGGCCAGGATCGTCATTAACACAGATGTACAGCCCTGCTTAAAACCATCCAGATGTTTTACTGCGGCTAAGAGTCTCATCACCGTACTGTGCTCGAAGTCTTCTGTAAATGTCAATCGGTTTTACACCTACAGTACATTCATTAGAGGTATTTAATCACAAGTCCCAGTTTGACTTGAACGCCTTGACTTGTATAATACATACTGTACCATATACTGGATTGTCTTTTGGCCAGTACTGTAAATGTATATAAGTGGAAATTATGTCCTTAAGTTAAATACGAGTTTTGCTTTCAGTGTATATACAGTACAGCAAGGATACATAAATATGTATATTTTATCAAAAGGATGCAGAAATATTTTTTTTTACAGAGCACTACACGGTTTCATCACATGATGGGTATTCCCAAACTGCCCCAGTTATTTGTTTGTGGGGGTTTTTTTTTTTGTTGCTGGATTTCTTCAACAACAAATCAAGATAGAGCTTGGTGCTAAAGAAGCACTTTAAAGATTCCTTAGTCAGGCAAGGTATAATCTGTATACAGTATAGGACATGTCATAGTCGGCACATATACAGGTCGCTGTGTGTTTTCCCTGTAACACGTGTTTATGTGTAATGAGGCAGGCAAAAGCAGCGTGTGTGAACGCAGGACCCTGCCCCCAGCCAGCACGCCCCGCCCGCAAGTGGCATGAGATCGCTCGCCATTGGCTCGGTGTGACACGCCGCCACCGGACCAGCGGGGGGTGCATCCCGGTAACAAATGCACAGGCCACGCCCACTTCGTCCAACAGTAGATTAGAAGTTAATGAGCTTTTCATAACGAACCTTTCCACTCTTGAAGGATCACAACACTGCAGAGCTTAGTGTTGTCCATGATTGACAACTGACAGAGGCTTTTATCCAGTCCCAAATTGTACAGCACCATGATCGAGTGTTCGACCATGGTTCCCTGTCTGACCTGGCGTTTGAACCTTTACCACTGAATGAATAAAGTGAAGGAGTAGTGCTTTAGTCATTCAGTCTATCTTTGTGTTTTTAGGCTAAAAGAGGAAACTGTCTCCTATTAAACACAGCTGCAATTGCATTTTGCCATGGTAATGTCCTTCCTGTGATGACCTCTGACTTCTCACTGGAATAACAAAAATATAGCATCTACCAACAAATCAGCTTTGGAAACATTACGATTATTTCAGTAGAAGCATATCTAGCACTAGGTGTTGTGGTTAAGGTCAAATCCCTAAACTTATTTATACCTGTGCCCAGGATTCGTGGATTGGATTCTGCCTCGCTCAGCCCTTTTGTCTAAAGGATAAACTTAATGAAGGAATCGATACTAAACTCTGCAGTGATCCAAGTCTATGAAAATTGAATAAACCAGGCCAACAAAATCCTGATTCTGAACTAAACTTCTCTCAATCTTTACAGTCATGATCCACATGGTCCACAACTAAACAACAAACTAATACATGACTAATAATAATGAATTAATACATGAACTAATCTTTAGCACATAAGGAAATACTGCAGCGTATACATTACCAGGCATCTGAGTCATTTGTGTAGATCTGTAGATCAACTAGGAACCATGGAGGTTAATGGTGACCACTGTATTTATCCCATTTTATGATCGTGGTAAGACCCCAGGTCAACATTCACACATTATAGGCAATTTGGGAACGTCAGCTTAACCTGCATGTCTTTGGGAGGAAACCAGAGTACCCGGAAGAAACCAAGCACTGGGAGAACATGCAAACTCCATGCACACAGACCCAATACGGGAATCGAACCTAGGACCTGGAGGTGAAAGGCCACAGTGCTAACCACTACGCCACGGTGTCACCCATATGTGACAAAACATTAATAATAGTAATAAATAAGCATTAAGGAGAATTAAGGAATAAGTAGAATATTGTTAACTCATTCTGTTAATGAGTATCATGTTTTGTGCTAAAAGAACCTTCATTAACATTGTGAAATAGGAAAGTTTGAAACCATTTTGAACAGGTTTGCTAGCAACCTCAGTTCTAAAATAAATCCAAGATATAAATTTTTTAATATGATTTGGTGGTTTAAAACACGGGTTGCATCATTTTACAAAATAGATAATATTATTAGCACAATAGAGTTAACAATATATAAATACATGACTAGTTCTAGTTAGCCATATTGCTATTTCTTGGAAAACATAACAGTTCAATTTGTGCCAATTACACCATAACTTTGAAAGACACCAATTGGGTTTAGCTCAGTGTGACTGCAGAAGCTTCGTATGAGTCTCAGCTGGCCTTCGAAATGCATTTTTGCACGGAACGAGGGTTTTGGAATTTGGCCCCAATCAATTACATTCTACTTGCACGCTGAGTGACAAAATTCACGATTGGTATGCAGAGCATGACAATTTATAACAACCAAGACATACTATAATATACTTATAATCATCTCAATTCTGATTTAAGATAAACTTGGGGGGGGGGGAATCTGAATTATCCCTTTAAACCCAATGCTGTTTGAAATGTTTTTTCATGCACTGTGGATTTGAAGAGACTCTACAGCACTGGTGAGATTTCAAGTTTTTGTGATCCTTTCAGATCTTTTTCCAACTTTACTGATCAATATCAACCAACAAAGTTTAAGTGGAAAACAAATAACAGTATTTTACACTGGATGTAAAAAAAAAAAAAAAAAAATGGAAGAAGAATCACCATTGCATGTTGCAAAAGTATACACACCTTTTAACTAGTACTTAGCACTACAATACACAGTCTTTTTGGGTAAGATTCTACCAAGTTAGCACATAATAATTTGGCATTTTCCCCCCCAATCTTCCTTGCAGAATTACTTCAGTGTACATCCCTTTAAGACACAAGTTTTCAATAGGATTTACAGATGTGCTTAGATTGGGCCTTTCCACAATGTTTTGTTCTTCTGCTTCATTTGAAGCCATTCCTTTGTTGATTCATGTTTTGTAATATCCTGACAGACAGGATATGTTTTCCTGATATATATATATATATATATATATATATATATATATATATAGCTGACTTGCAGACACTATCGGGTTTTATTTTGCAATAATAGCTCCATTTCCAGCTTAGAAAAAAGCAGTTTCACAGCACGATGCTGCCACCACCATGCTTCATCCTGAGAATGGTATTGTGACCTGCTGCATAGCGCCAAAGTATATATATAAGCTATATTTATAAAATCAAAGAAGAACTAAACAGATCAAAGAAACCAAAAAGATCAAAAAGAGCTGCTCTTTATTTGGTGTTAATCATAATCACGACTTTAAAGACAGTTGTATGATCATTTATTTTGAACAGGAATTTAATGTAATTGGTTCATTTTGAGCACATTCACATGCCAAATTTTAAAAAATGTGCCCAGGGATCTTTTTTCAAAAACTGTTTTTTTTTTACATTTGAAATTTGTTGGTTGTGATATAACAATACAAGTGGAAAAAAATCTAAAATGATATGATGTGGTTTATACTTTACATCAAAAACCTGCAATTTTATCCAGAGCTGTAGACTTTTTACATCCACTGTACTGTATGACTCAGTCGCCTGTTAACATTTGCACATATTATTTCCTGATGTGCTAAGGTTTAGTATGTGTATTCATTCATCGGTATTAATATCTTATTTCTTGTGGATCTTATACTGTAGTAAAGCTTTGGCAATTAATAAATGTCTATTTTGTCAGATATTAAGTATCAAGTTATGGTATTGTTTATTACATAGATTGATCAAGATTATGTAATCGCTGCTTGAAGGCAAAAAATAATAATAATTAACTTCAGTGCACAGGTTTGTAAACCACCGCTTCTGTCAGTTTATCATAATACATTTCTAAATCACTTCAGTCATGTTAAGTCAGGAGGCTTTAGACAGGACAAGATGATCAAGGATTTTTCACACTTGTGAAGTGCCCCTGCATTCCAGTACTGTGTGTAATGTGTTCTTGTCGACTTCCTAACATAATCTCCTTTTGAGAGAAAAACATTTCTTATTTTATTTTATGGACTGTTCCAATACTGATCATAAATGAAATGGATAAAAAGAAAAGAAAAGGAAAAAAAAAATCCTTTTCAAAATAGAAGAGGTAAATGAAGACAGCTTCAATTTTTTTTAAACTCCAATTAAAATATTAAAGTATAAAGCCTTATGTTTCTCAATATACAAGAACTAATCACAAAAAGGCATCTTACGTTGACTTTACAGTAGTTAATGAGACTACATCACCGATACCTTTAGCTACTGTAAGGATGAACAACATCCTCTTAGGTTTGCTAGCATGAGAATAACTTGCTAAGCGCTACTAGCTAGCTGTGACAATACAAATTGCGGTCATAAACATAAAGTGATAGATTATAGTGAAGTGTATTTGTTAAGGATTTGAATTAACTTCTTAAATCTTTGCATGCCGAAAAGTTGACCTTGTATCATTATAGAGGGATGTTGTGGTGTTTGGAAATTGTGGCGATTACAAAGCAGAAAGCAGTAGGTTTTTCTTGTGGATTATATTAAGCTTTAGGTCTATATAATTATTAGGTGCATGAAAAAAAAACTTTCAAATTTAAAACTACTTTTTACAAAAAAAAAGTAATAGTTGTTTAAAAAATATATCTGAACATTTCATTCACAAGAGAGTAATAAGACAGTATGATGTAAGTAACTACTGAGCCCCATAATAGAAGGGGAAAAAATATGAAATACATAACAGGAGAGAAGTAAAAGGAAAAAAAATACTAAATTTGAGATGGGTAAGAATATAAATTTTTTTTTCAAAGTACATTACAAATATAATTAAAACCCAAATAATTACTAAAAATAATTACTGTTATCAAGCCTCTGTGCGAGGTTGAAGAATCCCGCCTTCTGTGTTATGATTGGTTAGATGACTTTGGTCTTGTCTACGATTGGTTAGAAACCTATAGAATGAAGGCGGGACTTAAATCATTGTGTTTTTAGCCAGTTTAGCACAATATTTGTTAACTGTTACATCTCAATGTCTGTCTAAGCCACAATTTTAGTTTGTGTAATTAAATGATTTAAAAATAAAGATAACAATAATTATTAAAATAATAATAAAATGTTTAAAAAAAATCTTTTTTACAAAAAGTTTGCTGTTAGCCAGCTCCTGTTAGCATTCGTGTGAGAGTTTAGGAAATGCCACCTTCTAGATGGATTAGAAAGCTACAGGATAAAGGTGGGACTTGGTCAGGGTTCTGACTTTTTTTCCCCCTCACCAGGTAGTAAACACTTCATGAGTCATGAAGGAAGTCGACGAGGGCGTATTAAAACACTATTGGAACGAGGCGCTTGACTCACATCAGCGTGTCCGTTAGCACACATTTTGCAGATGACTGATCACTCTGTGTGTCATTTGGGTTTGTTCACGCTCAGTGTTGTGGCTTGTACTAAGTGCTTTGTCAGTGGTGGCATCAAATCTGCATCATGTTTAACCACAGGGCTAAATTAGCCCATAATCACATAACGATAGTCCCAGGTTTTATTCTGGTGAATCCCTGAAACCCGCTAATCTGAATGCAACTGCAAGCTCTCGTTTGTCTCTTTATCCCTCACAAGCCAGATTGGCTCACTCTCCCAACATACACACTGTGTCCAAAATGATGTTAAACCAAGAGTTGGTAAGTTTCTATTTCCAGAGCTTGCTTTCAATCTTGTAATAGCTGTGGTGATAATATTACTAATACACTACTAACACATCTCTCTTAACTGTTTAGCAGGGAGAGTATCTATGTTCCCAGGGCCACATGTTCCACGCTTCGATGATTAATTGGAGGAATTTGTAGATCTTAAACTAAAGCTAAACTCCATTATCTGATACATTATTTTGAATGTGATTTTAAAGACACATCAAGCCCTGGGGATATAGTGTAATCTCGATTCAGTATTACTGAATCAGCTTCACACAGATGATAGATGACTTCTGACTTCTGATTCAAGACGGGTGGACGGGTGACCCTTCCTTCAAACACTTCACTTGCATACGTGTTTAATCTATTATTTATCATTGAATTGATAAATAATCCCATGCATATCATTATGTAGTGGTTTAAACTACATTCATATGCATGCTTAGCCATGTTCTTTGTACAGTTTCTTTCTTTAATTGTAATTGTATTATATTTTCAGCATCTTTGCAGTTTCAAATAACATTTTTTTGCTTTTGAATTCTTGCAAGATTCTGAGGCACACTTGGCCGTATTCAGAGTTGGTAACGGAGCTCCAATATTGCAGGAATATTTGCACATACAACATTCATAAGTTTGGTTATGTAGGAACTTAAGTCATTTTTGGGGCTCCCCACTGAGAGAAATAGTAGAAGCATACAAGATGCTTTCTTTTTTTTTTTCTTTTTCAATAGTGCCTAGTCGAATGTCTTTAAACACAAATACTTGCCTTATATCGTGCCTTGGAGAAGGAAAGATGTCTAGAAGAAATCGTTCTTTCTTTGCTGTTTAATGTACTATGATGTAATACCCAATTTTACTCAAAACACTAATGATGATATATGAATGTAATGATGGCAGGCATAAGAATAAATCTAATGGCAGAATGCCGAAGGAACGATTGCATGAATAGTTCTAGTTCTAATAATCAGATTAATGACTAAATAAAAAGTTGCTTTAATCTAACAATGTGGCTTCCAGTCATTAATGAGCAGATTATAAAACAGTTGTATTATTGCACCCAGAAAAAGGGGTTTTACCTGTGGATAATATACGGTATCTACTTTATTAAAATAAATGAAGTTTGGAAATGTGCTTAATTCTACTTAATTTTAGTTTAACCTAAGCACATCATCATTTACTATTGTGTAGTTTTTTAAATTTTGCTCAACTTTTACTTGGGCAAATTTAACTTTTTAATTTGCTCTTAATTAAAATATGTTGAAAAATTATACCCCCCCCCCCCCCCCCCCCCTCAGAATTCTGATTTTAAGCCCCACATTCTGACTATTTCTTAGAATTCTGACTTTAAACTCTGAATTCTGACGTTAAACCCACAATTGTGACTTTAATTAAGTCAGGAATTTAGAACTCAAATATGTATTAATAGGTAATTAATAATTAATGGTCGCTCTAACCCTCATCCATACCTAACATTGATTTTGATTATTGATCTTTGTTTGAGGTGATATCAGGGCACAAAAAAATAAAAAAAAATAAAAGCTTAAATCCAGAACTGTTTATTATCAAATTCAGAACTGACCATACCTTGTAGTCTGAGGTCTGAGGACTGATGTGCACAATTGAAATAATCGAAATTGCCACTACACGCATAACTCAACTCTGAGTACGGCACTGTGCATATTTTGATGTCTACACCTAAGCTAACCCTTTTCACTTGTGTACACTTTGCCATGTGTTGTTTAAGGATGTCCACTTACACACACACTAACCTCTCTGTTTCTCTATTCCGGTGTTCAGGAATTGATCCATGATCCACCTGAGGAATGAAAACAGATGAGAACTGGGTATCATGATCTGTACTGTATAATGCTAGCCGGTTCCTGTTTTCATTCTGTTCTCTTTAGCCTCTTTAGTCATCTGTATTACAGCGAATTCGCGAGAAGCAAAACAGTCCTGTGCATCTGAGATCAGCCGGAAAGGACAATATTTAACACTGGTCATAGCTGTCCAATTAGTGTTTTATCAAGCAGCTCCAGTTATGCAAACTGTGTACTTTTGTGTAATAATTCTAGTGGTTGTGACTGTGTGTATGTTCATGTGTTGCAGGAGAACTGTGAGAGCTTCATGCCTGTAGGAGACTGGAAGGTAACGTTTAAATTGTCATTCCTAAAGAAAAACTAGCAGTAATATTCTTTAAAATAAGTAATCATTATTCTAAGATTGTGTGTGTGTGTGTATGTGTGTGTATGTGTTTACTGACCAGTTAGCACAGTATTAATGAAACGGTCATGGAGTTTGCATGGGTGGTAAATACGCCTCGACTTTCTGGGTCTGAGACCTGAATGGGAAAATGGAGACCTGATGCTCCGTGGCCAGGACAATCGATTGAGATAGAGATTGAGATTGCAGAACTAGGAGCTCAGATCTATTAATTATGCATGGATGCATAAGAGTAGTATTCTCTCATGCGATTTGTGTATGAAGCAAAGAAATAAAGCAAAGCTGAGATGGCTACGCCTATAGCTGAATCACTGTGGCAAGCATGGAAGTGAAGTCAAGGTCGGATTTGTCTTGTGCAGGTACAGTAGGATTGAATAGCAAGCTTTCAGGATGAGGGCGATACATCAACCTAAAGTTCAGTGTGGTCCATCAAAAAGCTTGGCATATGAGGTTGTAGCATAATGTAAACAACATGGACATATCATACCAGATATGGTATATATATATATCTGTGTCTCTTAGAAATGGTTTCAATCCAAACAGGAAAAAGGAGGAAAAATTCAATGGTGAAATAAATTGAGATGTAATGCATGTCACATCAGCTAAGGACAGAGTAGCATGCCATCTACAGAACTGCAAGAGTGATAGACAGGCCTAGAGAGCCTTCTAGTGGTTAAAGGTACAAGAACCACATTCTATGACAGATAGGTCAATACATCTGTCTATCGGTCAACGCCATTGAAGTCTATGCATATAGAATATCTCACAGTTAATATTATTCTAAATAATCCGCAGTTAACGGATTTTGTATGTATTTATTATGTTTGTATTAGTACATACAGTACATTCCGTATATTGCATAGCCATTCTTATATGAGGAGCGTTCAAGTCAAACAAGGACTTGTGATGAAATTTCTTGTAAATGAAGGCAAGTGATGAAGCTTCTAAATGGACATTTCGAGAAAATTTGTAGTACAGAATGGGGACGAGACTCTTGAAAAAGCATGAAAAATAAAATGAGAAGCTTCGTAAAGGAAGGATTTTTTTTTTTTTTTTAGAGCTAGCTGCTTGAATAGAACAGGAAGCGATAACAACACCTTGCTTTGCAAACTACAAACTGTAAATAGATGGCAGTTGAAATACAAGAGGCGTTCGAGTCAAAATGGGACGTGTGATAAAAACTTTCATGGATGAAGGCAGTAAAACATTTGAATGGTGCAAACATTATAAAGAAGGTCGGGCATCAATGGAATGATGATTCCAGCTGAGGCGGCTCAGAGCCTATCACGCAATCATTCACCAACAGCACTTGCACATTACAGGAACACAGCTCAAAGTTTTTGCCACATCCCCCGTACAGTCCTGACCTCACTCCAAAGCATTTTCACACATTTGGGCCATTAAAGGAGCTCTTGGAAGGCTAGTGTTAGTGCTAGACGTGAAGCAGGAGGTCTGATCATGGTTCTGACGTACAGAGAAAACGTTCTACCTTGATGGAAACCAAGCACTAGTCAAACACTGGAATAAGTGCATTAGTGTAGCAGGGGATTATTTAGAGAAGGAAAAGCAGCTTTTTACTCTTCAAACAGTTTTCTCTTACTTTGTATGCTGCAAAGTCCTGGTTTGACTTGAACGGCCCTCTACTTGTATTACTAGTAAATACTGTAACGTGCACTAGGGCAGTGCACCACTGAGATGGAACAAGATCACTGAGATAATCAAGACATTTAGAGTGCAAGAGTGGCCGCTGGTTGAGTGCACTACCATACAGGGTATAGCTCTCAAATAGTTCTTTGAAGATACTGTGTAGACTATGATTAATTATCCAACACTGTAGCTTGGAGGTACTCAGAGCTTTGAATTTACAAAATTGAGATCAGCAGCTCAAGACCTTAACCAACAGAATACTACTATCATTATACTCACGCCCGATCTCATTTACCCCTCCTCTACCATCTGGCGGCTTTTTACCCCTGCTGTGAACATTACCCATTATTCATAATTGCCCCCCAATAAACACATCAGCACATGCATCGCTCTCTCTCTCTCGCTCTCTCTCTTTTTTTTTCTCGCCCTCTCTCCTTAGAGACCGAGAAAACATGAACTGGCTTTGCTCTCCATGTTAAAGAGGCTTTTCAGCACACTAAAAAAAACAAGCTCATGGTTTCAAATATGTATACTGTATATACTGTAACACACATACTGTACAGTGGTGGCCAAAAATATTAAGACAACATATGCTATGTATATGTATTATAGCTCTCCCTGTGCATAAAAGAAGTGATGTAATTAATTATCAGTTGGCTATCTGGCTGAAGAGTTGTACTAATTGCCTGAAAAACTGGCTATGTGACAATGGTGTTCAGCGTCTGGAGCCATAGCCTGGGTCATCTCCAGACCTAAACCCAATAGAAAACTGTTGGACAGGCAGGAGAGGTCAAGAAACCATCTTCAGTGCATGATCTTCAGGAAACATTCGAGCAGGCAAACAAGACACCAGAGTACTGCAGATGTCTATGCAGGTTTTGAAGAATGAGGGGCTTCATACTAAATATTGTCCGTCAGATTGTCATTATTTAAATAAGTTCGAGAATGTCATTAAAACACAGAATTTCACTTTTGTCTCAATACTTTTGGCCACCACTGTACGTTCACGACATGCCATGTCCGCTACATTTGTGTGCATAGTGCTGGAATTAAATATGGAAGACAAAGTAATGAAACTTACAGTGGCAAGATGTTAAATTTCACACATGGTCAATACATATACATTAAGATATTAATACAAAAAAAAAAAAACACACCAAAAAGCAAAATAAAATTAGTTCAACAAGTTGCATCTCTCTTTTTAGATGTCAGATAGATATTTTAATTACTTATTTAACCACGATTTTTGTCATTATAATTAAATTCAACCTTAAAAGCATTACTTACTGTAAGTAATGCAGCACACCGGATATATTTTGAGCACTTTTTTTTTTTTTTTTTTTTTTGCGAAACAGTTAGCCGCTAAGGTTGGCACTGTGACCCGATTCTCTTCCAATATAAACATTTTGCATTTTGGACACTGGAACATAATACGCTTTTTTAAAGCAAACATTCTGTCCTTATATTGAAATGTTAAATGATAATGGTTCGCAGTCGTGAGAAGATCATAGTGGTGAGTGTATTAACTAATTGTGCAATGAATGATGGCATACGGGAACAAATTTGAGTTTGGTCTCTGCCATGTGCGCCAAATACCAACTCTCATTTTGCTTCCAAAGAGGCAGACCTTCTTTTATTTATTTGATGTAGTCTTGAGGAACAGTTCTCCACACTTCCTGAACGATTTTGTTGGCTCTTATTTTCAGTCCAGCACAATCCCTGTACAGATGAATAATTTTTGTTTGTTAAGCCACACAGTGACCTATGAATCATTCAAGCAAAAAAACATCTAACTTTAGGCATGAACCAGTGAGAAACAGGTGCAGATGACGACAGATGATCAGGCTGGTGATTAGTATACTGGTGATGCTGAATGCTGAGTGGTTGAACCAGACGAGAGGCAATATGAGGTCACTGCTGAGGTTGTTAAATAAACAACCAATTAATTTTTTTTATTTTTTTATTTAATCGACTAATAATTTAATTACATTTTATTTAATTTGAAGAAATTAGGGGTGGATCAAGACTTTTGCACAGTACGCAGCTTGTGTGACAGGTGTAGCATATGAAAAGAAAACTTTAAGATCTTCTGTCCACAATTCAGATTTTTTTTCTTTTTTGCTTAGATCAGATATTTGCCATTAGTTATAGTAAGTGCTACATTTTTATGACCTGTATTACATTAAGGCAGAAATTCATCTTTGCACTCCAACCTGGTAATGTGCATCTCATACAAATAACTGAATATATTGGCAAATCTTGAACCAGATGGCAAAAGTAGTGATTTATATACAAATTCGATTTATTTCTTAGAATTAAATGTATTGATAATATTTACATGTACACTGTTTAGTATCACTGTTTCAGCTGGTGTGTTATACATCATTCAGTGCTGCTGTTATGGTCATGTGTGGAGCGAATTGGGACCAGATTGCACCAGATCAGAAGAGAGCCAGGCGGTAAAAAAAAAAAGGGGGGGGGGGGGGGGGGAAGGGGGATGGTGAATTAGGATAAGACCACGTTCACCATGCATGACCCAGAAATGCTGCAGAGGAGAAAATGTAGGATGACAACACAGTTTCCTGAAAGACAGAAAAACTGGCCAATCATATAGCTCTGAGAGCCAATAGGAGGCTGAAGTGTACTATAAAGGCGGGGCGGGGGAAGATGCGAGCAGGAGAAGGAGGAAAGGAGAGGAAGAGAAAAAGCACCGTAGCAACAGAAACATCTCTGCATCCGCTCGCTGTCTGGATCCTACAGAAGGAACATCATTCTTCTGAGTCATCTTAAATCAGACTCGTTTTCTCAGTCTTCCTCCTCTGCATCCTCATCCTCCTCCTTAGCAGCCATGCCTGAGTGTTGGGATGGGGTGAGTGCTATTAGACCGACTGATGGATGGCAAAAATGTAAAAATTAAATATCTTTAATGTGTTTTGCTGTTTAGAATTAGAGGCAAAAAACAAAACAAAACTCGTATTAATGTTAACAGTGAGCGTATTAAAAGCATTATTTAAAAAAATACACGACTAGATATGGATGGTGCATAAGTGGTATATACTGAATAGTTATATTTCAGGAAATGTCTGTTGAAATATATAAGAACACATTAATAAGGAAATACATAATAACAGTCCGATATGTAATAATGCTTCCATAGAGGTATTAATAAGTAATAGATGAGTAACTCAGTGGTTGCATTTCACTGTAGCATGACATCACATCATGTCTCCTAATGTACAATACAGCTGAAAAAAAAATCTTTATTTCTTTTTAACTATATTTCATTCACACTGCTATGCTGGGTATGCGTGTCTGTGATGTTTGCTGGGGATAAGGATCTGTGCTGTTACATGCTTCTAAGGTGGCAGTGCAGGTGCAGAGTCATTCCTACAGCACTCACACACACACGTATACATCATTTGATGGTATGCGCCAGGGAGTGTTCAGTGATCGAGGATGCATAGCTGTTTATCTTTGTATTTACTTAATGATTTTTTTCCCCCACGGAAAGTGTGTTTCGAAGGTGTGTGGATTGAGGTGTTTATAAATGTATTCTCAAAGTCATATCTATGACCTTGAAAGAACTGTGAAGGAACGGTTAGCTTCGGGAAGTGTGAGGGAAAAAATATACAGTATGGGTGAGGAAATAAGGAGACTTATTTCTTTATAATCATAGCCAGGAGCGAAATGAACATTTTATGGCATGGCATTCTGTATCAGAGTTATAGTAAAACATAACAATGTATATAAATGTATAAGCACACACATTATTTATTGGTATTATATATACCGTACAGTATATGGTTGTGGAATAAGTAGATATTTTACATTTAATTATATACACTTTGTGGTCATGTGTCTTTTAGGAACATGACATTGAGACTCCCCATGGTTTGCTGCACGTGGTGATCCGTGGGGCTCCAAAGGGCAACAAGCCTGCAATTCTCACCTACCACGATGTAGGACTCAATCGTAAGTACAGTTTATCATTTTTATCAATGTTTATCATTTTTGTGACTAATGAGAACTATGTGGCTGTTACAAAACCCCTTGCACCCAGTCATTCGTTACATTTAAAACAAACTAAAAACAAATTCAGAATCTGTCTTTATGTGACAGAAAAAAAAAGACTTTTCAAAGATTGGATCACATACTGTTCACTATATGGACAAAAGTATTTGGCCAAACCTGCAATGAAATTGTATTCAAATACATACACTTCACTATGGAGTTGGTTCCCCTTTTGCCACTATAAAAGCTCCCACTCTTCTTCGATGGCTCTTCACAAGATTTTAGAGTGTTTCTGTCGGAATCCGTGCCCATTCATTCTGTAGAGCATTTACACTGTAAGATCAGGCACTGATGTTGTGTGAGAAGGCCTGACTCGCAATCTCCGTTCCAGTTCATCCTAAAGGTGCTCGATGACGTTGAGGTCAGGGCTCTGTGTTCGGCCCAGTCAAGTTCTTCGACGCATTGAACCATGTCTTTATAGTCCTTGCTTTGTGCACTGGGGCACAGTCATGTTGGAATAGAAAAGGTCCTTCCTCAAAGTGTTGGCACGAAGTTGCAAGCATAGCATTGTCCAAGATGTCTTGTTTTGCTGAAGCATTATGATTGTGCTTCACTGGGGATAAGGGGTCTGATTGACTGAAACACCTGAATTCAATAATTAACAGGATTGGACAAATACTTTTCACTCTTCATCCGTTTGCCTATCCATTCAATAGGCACGTCGAAATGGCTTTCAGACATGTTCACTAAAATATACTCTTTTACTGTTAATGTCAAAAAGAGTTATAAAATGAAAACCATAAATTATGATGAAATCCTTATTAAAGATTATTGATGAGAATAGATTTCTGGGTAGTCTGATTTGCACTTTCACAGTGTTTATTATTAGGAAAAACACACTTTCTTAACCATGATTCAAACCTAAAGGTCACTCTTTCTCTCTCTCTCTCTCTCTCCTCTGTCTGTATTGGGGATTAGGGGTGGGGACAGGACAAAAAAAAAAAACAGTCAGCTGTGCAACTAAATGCCACAGTAGCATCCATCTGTTCAAGAGAATCCATTTCCTGTTTCCATTCATCTACAGAGAGAGGCAGGGAGGGGGGAGGAGTGGGGAGGAGGGGAGGAAAAAAGGGAGTGATGCTGCAGAATCCATACACGATCTTATCCCTCCATTTTATTATCTGTTCCCTCACTCCTTCGTGAAATTTTGCCCATCCATCCATCGCTCTTAAATATGCTACAATTTAATGCATCTGTGCTTACAATGTTGACCAAAAAATGACATACATGGTGCACTTTCAGTAGCAAGCTTAAGCTCAGTATCCGTATTTCCCTGTTGGCTAGGAATGATGAGACAGAGAAACAGAGTGATTGCTTTTATTTATTCCCGCTCCACTGCATTCTCCATGCACCTCTCTCCTCCTTCATCACTCCATCCATCTGACCTTGCTTACTCATTAGTATGCACAATGACTCCTGAAACGAGACTAGCCTCCGACAGAGACAGAGACAGAAAGGTCACGAAACAGAGTAGAGATGGAGATAAGGGAAGGGAGAAGGAGTTGAAGAGAAAGTGCAGAGAAGGATGTATGATAGATAAAGAGAGAGTCTGGTCAGAAAGGGGAGCAGAAAGGTGACTCAGAGGCTGATTTTATGAGTACACGACTCCACGGTCGGTGTGTGTCGCAGATAAGGTGAAAGGAAGAGATGTGTTAGGCTGAGGTCTGTTCTTGAGTTATATATGGTTTGTTATGTGCTGCTTAAAAATGTGTGTTAGTGTGTTAAAATGTGGAACAAGGTTCTGTGCAGGAGTGTTACACAAGTAGAAATATCTTGAATCTAGTCAAATTCATCAATACTTTAATTTTATATTGTACTGTAAGATTGCAACAAACCAAATCTAAAATTATTAAGCACTGTATTATACCTTAGGCTGCAAGCTATACAGTACATTGTTTAAACACAAACGGGTCGGGAGTCTATTCCAGGAGACTTATGGCTTATGTGTGATACAAACTGGACAGAGTGCCAATCCATCGCAGGGTACACACCCATGCACACACTCATTCACACACTACGGGTAATTTGGGAACAGCAATTAGCCAAATCTGCAGGTCTTTGGACTGTGGGAGGAAACCCACCAAGCATGGGGAGAACATGAAAAACTCAGTCCCAAGGCGGGAATCGAACCCAGCCCCTGAAGGTGCAAGGAGACAACGCTAAACAGAAGGCATATGATATTACATTATTAAAATAATCAAATGCATTATTTAATATGTCTTAGCTATGTTTAAATGTGTTCAATGAAAATGACCCAAACACCAGTCTATATATTTGAAATAAGTCAATCAAATTGTATTACACATTAAGCAATCAAATTGACTTATTGCATCAACCTCAGTACAGTACATCATGGCTTTAGAGACACTTGACCAAATAAATAGTTATTAAACAATCCATACTTAGTATGAAGTCCTTTTTTCCTTAAAACCTGGTGGCACGGAGTCAAAAAGGCAGTATCTACAGTACTCACTCAAGACATGCCCGCTTGATTGCTTCCTGAAGATCACATACAGAAATTTGATTATGTAAACGTTGTTTTCAGCAGACAGCTGTTCTCAGTATGGCAGACTGTACAGACCTGCTTTAATCAACTCTGCAACCAACATTTAGTGTAATTAACGGTTTTCAGAACACCTGTGATGCAGAGTGATGCATATAAACAAAACATGGGATTGGTGCTAAAAAGTGTCTCACCTAGGTGAAAAAGGGAATTTTCAGATAGGATAATAACACCATTTTTTATAATACTTAATGCGTCTTATTTCCCAATCCATACTTTATATATATATATATATATATATATATTGGTTTTTAAGCTTTTATTAAAAACTGGAACACCTTAATTTAGGTAACAACTTTAAACACCAATTTTAGTATCAATACTAAATAAATAGGAATAATTTGAATTTTAAATTATTGTTGTTTGAAGTGAGAACATTTTTAAGGAAGCAAGATCTGTCACTTCCATGTTGCATAAACTTCAGAAATAGCTTCTTTGGCACACAGATTTTCTGTATTATATGTATAACAATAAAAAACAATCATAAAATCAGCACCAATTCTGTGTTTTGACTGTCCATTATCACAGCTCATGTAATGCCTCTCGTCCAATCAGATTGCTCGGTCAGAACGAAATGTGTAATACTGTATGTGCCATATGTTGTGTTAAAACTTTAGGTCACCACTGTACATAAACATACAATACCACATTTTGGCAATATTCAAGTTCTTAAAGAACACCTAAGGTCACTCTGCCTCTTTCGGACTCAAAAACAGTAATTAAATCATTTATAATTTCATACATTCATTTTTCTTTCAGATAAGCTGTGCTTCAACACTCTATTTCATAATGAGGACATGCAGGAGATCACTAAACACTTTGTGGTCTGCCATGTCGATGCTCCCGGCCAACAAGTCGGAGCCCCTCAGATGCCAGCGGGGTAATATACTAATATACTGATACAGTATACATTATGTGATAAATAATAAATAAATAATAATAAATAATAATAAATAAATAATAATATAATAATAATAATAATAATAAATACAGTATATTCACAAACATGGGTACAAAATTCACACAGAAATTAATGCATAAACCCATCGGTATAAACAGCACACACATTCATGTACACACACATTCCGTTCATTCTGATTCCCTTTGCCTGTCTATTTGAAGGTACCAATACCCCACCATGGACCAACTAGCAGGTATGCTACCCAGCGTGGTGGAACACTTTGGGTAAGTATGGTTAAAATGGCTTTTTTAAAAGGGATGAGTGTGGTTAGATTACTGTGGATTAGGGTGTGTGAGGATTATTAGATTGGTATAATTTAGAATAAAGTTATGATCAATTAGAATGGTTTAAAATGAGACGGTGAAGTTCGATGAGAATAGTTAGAGTGAGTGGTTATTCGTATTTCATGGACAGGTTATAATGGGAAGAACAAGTGCATACTGTATGATTGGATTCGATTCAGTGTGTCAGCATGATTATTGAATTCAGTATTAGAATGGGTGAGGATGGTTAGATTGATATTGTTAGAGAATGTGAGTATTATTACATTGGTATGTTTACAGAGATGATGCTGATTGTATTAATTTAATTAGTTAGTGAGCGCTAGTGTTGTTACATTAGTATGTGAAGAATGATTTAGAGGTGGCATGGTGGCACAGTGGTCTTGCACCTTCCAGGTTAAAGATTTGATACTCGCCTGTGGGTGTGTGTGTCAGGAGTTTGCATGTTCTCCCCATTTGTTGGTTTTCCGTTGGGTGCTCCAGTTTTCTCCCACAATCTAAAGACATGCAAAGTAGGCTATTTAGCATCTCTAAATTGCTGGTAATGTGTGAGTGTGTGTCCTTGCATGCCCTCCAGTGGATTGTCCAGGCTGTATCACACCAAGTCCCCAGGTATAGGCTCAAGGTCTCCTGCAACCTTGTATAGGATAAGCGGTATAGAGAATTAGTGAGTGAGAGAATGATTTAGACTAATATTGGTTACAGTGCGTGAGTATTGTTATATTAGTGTAGTATGGTTAGATTAATGTTGATTAGGGAGTGTGAGTTTAGTTAAAATATTATGGGTGGAAAGAGTTAGGGTAATTAGATGAATGTTGGTTATAATGGGTAAAGACAATATGTTTAGACTGGTATGGTTTAGGAATAGTGTTATTATTATTGTTGTTGTTGTTACTATTATTATTATTATTCATCTCCAGATTTAAGAGCATTGTGGGAATTGGAGTAGGAGCTGGCGCATACATCCTTGCCAAGTTCGCTGTGAGTGTCATTTCCTTCCTTTATTCTTTTTTAATCTCTCCTAACAGACTCACATTTCCCTAAACCATTAAGGGGACCGTTATTTAGCAGTTAATCATCATTGTCATCATCATCTCAATTCTCTCTTTCTCTCTAGCTGATCTTTCCTGACCTCGTCGAGGGTTTGGTTCTACTCAACATTGACCCAAATGGGAAAGGCTGGATTGACTGGGCTGCTTCCAAACTATCTGGATTGACCAGCACACTGCCTGACACGGTCCTACCTCACCTCTTCAGTCAGGTGGAAAAACACACACAAACTTCTAGGAAATGTGAAGAGTCCTTGATTTAAACGTGATTGAGTAGAAATACTGCTGAATATTCAATAATGTCATTGAGCAACATCTACAGGACAAAGTTGCCCTGGAAAATCAGACAAAAGCGCAGCTTTCGAAGGCATCTAGTACGTAATTACAAAAGAAAAAAAAAGGATTTAATAAAATACTAGACTTTTACAGCCTGCTAAAGGGCGTACATTCCAGCTAGAGCGGTAGCGCAGAAGCTTCAATGTTAAGATTAATGTCTTGAATGCAGACGGTGAAGATTTCCTGTTTGCACAGGCCGATTAATCCATCAGGCATGCAGTCGAATATAAAAGAGCTGACATGCTGGTTTGCAAAGTGTCTCATGCCATGGTGATTGTTGCTTGTATCACTAATGTGGCGCCTCAAGAACTGCAGGCAAAGTGGGTACATAAATCCTGTGGACAACGCTTTAAGCAATGCGAGACAGAGAAGAGTTACAGTATAGGAGTAGCTGTTGCATTCCATTTAAAAGTTGGACCAAATATACCCAAATTTAACAGAATAAGATCTAATACAGATTAATTCACCTTGGTGACTCACTTATTGAAATTTTGATTCATTTATTAAGCCACTGAAACTTAAAAGAAATGGTTTAGTAAACTGAATAGAATCAGTGATGGAGAAGAAATGTTGGCTGTATAGAGTGTTTTAAATACAGGACTGATTTAAATACAGTATAATGATGATGAGGCGGCACAGGGCTTGGTGGTTAGCACTATCTTCTTGCACCTCCAGGGGCTGGGTTCGATTCTCACATCTGTGTGCATGGAGTTTGCATGTTCTCCCTGTGCTTGGTGGGTTTCCTCCGGGTACTCCGGTTTCCTCTAACACTCCAAAGACATACAGATCAGGCTAACTGTCATTCCCAAATTGCCCGTAGTCTGTGAATGTGTGTGCCCTGTGATGGATTGGCACACCGCAACCTCTAAATCTGTCTGCTGTGCTTACTGTAAATAAGTTTGCCAATCTGGTGTCTGAATGTTATCTGGTTTATTTACAGGAAAGAGAGGTATGTAACAGATATAAGCCGTTTCCTAGAAGCAGAGGAGGGTAGAGTAGCCAACAATTGTACTCAAGTAAGAGTAGCTGTACTTTAAAATAATGTTACTCAAGTAGTAGTCATCCAGACTACTTTACTCAAGTAAAAGTAATTTGGTGAAAAGACTGAGTACTGAGTAACTGTTTCAATCGTAATGTCAGATTATTTTTTTTTAGAATGAAATGATTAAATAATATACGAATTCTTACATTTCCAAATAATAAAATAATTGAAATAAAAAAATAAAAAATAAAAAAATATCTTTACAAAATAGCAACTTAAGAAAAAAGAAACACAAATTTCCTAATCTCACCTTTTCACAATATAAAGCTTTTGAAATAAATCCCTACTGTAGGTAACATATGTGTGTTTGAACAGTGTAGTCTATTTCCTGTGTAAGATACACTGTATATTCCGTCGCCCTGCAAATGACTCAGCAGATTTGGAAAGAAACTTAGAACATGTGTACAAGAGTCTCACTGAACCATAAACTGTGTCCAGCAGAACAAATGTAAGGAAATTATATTTTTATCTTCTAGCTTATTTGCTAATTATATATGGTGAAAGTGCAACAATAAAATAAAACAGCTAAACTAACCGCGTCATGTTTCCTTCACTGTCTAGAAGCGTCTACCACGGCTGAAGAGTTGACTCCATGTGGTTATTGTTATTGCGGCTGATTGGTCAAACGGAGTCATGTGATTATTTTTGCCACGTTTGATTGGTGGAACACAGTCACGTCGTAGAGCCACCGGCTGCATTTCTCTGGAAAAAATAAAGATAGTGATGGCAAGTTTGAATCATTTTAGTGACTCGGTTCTTTGAATCTTGTTCATCAAAATGAACGAATCTTTTTTTTTTTTTTAAGTCATTTAGTTCATTTCGTTCTTTTGACCAGAAATAAAATAAAATGTTACATTTTCAATAAAGAGACCCCCAACACGTCTACATACTGTACACAAAATTCTCTAGTTCCAGTTATGGAAATATTAAAATGCAGCTAAGGACATATTATAACAGAATGAGCAGCTCGCCATCATATCTTCTATTCCGAGTCGTAACTACGTAACCTACGGAGGTCTTGCATGCGCGCCCAGTAGAAAATTAACGAATCACTCTCCGAGACTACTCGTTCTTCTGAGTCACGCTAAAAATTCGTTCAAAATGAATGAATCGTTCATGAACGACCCATCACTAATGTCTAATGTGTGGAATAAATGGTTAGAAAAGTACAGAGTCAAGTGTAGTCGAATGTATCTTCTTCATAAATCTACTCATGTAAAAGTAAAAAGTATAGTGCATCAAAACTACTCATAGAAGTATTTTTCCCCCAAAAGTTACTTAAGTAAATGTAATGTAAAAATGTAACCTAGTTACTACCCACCCCTGCCTAGAAATCAATACAAAGTACACAAGTGCTACATCAATCAGAGTGTAGAGCGATGCACATGTTTGTACTGTAGAATTCTGGGGTGATAAGCAATAGGTACTGCCATTTAAGGAATGCGGAAGAGGTCAGGAACGAAGAGAAACGGGGTAGCATGGGAAAGGGAAAATTTCAGATAGCATTAACAATAATGTACTGTAGGCCAAAACAATCATGAAGCAAATTAAAAGCAGAATGCATACTTCAAAGAATTTGTGTTTTTTTTATTTAACTGAGGCATTACTTATTGCCCCTTTGATCTGCAGGAGGAGCTGATGAACAACAGTGAGCTGGTGCAAAGCTACCGGCAGCAGATCAACAACACGATCAACCAGTTCAACCTGCAGCTCTTCTGGAATATGTACAACAGGTATCAAGCATGAGCGTGTAACAGATATTCATTTGCAAATCGGACACCATTTTAAAAAAAATAACTGATTTTATTAGATGATGTTAGGGTTAACAAGTCGCCAGCCACTACTGTACTGTAATCGTTTATACATAACACATAGACTAATGTACTGGACAAACCCCTTATTTCTTCATATTAAATGAAATGAAATTATATGACGTAGATTAAATGAAAGAAATACGAACAATTGTTTTTATTGTGACAGGGTTTAAAGTGCCTAAAGATAAAGTCCCTAAAGATACTGCTTATTTACTGTATGTAACAAATTCAGCAGTGACCTCATTTCCCCTCTCATCTGTTCCAACCACTCAGCACTCAGCATCATCAGTGTACTAATACAGTAATACTAATGTTTCTCACTGGTTCATGCTTTAAATTAAATTAAAGATGGTTTTTATGCTTGAATGATTCACTGTGTGTCCTAACAAACAAAAAACTTTCATCTGAAAATGTTCAGGTACAGGGACTAGACTCATAATGAGAGGCAAAAAAAATCATTCAGGAAGCCTGGAGAGGTATTCCTGAATACTACATTAAAAATATAGTCTGTCTCTTTCTTATATCATCAGGAAATATGAAGACATGAGGGGTGGCTCAAGACGTTTCCGCAGTATTGTATTTTAGGTTAATACATAGTGTGGTGTCCATGTTAATGATATCTCAAGGACAGAATCATATAGTAACTTAAGGAAATTTCCATTTTATGCAGAACTTGAAGTTTTCAGGTCAAGTCAAGTAGGCTTTTATTATCATTTCAACCATATACAGTTCAGTACACAGTGAAACGAAACAACATTCCTCCTGGACCAAGGTGCTACATACAACATAAATTTACACCATAAATGAATAAAACTTACTATTTAACTAAGGCACCTGATTAGCTGAGTCAAAACAAATGAACACCATAAAGGACCAATCTAAGTTCCATACAAAAGACAACATAAAGCGCACATGCAAATGTGCAAACAAGAGCAACAACAAGACAAGATTGAAAAAAAAAAAAAACATGACACAACAACAACATGACACGATGCACTGATTTTAAAGGATCTAACGGATCAGATCATATTCATTCATGTGAATTGTCTGTGTGTTTTTTCAAAGCCGTAGAGATCTGGAGATGAATCGCAGCGGGACTGTTCTCAATGCCAAGACACTCAGGTGTGTTTTCCTACATTTTTTTTTTTTTTTTACATCTTTCTCCTCCCTGCCTTTGCATTACTTACTTTTCCAACTGTTCTTTTTTTCATTCTTTTTCTCAAACTTACATCCACTTGCCTTTTTGTCTCTCAGATTATTTTTTTATTTTCACTGTCTGTGTAATTTCTTTTCTTTCTCTATGTAAAAGGGTCTGTCTCTTTTTTTTTGTATGCATCCTATTACTGTACTTTTCTCGAACTACAGTTCCCAGGTTCAAAACCCACCACCACCAAGTTGTCCCTGAGCAAGGCCCTTAACCATCAACTGCTCAGATGTACTGTATAAATATCACAAAATGCCAGTTGCTCTGCATAAGGGCATTTGCCAAATGTACTGTAAATATAGGTCATGCAGCATCTCTAAATGTCTCAACACACAAAGTACTACTTGTAGATTTGCACTCCTTCTCCTGTCCCTTTTTTGTCTTTCTTCCCATTTCTTTTCCTATCAACTTTGTGCACAATTATGTATGCACTGTGGATAATCCTGATATCTCTCTTTGTTATATTCCTCTTTTAGGTGCCCAGTGATGCTGGTGGTTGGAGATAACGCTCCAGCAGAGGAGGGTGTGGTGAGTGCTTCTCCTTTCTTCCGTCCATACAGTTGAGATCAAAAGCCTGTCCTGCTTGCACTAGTAGACCAACAGTAATACTAAGCTATTCAATTCTTTCAAATTTGTGCTTGAAAAAAAACTTCATATAATCATGACATACAGTACTTTATATCTAAATATCGTCCTCAAATTATGTACTGTATTAATTTTTTTCTGACAGCAAATTTTCAATGAAACAGTCACACATAAGATGCTTAACACAAGGATAATTACATAAAACAGTTTCTGATAGAAGTTTGGAAGGGAGCATAATGCAATCGACTTCCAAAATTCTACTTATTCCTATTCCTAAATCCTTACCTCTTGTGTGCCCCTTCGGGTTTTGTAGTTTCTCTCCTCTGTCTCTTTTTCTCTGGGACAGATGGTGCAGTATTTAGGTCAGTCTTCTGGACTTTGTAAACAATCATTTTTGCTGTCTTGTATAGAATGTGTGAATCCTAGGTCACTGAACCATCACATCACATCACATCACATCAAGCCACTAGTGTATGTGTGTGTGTGAGTGTGTGAGTGTGTGTGTGTGTGTGTGTGTGTGTGTGTGTGTGTGTGTGTGAGAGAGAGAGAGAGAGAGAGAGAGAAAGAGAGGAGAGTAAATTAGGGAAAGAGGAGGAACAAATACTGAGAAGAGATGCTATGATATTGGGGGTAAAGAAGAAAAAGTAGCTCATAACAGAAAAAATAGTGGGAGAGACAATATGAAGTGTGGAAGAGTTTAATAAAGATGAACAATTGGTCAATTCCTATATTCTTATTACATTGCAATCTCTAAAGGCCAAAACATGCAGCATTGGTGCTAAGAAGTGACTTACCTAGGTGAAAATGTGAATTTCTAGATCGTGTAACACCATTTTTCATAATACGTAATGCTTCTTATCTCACAATCCATGCTTCATTTTTCCTAAATAGGCATACACATTAATATTTTTATCAGATAAAAAGAAACCCATTTGCTAAATACAATTTCATGCCCTTTTATGTAGTGTCTGTAACCATTTTTTTTTTTTTATTCAAATCTTGTGTGTATTATTCTAAAATGCAAAATTGTTTAAGGAACAATTCAAGCAACAGTTTTTACAGGTCATGTGTTTCTAGACGCTTAAACCAATGTTGATATGAATTCTCATAAAGAAATATGGCCATTTTTGAACAACTTGAAATTTTCAGTGAAGCAAGATTGGTCACTCACATGCTGCATAAACTAAGTAGCTTTTGGCCACTCTATGAGTTTTGGTCATAGACATATTTTTTTGTATTAAAAATGCGAAAATAAAAGCAAAGGCCTTCGGGATTTGTTTTTATTAATTTATACTAAGTACAGTACAGTATAAATAACAAGTACTAAATATTCACCTTATATGTTTACTATATTATATATGTTATTATATATTGTGTATTCTATAATATACTGATAACTTTTGTGCCTTATACGTTTTCATTTGAATTCACAGAAAAGATTTTCATAAAACCTGCTTATGAACTGATCAGATACTGAAGCTTTATATAATTTAATAACTGTAAATTAAACACTAAAGTAAATAGATTATTTTAAATTTATAAGATATGGATTGACATTGACATTTGAGTCATATTACTATTGCGTTACTAGTGTGCCTAGCTGTGTGTATGTGTGCCTTTGTGTGTTTCAGATGCTTTAGGGAATTACAGTTGTGTAGCCACTGCTGGAGTGACTCATGTAGAACAGAAATATCTAGGTCAACACACATATTTATACATTTACACACACACAAACTAGGATAAACACTCAGAAATAAATAGGACATTCAAACACACTTGATTTTCTTGCATTTTTATGTGAAAGAAACACAAACTACTTAGGTTAATTAACTATATAGTCAACGTTTAATCTGAAATTATCATAAATGTTTAGCAAAATCATATCTTTAGCAAAATCATATCTTTAAACATAAGTTGATATAAAATCATGGTTCCAGCTGTAGATTAACAGCTAGTTAATTAAATTAATTAATTAATGTTTTATATCGCTTATCCTAACAGGCCTTTCAGGAAACACCAATTAACTATTTGGACTGTTGGAGAAAACCGGTGTACCAATTGGAAACCCACCAAGCAGGGAAAGAACACACAGTCCCGAGGCAGGAATTGAACTGCTAACCTGGTGCAAGGCCACAGTGCTAACCACTGCGCTACATGCAACCAGTTAATTTAATAACTGCACAAAAATATGCTTACAGTGGAACCTCGGATTGCGAGTAACGTGGTTAGAGAGTGTTTTGCAAGACAAGCCAAGATTTTTTAATAAATTTTGATTTGAAAAACGAGCAAGTCTTGGATTACGAGTACCGAGTATCATGAATCAACGCATGCGGTTCTTGTTTTGACGCCAAGACAACTGAGCCAATGGTTTTTTTTCTCTCTCTGGCACTGCAGAATTGTGGGTAATCATTTTATTTTGTGTTTGTAAGCATGTGTGTACAGCGTGTGTGTACTGTTTATTATAACACACGTGTGTGCGCGCGTATAAAGCAAAAGAAAGTCTCATTATAGAGGTTCACACACACACACTCTCTCTCTCTCTCTCTCTCTCTCCTTTATGCGCGCAGGCTCTGTGTGTGTGTGTGTGTGTGTGTGTGAAGGGTCACGGTGTCAAATTACACGCGCGCACACACATGACAGGCTGATACAGAGAAGAAGCAAATGGATCTTTCAGCTTCACACACACAGGGCCTGTGCGCATAAACGGAAACACTTGCTCATAATCCAAGGTTCCACTGTATATGTTTATTAAAATATTTATCCTTTTGTCATATAATTGTTTTTAATACTTGATAAGTCATTAATATTGCATTAACTGTTTAAAATATATAACATCCTATAATTTGGTGGCACGGTGGCGTATGTAGTTGTTGGAGCTGTGGTTTGATTACCATCTCAGGTTTGTGCACATGACGTTTACATATTTTTCCCGTGCTTGGTGGGATTCCTCTGTGTACTCAAGTTTCCTCCTACAGTCCAAAAACATACAGATTAGGTTAATGCGGTTACCAAATTCAATGTGTGTGATTGTGTGTGACTCAGATATTCTTTTATATTTTGATGTAGACTTTTTGGCTCTCATTCTCAGCCCAGTCTCTGTACCTGACCACTAAATCTTTATTTTAAATTAATTAAATCCTTTTCTATTTTTTAAAATTTATTTATTTACAGGTTGAGTGCAATTCCAAACTGGACCCGACCAACACCACTTTCCTGAAGGTAGCTATCTGTCAAAAGTCAATATAAAGTAACCAAATTACACAACTTAAAATGAGCATTTCTTTATCCATTACTGATTTGTAAACCATGATATGGATGCTGTCGCTCCTAAAGTTTAAAGACCGGTGTGTTTTGTTTTAGATGGCTGACTCGGGTGGACTGCCTCAGATTACACAGGTCAGAATACTGATCCGGGATCAGCATGTACTGTAAGCTGTTTGTATAAAACTGTCACTCCCTGGACTAAATCATCATCTGAATCAGAAAAATCAAGATTGGAACAATTAAGGGCAAAGTAATTAAGGCTAAGAACATATTACATCTGCTCCTTGGTCCAACTTGACCTTAATTTCCTAAAATCCTCAGGGAAATAGGAAACTACAAACCTAGACACGTGACCCTTTACATGATCAGCTACCCCAGTGTATTTTCCTTGCTTCATAATAAAAAATAATTATTTGTAATACCCTGCACAGAATTAAAAAATGCTGATTAAATGAAAATGTATTCAATAAATAACATAATCACCTTAGAAGCAAGAAGCACCCCAATGTGAACAGTAGAGAAAATATTTGCCAAGTTTGTTTAGAATTGTAACAAAATCTGTCTTTTCTTTCTGAATATTTGAGCTTTCATAAAACCTTGATACTTGCAGAATCGCAATACAAACCGAACCGACATTAGTTATCATGATAATATCGTATTGTGTGGTCCTTGGTGATTCCCATACCTGCAGTTATTAGGGCATTAATAGACATTTTCTGTCCTAGTCTCTGACATTTAAAAGTTCAAACCCAAGCACTGACACACTTTTATTCACCCATAACAGTGTGCTATTTAATGGTTGCTTCTTTATTTTTATACTCAAGCTTGTAGGCTAATGTAACCCAGTTTTGTGATGTGTAAAATGTAATACCTCTGTAAACAGGTTAATTTGTAATAATTTTCCCACCCAATTTGGTCACCCACCAATTCCCACCAACCGACTTGAAATAAATGTGAAAAAACAAGATGTATAATCTTATATTTGAGCTGAAATTATAAATATAATCATTTAACAGTCACACGCAAGTCTGATATTTTTGTGGCATGATACCAAAACCAAACTATTCGGAAGAAAGTGATTTTCAGCTTTGAAATGGCGGCAAAAAAAAAAATCATCATCAAAGCTACTTCAATCAAACTTTGGACAGCAAACCTATTTGATATTTTGTTCAGAGATTGTATCTGACCATGGTTTAATGGTTAGCACTGTTGCCTTGCACCTCCAGGGTCTGGGTTCGATTCCCACCCAGGGTCTGTGTGCATGGGGTTTGCATGTTCTCCCTGTGCTTGGTTGGTTTCCTCTGGGTACTATGGTTTTCTCCCACAGTCCAAATATATACAGATTAGGCTAATTGGCATTCCCAAATTGCCCGTAGTGTGTGAAAGAGCATGTGTGTGTGGACTGTGATGGATTGGCACCCCATCCATGGCGTACCCTGCCTTGTGCCCTATGTCTCCTGGGATAGTCTCCAGTCCCCTGTGACCCTGAATATAGGATAAAACTACAGTGGAACCTTGGATTACGAGCATAATTTGTTCCGGAATCGGGCTTGTATTCCAGAAACACTCGTAAACCAAATAGACTTTTCCCATAAGAAGTAATGAAAACTCAAATTATTCGTTCTACAGCACAAAACAATAAACACATAAAAAATATTTTAATTCTTTGCTTGGTTTGCGGAACAGTCGTAAACCACGTTACTCGCAATCCGAGGTTTCCCCGTGTATTTTTCACTTTAGAACAAGAGTTTTCTTTATTTCTTATGGGAAAAGTCTGTTTGGTTTACGAGTGTTTTTGGAATACGAGCCTGCTTCCGGAACGAATTATGCTCGTAATCCAAGGTTCCACTGTATTTCATTTTTGTACTGATTATGTATCATGATCATGATGTTGTGAGTTTATTAACCCTTAATTGTTTTTGCCTCAGCCTGGAAAACTGACAGAGGCCTTTAAGTACTTCCTGCAGGGGATGGGCTACAGTAAGTGTTATTAATGATTATCATTATTTTTTTTTCTTATAATGATATTAATATGTATTCATGGATTTCATTTGAGATGTGCATTTCTAAATCTCATCCTAATTGCATTCAGTCAGTCTGTTTAACATTATCAGATAGTCAGCTTGGGTGAAAATGTAGGAAGGTAGAAAAGATGTATGTGCTTCTGTGTGCGTGAGTGTGTGTTGGTTCTTCTTGTGTGTGCAAGAACGCAGAATTTTGCTGTAACCTTTCCTTTTGTGTTTGTGTGCGTTTTCCTGTCCTCTCTCAGTCGCGTCTATAAAGGATCGGAGGATGAGTGGAGGACCAGGTACTTCCTGTTTCCTCTCCTGCCTCCTCCATCTGAAACGAATCGATCTGTATTTTTCACTCTGTTGGATCTTACCATCCCTCCTTTCTTTCGTTGTCCCCGTGTAAATGTGCGATTTCTGTTGGGTTGTTGTCATTTTGCAGACCAGCCATCAAACGTCCCATCATCCTCTCTGCATGGCCGACTACGGTGGCTCCGGCCAAAAAGAGAGATGCTTGTGAAATAGGTTTAATGTTCAAACTGCACGCGAGACATGTAAAATCCTGCAACGTCGAAGACGACGCGAGGCTCGCTCAGCTAGAGAGCTTGTCAAGCTGCTTGAGAATGTGCTCAAGATAATATCGTATGACCCGAGGAGCTGAGAAAGGGCAAAGATTTATGGGAAATGAGACCAGGCACCCCAGCTGTGAAACTCATGCATTGTTCCAACACTGTTTCTGGCGCACCCTTGTTACCTTCTCATGTGCGTTATAAAATATACAGAACGGCGAGTTCAATCAGCAGGATTTACCAGACAGGATATGAGAGGTTTTAACATTTCAAACTTGTTCATACTACTGTAGGATTTATTTGTCGATTCGGAATTGTCAGATGGTGTTCAAAACACTTGTCTTGTGGATGTTTTACAACATTAATTGATAAAATTCTATTATATCTATTCTAATCTATTGTCCTATATGTATGACATGTTGATCTTTAATTAATCACTATTTCTTAGTGTTGCTAAATTGCTAAGCAGTAAAATCCTATGGGACATGAACATATATATATATAAGTGTTGTATATATATATTTATAAGTGTTAATGACATTGACTCACTCAGTCATGCACTTTCAGCAAGTGCTTTATCTTGGTTACATCAGTATGGAAGAGGGAAATTACTACATAGTGATGAGGTGAAGTGAACAAGGGCCTGATAAGAACAGTATTGGAACACAGGGCTGGATTTGCCGTTCGCCAATTGCATGAAACTGTTGTAAAAAAAATAATAAATCTTACAATGCTATGAAAAAGTATTTGCCCCTTCCTGCTTTTTTTATGCATATTTGTCACACTTTAATGATTCAGATCATGAAACTTTTATTATTATTATTATTATTATTATTATTATTATTATTATTAAAAGAGTACATACAAATTGCACTTTTTAACCCTTGTGTTGTGTTCATATTTTTATGTTCGTGAGTCTAATTTAATTCAACACAATCCATCGATTTTATGTTAAAATACTCAACTTCATCACTTCATCCTGATTACAAGTAATAAAGAACAGGATATGTTAATAGGTTAATATTTGCCCTTTTACCTTTGTTTGATCACACTTATGAATTACAAAATGCAGTTTTTAAATGATGATTTCATTTATTAAGGCAAAACAGCTTTCCAAACCTGCCTGGCCCATAATGCCGGGCAGTAATCAAGCCTGGTTGTGGCAAGTGATTTTTAACACAGCCTTGCAAAAAAAAAAAAAAAAAAAGTGGCTAATCACAATTCATTCATAATTTCGCAAAGGGGGCAATTACTTTTTCACATAGGGACAGGAAGGTTTTTTTAGCTTTTTTCCCTGAGAAAAAATTTGTTTGATGATTTGAGTCATTTAAGTGTGACAAATATGCAAAAAAAAGATTTTAATCAGGAAGGGGCAAATACTTTTTCACAGCACTGTATACTCTAATACTCACTCTTGAATTCAGGTCAACGAGCTACTGTAAGGAATTCCAGCATGCCATCCTAACCACCCTCCTCGCTTCATAGCATGCAAAACAACAAATGTGTACTATTGTTTACTACCTCTCTCTCTCTCTGTCTCTCTCTCTGTGTCTCTCTGTGTCTCTTTCCCAGTGCCCTCGGCCAGTATGACTCGGCTGGCGCGCTCTCGTACTGCTTCTCTGACCAGCGGCGGCTCGGTGGACGGCACCCGCAACCGAGCGTGCACACACTCAGACAGCGCCGAGGGTGTGGGTCAAGTCAGCCACACCATGGAAGTGTCCTGTTGAGCTCACCTCTCACACACACACACACACACACAAACACATACACACACAAACACATGTGAAGATGGAGGGCATGAAACAGATAGCAGTAGGGACTGAGTTGAAGGAAAGGGCAGAGATTTGTTCCTCTGTGCGGTTCTGTTCTGTCAATCGACGCACTGCGCCGATCTCCTCTTCTGCTTGTTTCATGACTTCTGTTGTTGCGCAAAGTGTATTCGTGTTTTTTCGCTTCAGTGTCTTCCTCTGTCCTTCCTCTGTACATCACGCGAGCCCTGACAACAACTCCCATGATCCTGTGCTCTCATGTCCTATCACGGTCTCTTGGAATGACTGGTGGCTTTGAGGAAGGCACAGATGAATTTGGAGTAAAAAAAAGAAATAAATAGGAAAAAAAAATATAGAACTGAAACAAAAAACAACAACAACAAAAGATAAGGGGTGTCATTTTTCCTTGATAAACTGGAGAAATTCATGACTAATCAGTGAGCTTGAGTGTTTTCATCCAAACCAAAAAAAAAAATCTGTGGTGTTGTGGTTATAACCGCCGCCTTGCACCTCCCAGGTCCAGGTTCGATTCCCACCTCCGGGTCCGTGTGCATCGACTCTGCATGCTCTTCCCGTGCTTGGTGGGTTTCCTCCAGGTACTCCAGTTTCCTCCCAAAGACATACAGATTAGGCTAATTGGCATTCCTGTAGTGTGTCGATGTTGACCGGAGGTTCTACCACGGTCATAACAATGGCCACTACTCTTAGTTGGACTACAGAGGTTCCTAGATGAAAGTTTCTACTGTTGGGTCTGGTTGCTATACCGTAGACCAACATTTATTCATGAATTCACCATCAGATTTTCACTGGTTTATTATCCAGAAAGCAGGTTGAGGGATGTCCTGTGGCACCATACTGTAATTTTAAACCAGTTCCTTGTCTTCGCCATGATTGTTCCTGGTGTGAAGATGTCAGTTCTTAGCCAAACACTGCAGCTCATGTGTGTTATGAAATCCTTCTGCTGAATAGCTTGAAAAAGCACATTTTTCTATAAAATCAGTTGTACATGTTATACAACAGTATTTCCTAAGTCGACGATCTTGCTGTCGCATATTGCAGTGCATTGTGGGATGTCAATACTATATAATTTCAAATAGTATTATAAAACTCTAAAACAGAAGTTAACTGCACTACTCAGTACTACACCAGTTAAACAGTATACTTATTGTAGTCTACACTGTTTAAGCCATGAAAACACTATCCAGCTTTAGTATGCTAATGCTAATGCACCACTCTGAGAGCTACTGTATAAACTATACCATTTAACTGTAGTATTCTCAGTGACATGTGCACTACTCCTGCCTTGAGTACACACTAGTGTACTAGCTGTAGTATTGGCTTATCTACATAGAACTGACTTACTCCTCATAGTGCTCATCCTACTCTAGCACACCAACCATTGCATGTTGCATGCTCATAATGTGTACACTCCATTAGTGATAACATCATATCATGTTTCAAACTAGTTCACTAGGTGGTGGGTGAATTCCTCTGTATTACTACACCTGGTTTATACTGTAGTATTGTAGTGTAGAGAGCGTTAATCTCTTGTACACTAACTGTAATACATATGATCTAGTTTCTTCAGTCAAATCATGCATACTAAATGTAAGGTGTAAAAGCTTCGAGCTCTTTCACTTTTTACTTCATCTGTTTCGGGAGTACAGTACACTACTTTACCGAAGAATCGTGGGAGTGCGACGACATTTGACATTCTTTCAACTCAACTGCGGTAACCGAAGCGTACTCCGCTCTAGCTTTTTGACATCTCCACTCGACACTATCTAACACGCGTTATGTTTTAAGTATGCTCATAGTGGTATGCGCTCCCCTTCAACATGGAAGTGGTTTTGCCTGAGATCGGTTCATCACGGTTTCCATTCTGTAGACAATCACCCTCCGAGACGAACCAAACCCGGGACCGCGAACTGAGGCTGAACATGTGTGCAGGTGGAGAGGTCATGGGTCATTGGTCATAAGCCAGGTCATAGAACTGATACGCATGTAGAAAGAAAAAGATAACAAAGTCAGAAACCACATCACACTCTGCGTTCAGGCTCCATGATGAAGCAAATGATTGCGAAATATGCCAAGCACATGAGCTGTGAGATGATTGGCTAGAGCTGTTTTGGGAAACAAGACAAGGCCCTCGTGCTCAGTTCCTTGTGCGTTCTTTCCCCTTTCAAGACACAACCGCTCTAACCGATCTTACTGAATGTTGTTACATTTTCTCAGCTTTCTCTACTACTACTACAGGGGTGTTTCTTGTTCATGTGTGTCTGTGAGGGACGGGGCTTTCTGGAGCGTCATGCTCCAAGCTCGGAATGTAGGGCAAATCCCAAACCCTTAAAAACTCTAGGTGCCCCGACCCTCAGAGATACAGTACGTGCAGTCGCCCCTAAAGGGCTAATCGACCCCTTGTTCCATATGTTATCACTCCTAGTGCACACGGAAAGGGACAAACTCTGCATATGCTGTCCGGCTCGAACGACGAATACAGCAAAGTTAAAGTAAATCGACTTTCGTAGGTTATGTGAAAAGTATAGAGTGTGCGCAAATATGGGAGTCATGAAGGGCTTTCGAGACTTTGGATGATGCTTGACTGCGAAACATTTGCATTAGAACGGAGGGAATGAGGTTTAATAATGATACTAACAATTCAATTAATATTGCACAAGTGTTAATTGTATCTCAGAGTGTTTTAAGGCATGTGTGAAAGTCGAACAATGACGGCGAACAAAAGTAGAAATAAACTTTGAAAAGGATTTAGGCTTAACAGAAAAAAAAAAATTAAGCGGTTTTAAATTAACGAGTGAAAACAGACCAGGTTAGCCACCAGTAGAAGAAAGCGTTTCATGTTTTAGAACTGATATTGGACAAGCTGTATGTTTTTCCTGCCTCTGTTTGCATGATACTGTATAAGCCCGAGACTGTGTTTCATGATTTATGTCTGTCAGTTGTTAAGCATGCCTCCTGTTCTCCACATAACCGAGTACTTCCCATCACTGATCTGAGGTCAGGTTTGAACGCTCGGACACTTGTAGTCATCGGAACTGATGCCGGATCAGTCTCTGAATGCGGTGTAGGATATCGTCAGCGTGGCTCCGTCCCAACACACCTAAACTACTACTCGGTCTGGGTTCAGCACTTTCCTGCTTTTCACATCCTGAACTTCATATTAGCACTCATCACTTTCTTCCTGCTGTAGATATTTGCTGTTTTTAGATAATAACAAGCAAAAAGGGTTGCTTCGTCTTGTGAAAGAATACAGTTCACATCCCCCAGTTCTACTTATTATTATTATTATTATTATTAATATTCTTATTATTATTATTATTATCCTCCATCGTTTTTGTATTGAGCAATAATTAAGTTATTGTGTTTTGAGATGATTCTTCCTTTCAGAACTCCAAAAGAAATCTGTAGAGACAGTAAGACCAAACCTTTCCTGCCTGATTCAAACAAGTGTTCATGTACAATGTAAATCTATATAGAATTAAGCCATCAATATATGTGTACTGATCATGTAACAATGACAAATAAACGAGAACGTAACAACGACATGTTGTTGTCCTGCTTCTGTGTGTGAAATGGATTCTTCTGGCACAAAATCTATGTAAAGTAGATTTCAGCATGTTTTAGGGGGCTCTACAACTTTTAATGAAAAAATGATTACAAATGAAGGTAGCTAGCTATGACCGCACATGCTTAATGAGGGTCAGTCAAATATTATCCGCACAGAGGGTGTAAAATGTGTATGTATGTATATAAAATTATGGACATTTATTTATTTGTGAAGAAGGCAGTAAATGTCCACTTGAGTAAAAGTACTAAAGTACAATGCTTGAATTAGCTCTCGTAAAAGATCTTTCTCTCTTGTTGTTTACAACCAGATCTACTACTGATTCCACGTACTGTACCTTTGTATACTGTATTATTAGGTGCGTCTCTAATAAAAGGTAAGTAGCTAAGTAAAATTACAGATATTTTCTATACGACGTAGAAGAGTAAAAATGTATACAACCATTTAAATAAAATAGATACATGAACACTGGTTTTAGTCTGTAATTTTCTGTCGTCTGTTTTAGCTGCATTTTCCTCCCATAGACAGTGACAGCACACCAGGGTCCATAAATCAATATCCTGATTCAACTTACTTTTAACTGATTTTCTAATAAACACTTTGCCTCAAAAATGGTTTTCCTCTAATAAAACCAGAATTTAAATTGGCAATGTTTCTACAACCAGAACTGAATTATGACTGGTGCAGGTTGGAAAAGTTACCATTGTAACAACGCAATATTGTACGACAATAAATGTAGACAAACACGTTATTTTAACAATCCTACTTATAATTAAATCATATTGTACACTACTGCAAAATTCTGCTGGTTAATCACCCTGTTTATAAAATGTGCATGTTTGTGTGCATTCATTTAGAGACCCATCACTGGGATAAAATATAACGTTAACCCTCATTCATTATATGAATATCATATTTGTAGGAATGACAATGATCATATGTATTCTAAATATATTATATTAATGGTAAATAAATCTAAAAACATGAATTGAACATTATCCATTTATCCACTAGGTGGCAGTTCAGGTGTTCTATTATGTCTCCAATTCGTTTCTTCTTTTTTTTTTACAAGCATAAACTAATCTTAAAAGTCTGTTACATAGTATTCAATGTATAGTACATTCAATATATATATTCAAATAAATATTATTAAAATAAAAAATACCTGTATTAACAGTTGCATTTCATTTCATAAGTTTCAAGTTTCATGTAAATAAACTGCCTGTAAAAAGTCTGGACACACCATCTTCTTTAATAATCTTTCTTTTTGTGTATATACAGGCAGTATATGTTTGTAAGATATGTCTGACTCTAGTACGGTGAGGAACCACATATACTTTATCACATTGTTATAATTAAAAATGATATTTTACTTCTAATTATAAAATTAAACATGTTCATGGTAACGGCTAACTGATTTTTTTCCCGCTTTGCTGTAATTATAACCTGCGATTTGGCTGCGTCATCGCTATGTGACGATGCGCATGCGCATCGGCTGACGAACGTGACGGGAGTCGCAGTTCTTTACCCTGAGCTCTGGGTTTAGAGCGTTTATCGCAGTGTGTCTGTGTGTGCAAACGGATTAAACATCACTCCCAGTATTCAATTTCATAATGAGACGCAGTTTATTTTACGGAATCACTCGTTTGAGATCTCCGCATGCATGTTTAAGTCACGCGTGTCCTGTTCGTGTGTTTCGCGCTTTTTCGGATGTCGCTTGCGAGCCTTTGAGACAGTGGACTTTCACAGTCAAGCCTTTTATTAAAGTCAGCTGCCATGTACACGGCAATGTCTCCGTGCAGCCCCTGGATACACACGCGTTTCCGGGAGCGGATCAGGTGTTCGTGACTGTACGCGGTCGCAGCGGTGATGACGTCACTGCATTGGACACGGTTCAAGTTCAGTATAATGATCAGAGCCAGGAGGTGCAGGTGCTCAGCGAGGAGTCCTTCAGTAACCTGTCTGTAGAGCTCACAGCTCCTGTTAAGACTGGTGTGTGCGTCTGTTCTGTTACGTCTTTAATGTGCACTGTCTCCCTTTCATGAGATGGACTTGTGGATTCATTCATTCATCATCTATTTACCGCTTATCCTGTTCAGGATCACTGCAGGCCTTGAGCCTATCCAGGGGCACCAATGTATCGCCGGCACACGTACTGTATACGCACGCACTCATTCACACACTACGGGCAATTTGGGAGCATTAACCTAATCTTCATGACTTTGGCATGTGGGAGAAAACTTGAGCACCCTTAGGAAACCCACCAAGCACAGAAAGAACATCCAAGCCTCATGCCAGCAGATCCTGAGGCGGGAATCGAACCCTGATGGTTTGAGGTCACGGTGCTTGGCATTATATCACTGTGCCGTCTGTCCACCTCAATTGAACATTCATTCATTCATTCATTCATTCATTCATCTCCAGTAAGACGTTAGTATTGTGGCAGATCCAGGGGAAATGCTGGGTGAATAGTTGGGTCCACTATGCACACACATTCACACCCTCATCTACAGTTCACACAGACACAAAGGTACTAAACTCTGTTTCCTCCAGTTTTTCCCATTAAAGGAACAGCTTTCATTTCTTTAGTGTGTAAATCTGATCTTGCTCTCAATGACCACTACTCTACTGTAGTATAAGCAAATAAACTGCACACTATACACACTTTCAATTAAACAAGAAGCATAGTAAAGTCATAAAGAGTTGGTTTTGTTTGGAAACTTAATTTCTGGGAGTGTAAGTTCAATAATGTGATTTTGGAGATTTCGGATAATCCAGAGGAAATACACACACACACACACACACACACACACACACACACACACACACACACAGAGAGGAGAACCTGCAGAACTTAACAGAGGATCAAGATGGGAATAATACAACATGTCGCACCTTTTAGTAATGCATGTCTGTGTCATTGTCAGAATTAGTATTATTAATTATTACTAAATGTTGTTTTCTAGTAACAACCGCTTTTAGGGGTCAATTAACATAAACTTTTAGGAGACTGATAAACTTTTGTCTCTGCAGATCTTCAGGTTGTCACTCATGGGAATGGCAGTGTAAGGATTCAGAACATGGAAAGTGATGCGTGTCGGGTACAAACGGAAAGAGGTCACTGCGTCCTCCAGTCTGTCAAGGTAACGCATGTTAAATCAGAAAAATCTATTGCCACTTTGGCATTTGATTCGGCAGCTGTTGTTTTATGTATAATAAAATGAACTGCATGAAATATTTCTCACAACTCTTATTTTATTGTGTTTTTATAATAATAATAATAATTATTATTATTATTATTATTATTATCAGAGTCAGAACGTGCAGGTACAGTCTAGTGGAGGAAACGTTACTGGCATGGGCACTATCCATGGTGATGTGGAGATAATGACTGCAGGACAGAGCGTAAACAACTTACATCTTATATACTACTGTATATTTCATATGCACTACTGTATACAAACTATACAATTTATTAACACTGAATGATGGCATCATTTGTGTACATTTTCCAGAGAGTTGACATTAAGAAGGTCCAGGGGACGTCCGTAAACGTGTCCACAGAACATGGCTTGATAAACGTGAAAGCCTTGTATGCTGAGTCCAGCGCTGTGGCTTCCTCGTCTGGGAAGATCCATATTGGGCATTTACATGGTGAGAAACCAGAGCGATCCAGATGTCCAGAAGGTTACACATCTCACTTACTTTATTGAAGTTACACTGGATTATTGGAATTTAATTGCACTCTACTTCATGGCCCGTTTTTGCGTTACTCCATACATATCAAGCATGAGATAGCGTGAGAATGATCAGAGCCACTCTTGTGTGTGTGACATGTTTTGAATCTCGTTGTAGACATTATGGATTTTAGTATGGTAACCTCTAACCTATCATATCTGTTTTATTTCAGTCAGTTCTACTGTATATTTTGAGCATGCGCTCTGATTTATTGAACAGGTGAAGCATTTGTGACGAGCGGCACAGGAGATATCGTCATTGGTATGTACACTTTCTGTCTGAAGTAAAATTTTAAACACAGGTGTTAACCGCATAAAGACTTAATCTGATCCTTCAAGACAGTTCTAGCGGGTCCCTGAGAGCACACACTAAGAGCGGAAACATCGATGCGTACGTGAGCCAAACAGGAGCAGCTGAGCTTCGTACACAGCAAGGTATTTTACAGTAACCATCATTTTTTTAAAGCTTTCTGCTGGACGTGGAATTTTGACCAGATTTGTAGAGTAGGTTGAAAGCTCTGAAATTTAGTTTATAGTTTTGCAAGCTTCCTCTAGCCGGTTTTTATACCCTTACTTCGATTAAAGAACACTATGTGGTGTCCAGTTCATGCATGAGAATGATCTTCATGCTCCCAGAACCACTTCTTCACAATTCCTGGAATATACCATCTGCCATATACAGTATTCCTTTTTTTTTTTTTTTTTTTGGGGGATTTTCCCCGATTTTCTCCCTAATTTAGTCGTGTCCAATTCCTCCCCGTCACTAGGGGGCTCCCACATTAAGGCTACTACTACCACTCAGCCGGGAGGGCCGAAGACTATCACGTGTTTCCTCCGAACCACGTGACGCCAGCCGACCGCATCTTTTCGAACTGCTCGCTCACGCACCGTTGGGGGCGGCGTAACACACTCGGAGGACAGCGCTATCCACTCCCTCCGTTGCGCGAGCTCACAGACGCCCCTGATTGGCTGGATTCGAACTGGCAATCTCCGGATGATAGGGCGAGTGCTTTAACCACTGCGCCACTCGGAGGCCCATATACAGTATTCCTATGTATATACTTATATACATATATACCATATACCATCAGGGTAGAAAAACGCCATAGATATACAGTAATATCCTGGTACATTCAGGTCCGCAGCTGACTTCATTTTATTGCCGCAGAACGTTGCTGAGTCTAGTCCTGACCTACTTGTACAGTACATTGGCAGGTATGCATGATGGGTGCTTCGCTTCATGAGCTTCTTTACTTACCCTGATGCAACCAACCCTCTGGAATAGGGTCAGTTTGGACTCAAAACATCACATGACCTCTCATTAATGCTGTAAGTGCTTTTCTTATGGACACGCAGCTGTTTAGTCCTAATCCTGTCAGTTCTCATCACATTGTGTGTCTATGGAAATGCTACAGCTAGGCTTTTTTTCCTGTTCATATTTTGTAACAATGCAACTTCATCAAGTGTTTGTGATCTCCATTCATTATTTTTTTCTTTCCAATCATATTTCTTCCAAGTTGATGATGCAGTACTGTCCTTCCAGGTTTTAGTAATGTGCTGAAGCTTTCTTAACCCTGTTCCAGGAATGTCAAATCTCCCGAGTTGTTTCCTTTGTTTGCTGCGTGAGAAACGATTATGTTTTTTTGTGGCCAGGCAATGTATAAAGATCTAAGATATAATAATTGATAGAGTGTGATTCATTTCCTATAAAAGCTCGCTACTTCTGTGAAGGTGCTGTGAGTGTTCGTGTGCCGTCCACTTTAAAGGCCTGGGTGCAGCTGAGCGGGACGACAGTGGACGCCAGCTCAGAGATCGCTCAGGAGACACAAATGCGATCATCTGAGGGAAAAACTGTACTTACAGGTGAGTAGTAAATATATATATTTACTACTATATATATATATATATATTTTTTTTCTTCTTCTTTTATTAAAGCTCTGACTGAACAGTGTACAGGTAAAGGAGCTGACAGTGATAACTACTGCTGCACAGTTAATCACATAAAATTGAAATTGCAATAGTTTAAAAGTTTAAAGTTGTATTTAATTATAGATATTAGACGAATAGTGTGGAATTCATGTAGACTTAAGTAATGTGAGTCTTTGTTTATTCTTTTTTTTTATTGAATATTCTTTTAATGAGCTCACTCATCTAATTATTTGCTGTTAGTCTTGACAAATATATTTGAATACAAATTGGTACATTTAATTGTTAAATACTGCAGGTTAAATCTTAATCTTAATACGTCAAAATATCCAGAATGTGATTTTTTAAATGTATTTTGAAAAATATTAAAGTGTTAACACAGGGACTGTACGACTCATTGACCTTAAAGCAGCGACATACTGTAGATGTGTTACACATCGCAATATCAACTGTTCATTTTGGATGCCTTCAGCATTGTTTCACAGTGTAGAAAGAAATAAAAATCAGGAGAGACCGTGGAGTTAGAAGGAATGGAATTTTGACTGGTAGTGTACATTTTATCATCACAAATTTATCACAAAGAAAAAAAACAGTGGGTGTTTTAGGGTCAAGTAAAACAGTGTAAACAGGCATCTGTGGAATATTAGATCCATGTCTTTGTACTCATTGTGCTCTAGTAACCACACTGAATTGGTCTGTGTTCAGGACCACTGAATGGTGGCACTCAGGAGGACTGCTGGATCAGTGCCAGTGCTGACAGAGGCCCCGTGAGCATCAAGACTCAGAGCTGGTTTGAGACGCTTAAACTGGGGCGCTCTGAGGATTTGCCTTTAAATTCAAAATGAAGAGAGTTCTCATGCATGTTTTTGGTTTTGTTATATGTATAGTGTATCATTACTGCTCATAAACATGTCTGTGAATAAATGGAAAATATGTATCACGCCCTGATATTGCACTTTATTTAGAAATATACAGTATTTTGGTATTTATATCCCCCCCCCCCCCCCCCAAGATCCAGATTTTTCTCTTTTAATAAATTTTTTTATTGCAGATTTTTTTTTTTATTTAATCTCGCATGAAAATTCTAGAAAAATCTAACCTAACCTAATACAGAACATGCATGACTAAAAATGTATAATTTTTTTTAAATCACTTGTTCCACAATTATTGGCACCCCTATCAATTCCGATAAAATAAATGTAATTGAAGCGTTTTTGTAATTTTGATTGTAGTTTTTAAAGTTGATCAGAATATCTAGAAACTTTTAATGAATAATTCCTGACTCCCTGTTTAAATATAATGTCAGAGATGCCTATTTCTCTTATACATGAGAAAGACAGGAGAATACCCCATTCTAGTAATGCAGATGTGTGTCGACCTTCGTAAGTCAGGCAATGTCTACAAGAAAATGACCACTCGCCTAAACTTGCCCATATCTACAGTCAGAGGAGTCATTAAGAAGCTTAAAACAACTGGAACAGTAACAAACAAGGCTGAATGAGAACACAAGTTTATCTTGCCACCACACACAGTGAGGAGGATAGGGAGAGAAGGTTTTTTTTTCTCTCTAGAAAACAGCATTAAAGAGTGGCATCTTGGGGTCACAAAGTCTTTTCTCACCTAGAATCACAAGCATAATCCTGTGGAGTTTGCTAATCTGTACTGGGACTTCAACTGGGACTGTGTGCTGCGGCCAAATGAGTCCAAGATAGAACGTTTTGGCAACAAACACTGTCTGGGTCCGTAAATCAAAAGACGAGTATGTGGAAAAGTGTGGTGGAGGACCTGTGGTGCTGTGGGAACCTTGTTAGCGTTCATGGCATCATGAATGTTTTGAAATACCAGGACATTTTACATCTAAATGTGATGGCCTCTGTCAGAAAGCTGAAGATGGGTCGTCATTGGGTCTTTCTGCAGAAACATGAGGTGAGATCTACACAAAAATGGTTCAGCAGATACAAAATCAAGCTCCTCTCATGGCCATCTCAGTTAACTCAACCCAATTGAAAACCTGCGGGGATGAGCTGAAGAGAATGATCTAGAATGATTTACATTTGCAGCTTTTAGCAGATGTCCTTATTCAGAGCAACTTACACACGTGGACAAAATTGTTGGTACCCTTCGGTCAATGAAAGAAAAACTCACAATGGTCACAGAAATAACCCTTAATCTGACAAAAGTAATAATAAATAAGAATTCTATGAATGTTAACCAATGAAAGTCAGACATTCCTTTTCAACCATGCTTCAACGGAATTATTTTAAAAAAAATGAACTCATGGAACAGGCCTGGACAAAAATGATGGTACCCCTAACTTAATAGTTTGTTGCACAACCTCTTGAGGCAATCACTGCAATCAAACGATTCCTGTAACTGTCAATGAGACTTCTGCACCTCTCTGCAGGTATTTTGGCCCACTCCTCATGAGCAAGCTGCTCCAGTTGTTTCCGGTTTGAAGGGTGCCTTTTCCAGACAGCATGTTTCAGCTCCTTCCAAAGATGCTCAATAGGATTGAGGTCAGGGCTCATAGAAGGCCACTTTAGAATAGTCCAATGTTTTCCTCTTAGCCATTCTTGGGTGTTTTTAGCTGTGTGTTTTGGGTCATTGTCCTGTTGCAAGACCCATGACCTGCGACTGAGACCCAGCTTTCTGACACTGGCCAGCACATTTCTCTCTAGAATCCCTTGATAGTCTTGAGATTTCATTGTGCCCTGCACAGATTCAAGACACCCTGTGCCAGATGCAGCAAAGCAGCCCCAGAACATAACAGAGCCTCCTCCATGTTTCACAGTAGGGACAGTGTTCTTTTCTTGATATGCTTCATTTTTCCGTCTGTGAACATAGAGCTGATGTGCCTTGGCAAAAAGTTCCATTTTGTCTCATCTGTCCATAGGACATTCTCCCAGAAGCTATGTGGCTTGTCAACATATAGTTTGGCATATTCCAGTCTGGCTTTTTTATGATTTGTTTTCAACAATGGTGTCCTCCTTGGTCGTCTCCCATGTAGTCCACTTTGGCTCAAACAACGACGGATGGTGCGATCTGACACTGATGTTCCTTGAGCATGAAGTTCACCTTGGATCTCTTTAGAAGTCTTTCTGGGCTCTTTTGTTACCATTCGGATTATCCGTCTCTTTGATTTGTCATCAATTTTCCTCCTGCGGCCACGTCCAGGGAGGTTGGCTACAGTCCCATGGATCATAAATTTCTGAATAATATGTGCAACTGTAGTCACAGGAACATCTAGCTGCTTGGAAATGGTCTTATAGCCTTTACCTTTAACATGCTTGTCTATAATTTTCTTTCGAATCTCCTGAGACAACTCTTTCCTTCGCTTCCTCTGGTCCATGTTGAGTGTGGTACATACCATGTCACCAAACAACACAGTGACTACCTGGAGCCCTATATATAGGCCCACTGACGGATTACAAGATTGTAGACACCTGTGATGCTCATTAGTGGACACACCTTGAATTAACATGTCCCTTTGGTCACATTATTTTCAGTATTTTCTAGGGGTACCTTCATTTTTGTCCAGGCCTGTTCCATGAGTTTATTTTTTTAAATAATTCTGTTGAAGCATGGTTGAAAAGCAATGTCTGACTTTCATTGGTTAGCATTCATAGAAGTTTTTTAAATTATTACTTTTGTCAGATTAAAGTTATTTATGTGACCATTGTGTGTTTTTCTTTCATTTACCGAAGGGTACCAACAATTCTGTCCACGTGTGTATATCTGTCCTGTCATACATCTGTGTAGTTGAGAGTTAAGGGCCTTGCTCCAGAGGCCAACAATGGTAGCCTGATAGTGCTGGGGTCTGGACCTGGTGCAGTCTCAAGTTCAATACCTAAACCATTGATCTACCTCTGTTCACTGCTACAGTATCCACTAAGCCACTGTGGGTATTATTATTATTATTATTATTATTATTGAATGTAGATAACATTACAAGGAGAAATATCTTATGCTTTCCATAACAAACAATGACAATGTCCTTTTGAGTTTCTTTTTTTTTTTTTTTTTAGCCCTGGCGTTATGTGTCAGACGCAACCAAAAAAAATAAAAATAAAACATAAATATATAAATAAACTCCGCGAAACCTTTCGATTGGCCACTGATGCAAGGCGTTGTAACAGGCGGAGTTTCGAGCCTCTCTATGCTTCCTCTCTTAGCGCACTACTCAGGGTGTGAGGTAATGGCTCCTGTGCCCTGTATAGTGCACTACTCTATCATTATTCTCGCGGTTTAGATCTCGCCCACGGAGTTGTACGGTGGATAGGAACAAGTGCGCTTTAGACCAGCCATGGGTTGTCAAAGAAAGTGCTTATTCCCAAGAAGTAGTCTTCAGATCTAGTTCATTAAACACTTATTATTATATCATGATGAGTGAGGACGGGGTTTTACAAAAACTAGGTAATATGAAGGCTTTGTTGGGCATCGTAGCAGGAGCAGGAGCTTCGTATGGACTGTACAAAATCTTACTGCGTTCCTGCAGAGAAGATCCGGAGAGAAGGCGCCTGAAGGCGGGAGACGGTGGGGTTATACAGCCGGGGAGTCTCATGGCCAAAGTGTCCGGATTTAACGTCGTTAGTGGGAAGATGAGAACAGAAGTTACATCAAGTAAGCCGAAATACATGACAACAAATCATACAGATGTGATCCTTCACTGGTCCTGAGGAGGCAAATAGGAACCTGAACCAGATAAGAACCAGAACCTCTCTGGTTCTGGGGAAGCTGTCTGGTGCTGGAGATCCTCTTTAGTATGGGGGAACCTCTCCGGAACTGGAGATCCTCTTTAGTATGGGTGAACCTCTCCGGTACTGGAGATCCTCTATGGTCCCAGGCAACCTCTCCTGTACTTGAGAGCCTCTTTGAACCTGGGGAACCTCTCCGGTACTGGAGATCCTCTTTAGTATGGGGGAACCTCTCCGGTACTGGAGATCCTCTATGGTCCCGGGGAACCTCTCCGGTACTTGAGAGCCTCTTTGAACCTGGGGAACCTCTCCGGTACTGGAGATACTCTTTAGTATGGGGGAACCTCTCCGGTACTGGAGATCCTCTTTAGTATGGGGGAACCTCTCCGGTACTGGAGATCCTCTATGGTCCCGGGGAACCTCTCCGGTACTTGAGAGCCTCTTTGAACCTGGGGAACCTCTCCGGTACTGGAGATACTCTTTAGTATGGGGGAACCTCTCCGGTACTGGAGATCCTCTTTGGTCTCAGGGAACCTCTCCGGTACTTGAGAGCCTCTTTGAACCTGGGGAACCTCTCCGGTACTGGAGATACTCTTTAGTATGGGGGAACCTCTCCGGTACTGGAGATCCTCTTTGGTCTCAGGGAACCTCTCCGGAACTTGAGAGCCTCTTTGAACCTGGGGAACCTTTCTGGTACTAGAGAACCTCCCTGGTCCCGGAAAATCTCCTTGGTCCTGGGGAATCTCCCTGGCCCTTGAGAACCTCTTTGGTTCTGTAGAATCTCTCTGTTCCTGGGGAACCTCTCCAGTCCTGGAGAACCTTCTGTGCTCCTGGAGAATCTCCCTTGTCCTTGGAGAACCTCTCCAGTCCTGGAGAACCTCTTGTGATGTTCTCCTGTGTTTTCTCATGAACCACAGTTGGGAAACTGTGATCTAAGCAGTCCAAGAGTTCCTCTAATTATTTCTGGTTTAAAGGGGAATTCCCCCTTAAGACACATTAAATGCATTTATATTGTAATATTTGTGATGTTTTTAGTGATTTTGGTGATGATTTATTTTCAGTATTTCTTTGAGAAGGTATAGTTATGTACTGAACTTTCAGCTCAGTTGAGCTCGAGCATCGTTATTGCCAGTGCAGCTATGCTACATTTATCAGTAAGTAGGAAATGAGAAGTTTCCAACTTACCAGTAGGAAAGATTTGTTTGGATGCTTCCCCAATTCACAATTCACAAATTTGTGCTCTGACCTCTCTATATCGTCATCCTCTGACGTCACTTTAACATGACATCGACCAAACAACTCTTTAATTGCAGAGTAACAGAAAAGTAGGGATTTCAGATTGCTGGGGCAACTTCTTGGTTTTGCTGGTTGGAGAGTGGAAATTATACTTTGTAGTTCTTCTTCTTCTATTTCTTTGTTGTTTAACGGAGGCTGGAATCCAGTAGGTTACATTAACGCCAACTGTAGGTCTCATTTCCCCTCAGTTTCTAGCCAAAAATCAAACTGATGCCACTATAGTGAGAAACCATTAACAGTGAACATGGACCAACATGTAAATGGTGGAAGAAATCGTGGATGGTATTGAAGATCACATTTTTAAATAAATAAATAAATATTTTTTAATTTAACATATCAATTTTAATTGATAAAAAAATATATCTATATTTTTTAATTATGATAATAATTATAAATATTATAATAAATTATAATATTTTTTTATTAAAAGTTGATCTTCAGTAACGTCCAAGATTTTATTATGTTATTTTATAATAATAATAATAATAATAATAATAGTAACATTTTAAATTAATATTTTCTCCATCTTGTTTCCTCTTAGGTGAGATTCTCTCTAAATCCCCCAGCAGTCTGGAGCCTCGTCACCTCAGCATGCTTCTCTCTCTCCTACAGAGCAGCCCGAGCCCGACAGAGAGAAAACAAGTCCTTATAACTTTAGGAAATGCTGCAGCTTTTACAGTAAATCAGGTATCACCTATAAAACTATTAACAAAAATAATAATACTATTTTTTTTTTTAATCCAGTTGTGAGGAATTTTGTAGTCAACACGTCAAGGTATGTCGAATAGCACATTAATAGGAAACCCTAAATTTCAGGGCACCCTTGTTAAAAAAAAATCGAGCGATGACCCCATTATACCAGCAAAATAAAAGCTCTGGCGCCACCACTGCCTGGGTCTGCATTCAGTTTGCAGTCCACCAATCAAAGACACCTGATTAATTATCTTTCTAGGACACCTTTAAAGATGGACTAAGAGTGCCTAATAAATTGGCCAGTATCGCGGCTACATATAGCAAGACAGCTGCAGCAGATACACTCACAGCAGTGATGCGCACACATTCCTTTACCACTATTACATAATTATGGCTTCTGTATTGATCGTATTGAGGTCAGTTAAAAGCGCCACACACCTAATGGTATCATTTTCATATGTAATAATAAATATAATAAAGTTCTTAGTTATACATTTATCTCCTTCCAGGATTTCCTCCGCGAACTGGGAGGTCTTCACGTCATCGCCAGCTTCCTGTCTGACCCTGAACCTGATGTCAGAGTGCAGGCTCTGAACGCCTTGAATAACCTGAGCATGAACATCCCCAATCAGGAGCAGCTAAAGGTTCGCTTCAGACTTCTGATAAATCGTCATTACAGAGCAGCTTGTTCAGCGCTGCTCCAATATAATCTCTATAAAAACTCCTTCTGTTCAGATCTACGTCCCGTCGGTGCTGGAGCTGATCGAGATGTCTCCCGTGAACTCGGATCTTCAGCTGGCTGCGCTGAGGTTACTGACAAATTTGACAGTCACGGATAACCATCAGCATTTACTGAAGAGCTCCATCACACTCCTCCTGTCGCTGCTCGTAGTGAGCAACGGCGCTCTTCAGGTGCTTTACATAATCTGCTTTTTATGTTACTGTGATCTCTTGGAGTAAATTGGTTGACATATTCTTGTCTTTTCACATCTATATGCCTGCAGATTCAGGTTTTGAAGGTTCTAGTGAATTTATCGTCCAATCCAGACATCATGGACGACATAGTACAAGCCCAGGTGAAGTATGGATGCGGTTGCCTTGAAACTGAAATCATGGTTGACAAATATTGTACAACTTGTAATGAAAACATCTGGTCAGAAAAATCATTACAGAACAGAGCTGGGAGTTATTCTCACATCCCCTGTACAGTCCTGGCTTTACTCCAACCCTATTTCTACTTGTTCGGGCCATTAAAGGAGTTCCTGGGAGGCCAGCGTGTAGAGCATGGCTCTGGCATACTGAGAAAACTTGCTACCTTGATGGTATTCAAGCACAAGTGAAACACTGGGATTAGTGCATTAGTGTAGCAGGGGATTATAAAGAGCAATAAAGGGAGTTTTTACTCTCGTAACTGTTTTGTGTTATTCTGTACAATCAAAAGTCCTGGTTTGGCTTGAACGGCTCTTGTAAATAATGCGCATTTGGACAGGTAAGGGGAATTATTCGTGAACCGTCCCATATTATGCACTCGGAATATGAATTTCTGGCAGACGCTAAAGAGTCAGTTGGTACAACTTAACATGTTTAACAATTCATTCGGTTCTCTATCAACCAGAATCTTTTATATTTTTAAACGAGTATCTATCGTAATGTGCAGTATTATTTTACTTATCAAAGGGTTTTAGACGGTAGTGTTCTTGCTCGTCAGGTATTGCAACATGGAGCCTTACAATGCAAAACACTAAGTCCAGTATTGTGTTGGTTTCCCTTGTGCCGCCGGGGTGGTTCTGGCCCCTCGGGGCACGACACCACATTTCAATTCAGTTTTATTTGTATAGCATCATTGTCGCAAGGCAGCTGTACAGGATCAAAAGAAAATGATGGAAATGAGTATAAAATGTGTAAGAAAATAGATATGAATCACACAAAGCCTCTGGGAATACTGTAGGCACTAGGATGCCAACCCCCCCGCCCCCCCCCAAAAAAAACACTTATAATCAAGATGACCATCGGATGTGATTATATATACTGTATTTAATATTAAAATGTTTAAAAACAACTGATTGGGGTTGGGTTTTTACCTTTACAGGCTCCTGCCTCCCTGGTGTTCCTCTTCGATTGCTGCACGAGCACAGAAGTTCTTCTCCGCCTCCTGGTCTTCGTAGGGAACCTGCGGGCCTGGAGACCGTCCGCACAGGTGGCAGAAGCGCTGAGGAGCCGACCGGACTCCCTCTACTGCGTGCTGCTAGACAGCTCGTCTCAAATACCCAGCAAACTCCCTGCACTCCTGTCCCACCCCGACGGGGAGGTCAGAGCTCAGGTGCTGCGGCTCCTCGCCTAAACCCTTCTCTCGACTACAGCTTGAACTCGATCAGACATGCTGTGTTTAAGGTCCAGTCTCGCCGGGCCAGTGCACTTAGACATATACGAACATGTGTTCAGTTGGATTGCTATAACGATTCAGTCTTTGATGAATGCAAATACTTGATGAAGTAGTGAAGAAGTAACAATAGGTCTAGATGAAATTAAAAGAATTCTGCAGCTTGAAGCTTTACCTACTGCAGCAGGGTTTCTCAAGGTTTGCTCAGGTTGTGATCGTTCTAGCTTTTTAAAGGTGTTCCAAGTTTCCCTGAACCCTTTGTTATAGAGTTCTGCAGAAGGAGGTTATGGGTTCAACCACAGCAACAAACCAAAGAACCCCTGGCACCTGTTTCTGTCATTATTGCATAAACTATTTTTGGACACATTCCCTTATTGTGAAAATGAACACAAGGCCTGTTTACTCGAACGAATTTATGACTAAAGCCTAAAAGCAGTTGTTGAATTCTGTCAGCAAATATTAATGGGTATATAATGATAAATGGAAACTACAACCATTATGTCAATATGAATCAGTCTTTGGATTCTAAGAAAAATCCTAAAAAAAATCGGTTCTAAAGTTATTCCCCCCCCCCCCCCCCCCCCCCCTCCTTTGGATTTTTCCCCCTTTTTTGAGTCACCACATTGGATCACATCATTCCTCCAGGTTTGTGGCCAAGTTTACACTATATACCCATCCTGCTGCAACCCACCCATTTCTTGGGACTTGCCCTGGGCTGGGTATTTTATATGGGCACATGGTTAAGGGGATTACCCAAGGGTGCCAACCTGCCAGGGTCAGCCCTTGAAACCTCCGACCATCTGATCATCAATCCAGAGCCTCAACTAAACCGCCTGAACCACCACTGCCTTTATTGCCAATAACAATTGAATGAGAAATTTTGAGAACAAGTTCAGGACTTAAAAAAAAAAAAAAAAACATAAACATCGATACCACCCCAGCTATTGCTAATATTATAGAAAACATTACATCTGGAAGTGAAGCCAGTCCCTTTTCTTTATCTTGACTTCTTTGTGCCTACGCCTCTTGGAGGCATCAAGGGAAATGGACAAATTTGAAGAAAAGCAAAGAATGCAGTTTTTACAGTATATACATACCAGTGATAAAGTAAAGGCAAAACTTCTGCCTATGGTGTACTGTTCAGGGCATACTGTCCCCCTTAGTGTGGCCTGTCACTGTAAATCGATCCATTATTCCTATGATGAAGCATTTCTACCCTGATGTAGGGCGGTGTCTTCCAGGATAGAATGGAAATGATTTAAATCATACACTATGCTCTTTAGAGTCAAACACCTCTGGGATCAACCTGAACACCAACTGATGCATTCTGGTTTAGAAGAATGGTGTTTCTTCATTCAATACACTTCTAGAGACCTGGAGTCCATGCTAATGTGCGTTTAAACAGTCTTGTTGGCTTATGTTTTATTCCTTTTATTTGTCACTCACCACTCACCCATGTGTATAATGTTACATCCTCGGATTAGGTTGAATAGCTTTGAATGTTTCCCGAGACGTGCCCCTCCATATCAAGTTGCTAGTGCCAAATACCTTTTCTAACCAGCGAACTCTCGCTGGTCTCCTATACACAAAGTGCTTCCTGTAAAACTTTCCTTTTCTTAGCTGCAGTAATCCTATACGGCAAAAGTAAAGATATGCTTGAAAAGTCTTTGTGATGGACAAAGACGCAGATCGGCAGTTTGAGTCCTCGAGTGCTGTGGGTATTTTCTGCATGTGTGTTGAGTGCAGTGCAAATGTTTGCTCGCTTGTGTATTCTCTAACGCTGCATTAGGCCAGGTGTGTAATTAAAGCGCCTGCTTCGGTCATTTATTTAACTGTAACTGGAAAAACTTGTAATGTGACTGTGCTTATGGATTATACCGTAGTCGTGTGAATACAGCGGATCGGTTGTCCCGTCATCTGCTGCAGGTGGAGGGAAAATGCCTCTTTCAAAGTAGCATAACATGACTGCCACTGCTATTAATGATTAGTAACTTCAGACTCGTTTTAATGTTTGTATGAAAAACCTTGAAATAAATTATTTTATTTTGGATAACTGTCTTTTTATGAATGTTTCTTTTTAAACTCTTTTTAAATCTGCACATACTGTAACTTTAGATAGCAACGAGCACATCTAGCCCTGATGAAGAACCAGACCTTTTGTCAGATACGTCACGTGACAATGTTGTGCTCTTCTCTCTGTGTCTATCTGGGTATCGCCAGATTTTCGAGTTTCCTCACACCTCCTAAAAACGTGAACATGCTGAATCTCAGGTAGGTTGGCTAGTCAAAAACATCTTAGATGTGAGCGTGTGTGTGTGTGTGTGAGATATGCCTTGCTATGGAATGGTATTCCATCATAGGTGTATTCCTGCCTTGAGCCCCTAGGAAAGGCTCTGGATCTACTGTAACCTTGACCAGGGTGAAGAGTTTACTGAAGACAATATAAATGGCATATAGAACTACTGTAGCCTGCTCAATTCTAGATTTCAGACCAGGACAGTCCTGGCGACTCTTGGCCTTCTAGCATGCTCAACCCTCTCTCTATTCCTTGTCCTTTAGTTAAAAGACCATTTAAACACTGTTATTAATGACCGCTTTATGAAACACTATAGGTAGCTCATATTTTTCATGGACGTTACTTGGGCCTTCATCAGGGTCGGTTTCTCACTGGTTCTGTAGTGATCTTTTTTTGGTCTGGTCTCATTTTCAGACCAATTGCTGTACTTGTTCAGGTTAGATTCGATTCCCGTCTCTGTGTGCATGGAGTTTGCATGTTCTCCCCGTGCTAGGTTTAGGGTTAGGTTAATTGGTTAGATAAATTGCCCGTAGTATGTGAATGAGTGTATGACTGTGTGTATGTGTCTGTGCCCTGCGATGGATTGGTACCATGTCCAGTGTGTACCCCAAGTCTCCTGGGATAGGCTCCAGGCTCCCCGCGACCCTGAATACAGGATGAAGCGGCATAGATGATGAGTGACTGAGTGTGAAATGAGGCATGGCTCAAGACTTTTGCCCAGTACTGTATATGTAAAAAAAAAAATAATAATAATAATTTATAAATCTGGAGGTTTTAAGGCGTCAACTGTCGCCTTGCACTTCCAGGATCGAGGGTTCGAATCTCACCTCGGCTCTGTGTCCATGGAGTTTGCATGTTCTCCCCATGCTTGATGGGTTTCCTCCCACAGACATGCAGATTAGGCTAATTGCCGATCCCATAGTGTGTGTGTGCGTGTGTGTGCGCGCTCTGCGATGGATTGGCATCCCATCCAAGTTGTGCCCCGAATTGTTCCCAAAGTTTCTTGGAATAGACTCCAGGTACAGGATAAGAAGATGAATAATAATAAACAGGGGCGCAAAAATGGGGTATGCAGTATATGCAGTGCATGGGGGCGCCACACGGAGGGGGGCGCCATTGTGAAATTTTTTATTTTTTTTTAATTGTCTTTAATAAAGCTTTTAAAATATTTGTAAAAATTATATATTTATATTTCGAGACTATTTTTGTTTAACATATTAAACGAGTAAAAAAAATTAAACATTGTCTTAAAATGAGGACAGCAATGTCAAAATGGATACAAAGAGATTGGTAAGCTTGACCTATCATTTTGTATTACTGTAAGTCTTTAAGTTCATCAATATTTAACGTTATTGCCAGCGAGTCTGGACGTAGTTACCGTCCGTTAACATCAAATCATTATTCCTGAAAAAATAGGCGTTTGGTTTAAAAAAAAACAAACAAACAAAAAAAAAAACTTATTGTTAAAAATGTTAACTGAGGTTCTCACCACCAAGCACAACCAAGTTATTGGGCTCTTGCCTTATCCTCTCAGTTCATTATGTTCAGTCCAGGGACGCAATAAATGCACGATTTTTTTTTTCTTTTTTCCGGGAAAGCCCTGCTGTGTAACCAGAATGGCACTAGCGTATGGATCCCTCTACACCTTCATTCATACAGTATTCCAGACCCTATTGTAAGCTTTTTTGTAAACAGGATTCTCAAAACAGATTGAAAAACCACAAAGTTTCTAAAAAATGATTCAGTTTAAATGTATTAATGCATGAGCTTTTTTTCTGTTTCTGTTGTAATAACAGTGCTAATGAAATTACATCACTGTTTAGCAACTACAATAATTTTAATGCTTTGTACATGAGTGTTCATAAAAAAGACGAAAAAGATGAAGAGTACAGAGAGAGAAAGCAAATAAGTCAAGAGCAGGTGAAGAGAACAGGTAGGAGCTACCACACAGGATACTACGACTTAAAGTGGTCATGTCATACATTTACCATTTGAATGTGGTTTCTGATGTACACTTACAGTAAGTTACAGTTTTTTGTGCACCAGAATTACAAAATGTTTTTTATAGTGCAGTGACCTGTTATTTGTCAAAAAAAAAAATCTAGTAAAATTTACTTCATCTTGTCATGACCCCTTTAAACAATATATATATAAAAAAATAATAATAATTTGGGATTGATGATTTAAGGTATATATTTTGTGAAATATCTGGTTCATTTACTCAGCCATGAAGATGAGGAGGACAATGAAGCAATGATATAAAATGAGTTCAGAGCAGGTGAAGAAAGCAGGTAGGTAAAGGCCATACAGGATTTTATGACTTGCACAGTATTAAGCAACATGCAGAATAAGTTACTGTAGCCTTAAGAAACAAAGTTTGTGAAGCATCTAAAGATGAAGATACGCCAAAATCCACGGCAACAGTCACATTTTAAAAAATGGCCTTGATGTGGAAAAGTGCTTTGCACCACGTCAGGGTCTAAGGATACGTATTGTGCACTTTTCCTTGTCAGAGTACTGCAGGCTGTTTGGAAATCTAAGTTATTTTTGCAGCTTGCCATTCTAAGGATTTGGACATTGACTGATGCTATTTTATATGTAAATAACATTAAATGGGGATATAAATAATAAATATAAATAATAATAATAAAACATTGTTTAAAAAAAAAAGTAGCTCTTTTTGGCCGAGTTGCACCCAATCTGGCAACAGTAGTACGCAGGTAGCATACTTCGACGCATGCGCACAAGAGCAGCCTTGTGGCACATTTCTGTAGGTAGCACGTTTGGACAGAGGAGAGTCCCGGCGAGCGGCTCAGCGGCGCTGCGATCACATGAGCTGCGCGTTATTGTGCTATAATGTCCACGCGGACAGAATCAAGAAGAAGAGCAACGAGCACCGACAACGATAATGAAGGTATTATTATTTTACGGAAGGCATTATTTGTCAATTTTTCTGTTTGTTTAAAAAAAAAAAAAACTCTTGACGTATTAACTGCGCTCGGGTCTGAAATGATCTACTGCACTACCATCCTGTATACTACACTACTGTACTACTCACCCTATAGCATCTTATACTTACATGCTACTTAGTACAGTACTATGTTTTTTTTTTTTTTTTTTTACTGCTTGTTTCTGCATGTCACATCATCAGCTATACTAAATATGAATATACTCTCCCAGTATCTAAAACATCTGCTGGAATTCCAGCATATCTGACTGTAGTGAGGTTTAGAGTTTTATTGCACACTTCCCTCTCTCTCTCTCTCTCTCTCTCTCTCTATCTTTGTTTTTTTTTTTTTTTTGGAAAGACATTTAAAACCTCAGGTCTGTTCACAGTTCCCCTGGTCATTTCCGTTGCTTGCACCTGTAACCATGTGGCACGCTGAATAAAGAGAAGTGATGTGCTGCTGGTGATGGAAGTGATACAGCAAATAACTTGTATTTGATCTGTTCAGTCAGCCACGGTTATGTGTAAACAACATAAGCAAAGCATGCACATACACTATATGGACAACAAAAAAAAAGAAGTATTTGACCAAACTTGCAATGTCATTGTATCCAAATACAGTATACTTCAATATGGAGTCTGTCCTCCTTTTGCAGCTATAACAACTTCGGCTCTTATTAGAAGGCTCTCCACAGGATTTTCAGGATTGTCCCCAGGTGTTTCTGTGGAAATTCGTACCCATTCGTTTTTTGTATTCTGTACGACTGATGTCGGACGAGGAGACACGGCTCGCAATCTCCAGTTCATCCCAAAGGTGCTCGATGGGGTTGAGGTCGACAAAAAAAACGCTCTTTCACACCGAACTCATCAAACTATATCTTTATAATCCTTTATGAGCTATAAAAAGTATCATATTCTCCAAGATGTCTTGGTATGCTGAAGCATTAAGATTCCCCTTCAAGGGGATAAGGAGCCTGATTGATTGAAACACCTCAATAATTACAAAAAAAATCTTTTGTCCATATATTATTGTATGTCTCTGTATCCAGTTGCCCACTCATTTAGTAAACACGTTTAAATGGCTTTCAAACATTTTGGTTTTCTCATAACTAAAATATACAATCTCTTTTATTGTTCATGCCAACATGGTTATAAACTAATAATCATACATATAAAACTTTGGTCCATTTGTCTTCAGCAACTGCAGCAACCTGTTTGGGGTTGTCGGTCAGAAATACAACCCTCAACATGATTTGTGCATTTGTGCTTTAAAATGGCTTGTATTTTTAATCTGGATTTAAATAACAGTATTATTATATGTTAGATATTTCTGCTAGATGAGTTTCTAATGATGGCTGTATACAGTATTTAGTACTCAGTGACTCACTCACTCATCGTCTATACCGCTTTATCCTGTATTCAGGGTCACAGGGGCCTGGATCCTATCTCAGGAGACTTAGACTCACATAGACATACATAGAGTCACACACTACAGGCAATTTAGGAAAAGCCAGTTAGTCTAATCTGCATGTCTTTGAACTTTGGAAGGAAACCAGAGTACCTGGAGGAACATGCAAACTTCTCGCACGCAGACTTGAGGCGGGAATCGAACCCGGATCCTGGAGGTGCAAGGCGACATTGCTAACCACTTCGTCACTCTGCCACAACTCGATGACTTTAATATAGAATAATATGAAATATGGACAGAACAGGCCCCCAAAACAGGACGAGTTCCCATCCGAGTCTGGTTACTTTTAAGGTTTCTTCCTGATGACTGAGGATTGTTTCCTCATCACCGTTGGTGTTGGCTAGCTTATTAGGGACACATTTAAACCTTGAGCTGGATTTCTGTAAAGCTGCTTTTTGACAATGCCCATTGTTTAAAGTGTTGTATGAACATATTTGAATTGAAGTTATACACGAAGGCATGTGAAGTGGTGGGGCTGAGGGGGCTTCATGACTATAAGTACAGTAATAATAATAGTAATAATAATAATAATAATAATTACTTTTAATGATTATTGTCATGATTATTATTGATGTATTCAATTCTTTCATAAATACACTACTAGGTCTGATTGATTAAGAAAATATCCAGTTGATGTGCATGTGTGTGTTTTGTTCCTTATTTTTCATCACCTGTCCTCAGAGCTTTCATGGGATCATGGTAGTCTGCGAGCTTATGCTGGTATTAGTGGTTATCCCTTCAGCTCCTGTTGTGATCACGTGTGTGGAAATGAGCAGAACGTCGGTACCACTGACTCTCACCAGCATTCGCCCTGCTGCTCTTACATGCTCAAATGCACAAACAGAGGTGGGCACATATTCTATATATATATATTTTTTTTTACATTTTTATACAGAGTAAAATTTTATTAATGAGAGTTTGTCCATGATTATTTTCCACCTTTCATCCCTGTTTGCAGGACATAGCACACAAACAGCTAATGAAATATGGGCGGAAGTGTCATGTAGTAAGACCACTATAAGTGCCGAAAATGAGGTGGAGGCACAGAAACTTGCCAATAATTACAAGGTAGGTGGTTTCATACAACGAGTCTTAGTTTTTGAAAGCACTAGGGATGGGAATCACCAGGAATCGCCTGATACGATGTTATCATGATACCTGGGTGCCGATTTGATTTGTATTGCGATTCTGTAAGTATCACAATTTTACAAATATCCCAGTTTGTTGTAATTTTTTCCTTCACATTTTGTTACAATTCTAAACAGACTTAGCAAATAATTTGTATTTAGGAGTCGGTGTGCCGGTACATGAACTGTTGCACAAAATATTGTGATATATGACAGAATCGATTTCTACCCCACCTGTAATCACCAGTAAACACCCCCTGATCTAGTTTCAGTCCTTAAATGCATTCTTTGTCTTTGTGTGCTTCCTCCATGTGAAGTTTGGATTCAGAAAGTGGAAAAGCCATGTGACCGAGCGACCCTTCGAGGACAGATCAGACATTGTGAAGGAGCTCTATTCAGAGCTCACTAACATTAAACCAAACACAGGTCAGTATCTTCACTTGACTAAAAATATGAACAGTTTGACAGCAAAACGAGATAAATCCATAAAAACCTAGTTTTTTTCAAATGAAGCAAGAAGTATTTCAAATGGATAGAGAATATTTTATGCATGTTTTTCTTTTAAGTCACAAGGGTTTTTCATAGCTAGACTAGCTAATAATTTGGTCCACATTTTGGGGGTTATATAAGTGTGAATTTTGTGTGATTTTGCAAAAGCCTATAAATCCATCTAGTGCAGTTTTGTCACAATGGATAAATCAGCCTACAGTTGTGTTTACAGTTACATTAAGGCATTTGGCAGACGCTCTTATCCAGAGCGACTTACAAATATTGAATTAAGGATACTTACACTGAGTTTCAAATTCAAATTTTATTTGTCACATACACAGTAATACACAGTACGATATGCAGTGAAATGCTTAGACGACCGCCCGTGACCTTAAAATAAAAGACTGTTAATAGGAAATAAATATGAATAAAAAGAAATAAGATATAAAATTAATTTAGCTAAGAAAGAATAATATATCTATAAAATACAAAACATACAATATAAGAAAAATATAAGAAAAAAATATAAGAAAACCTAGCTGTACAAATTATCCTGTACATTATAAAAAAATGTAGAAATCTATGGAAATATTAGTGTGGAAATGAAGTGGAATTTAAATAGAAATGCCCGGGGTGGGGGTGGGGATGCAAATATGCCTGAAAGCGACTTATTTAAAGTGACTAATGTGCAACCGATCAAGGAGATAAAAATAGAATATGTAAATGTGCATGAATGTGCAGGTGTGCAGTGCCCATAAGTGTCCATGAATGTCCAGAATGTCCAGAATAGTGCAAAGAGACATATGTGTGAATGTGCAAAATGGTTTAGTCCTGTGTGGTGTACTGATTGAGAGACCGTATCGCCTTTGGGAAGAAGCCCCTCCTCAGTCTCTCTGTATTGGTCTTCAGGGAGCAGAATCACTTTCCTGACCGCAACAGAGAGAACAGTTAATTGCTAGGATGGCTGAGGTCCCTCATGATCTTCCTGGCCTTAGTCCAAGCACCGCTTGCTGTAGATTGAGTGCAGGTCAGGGAGCTCGGTGCGGATGATGCGTTCAGCTTATCGCACTACCCTCTGAGGGCTCGTCTGTCCTGCATGGTGCTGTTTCCGAACGTGATGTTTCCCGTCAGAATGCTCTCTATGGTGCAGGAGTAAAAGTTCCTGAGCACCTTGGAGGGCAGTCTAAAGTCTCTCAAGCGCCTGAGGTGGTAGAGACGCTGTCGGGCCTTCTTCACCACAGTGTTGATGTGACAGGACCATGACAGGTCCTGCTTGATGTGGACACCGAGGTATCTGAAACTGTCTACTCTCTCCACTGGGCTGTTGTTGATGACAGGGGTCTGGTAGTTTGGTAGTTCCTCTCCTACTTTGTACTAAAGTCCACTATCAACTCATTTGTCTTGCTGACGTTTAGAAGGAGTGATTGTTCCTCTGACACCAGTTCTCCAGATTTCCAATCTCCTCCAGGTAGGCCGTCTTGTTGTTGTTAGTGATCAGGCCCACCACGACGGTGTCATCGGCAAACTTGATGATGATAGTGGAGTTGGTAGAGGCTACACAGTCGTGCGTGTACAGGGAGTACAGTAGAGGGCTCAGAACACAACTGGGGGGCTCCAGTGCTGAGAGTGAGGGAGGCTGAGACATGACCGCCCATCCTTTCTACCTGTGGTCTGCCAGTTAGGAAATTGGAGATCCACTGACACAGAGATGAGCTGAGTCCCAGGTGCTCCAGCTTGGTGGTGAGTGTGGAGGGAATTATGGTATTAAATGCTGAGCTGTAGTTGATGAAAAGCTTTTAACATAATTCCCCCTTCTAGTGTCCAGGTGAGTGAGAGATGTATGGAGGAGATGAGAGATAGCATCATCTGTAGAGCGGTTTGAACAGTATCCAAACTGTAGTGGATGTAGTGTGTCAGGTAGCGAGAGGATGATGAACCCCCTGACAAGCCACTCAAAGCACTTCATTATGACTGAGGTTAGGGCTACAGAGCTTTAATCTTTGAGGGAAGCAGGATGAGGTTTCATTGGAACAGGAACAATGATGGACTCTTTCAGGCAAGTGGGGATTACTGACTGAGATAAGGAGAGGTTGAATATTTCCGTGAACACAGGTGCTAACTGGTCTGCGTTGGTCTCTGGTGTTTCATAATATTTCTAGGTTATTAACTATCAGCTGAACTGCTATCGGTCAAGCAGATTTGGGAAGTTTTTTTGGGGGGTGTGGGGGGGGGGGGATTAGTCCAAGTATTGAAGAAACAGATATGTCTTGAGTCGTCGTTTAAAGATTGCCAAAGACTCAGCTGTACAGACATCTAGAGGAAGTTTATTCCACCACCTAGGTGCCAGAAAAAAAAAGAGTCAATGTATGTCTTCCTTCATCCCTGAGAGATTGTGGGACCAGGCAAGCAGTGCTGGAGGATCAGCCATTTTTAGCTTTGTAGGCCAGCATCAGGGTTTTGAATTTAATGTGGGCAGCTACACTAAGCCAGTGCAGGGAGCGGAGAAGTGGGGTGGTGTGGGAGAACTTGGTATGGTTGAAAACGATACATGCAGCTGCATTCTGGATCAGTGGCAGAGGATGAATGGTGGACAGGGGCAGACCTGCCAGGAGTGAGTTGCAGTAGTCCAGTCTGGAAATAACAAGGGACTGAACAAGCACCTGAGTAGCCTGTGAAGAAAGAAATAGGCAGAGTTTTCTGATGTTCTAAAGAAGAAATCGACAAGAGCGAGTAAGTTTAGCAACGTTTAGCAACGTGTGTTACCCCAAGAACGCGGGCAGTGGCTGAAGGAGTGATCTGATTGATGTCCAATGAGATCACAAGGTCTTGCCTGGGGGATAAATCACCATGGATGAACAGCAGTTCGGTTTTACTCAGATTGAGCTTCAGCTGATGAGCTGCCATCCAGGATGAGATGTCTGCCAGACATGCTGAGATCCGAGTGGAAACCTGAGTGTTTGAGAGAGGAAAGGAGAGAATAAGTTGTGTGTCATCTGCATAGTAATGGTATAAAAAGTCATGTGATGATATGACCTTACAGAGAGACCGGGTATAGAGGGAGAAGAGGACCAAGTACTGAACCCTGTGGGACACCAATAGAAAGTCTACATGGGGCAGATGTGGACACTCACCATGTCACCCCATATGACCTATCTTCTAGGAAAGAAGCAAACCATTGCCATGCTGTTCCACAGATTCTAAGGCTTGTAGATAATATAATCTTGTGGTTCACCATGTCAGATGCAGCTGACAGGTCCAGGAGGATGAGGACAGATGATAGTTTAGCTGAGTTATAACAGCTGGGAGCTTCTTGGAGTCTCTGTGGAATGTGCCACTTTGAATCCATTGTTTGTGGTTATTTAAGCATGCGATTTAGGATAAATAATATAATGGTTCAGTTTTTATTTAAAAAGTCATGCCGTGATTGTGATTTTCTAGTGAGTCAAACAGAAAGTAGATGGAAGAATTTTTTTTTATGATTTGTTGTACACAAAATCTTGATGAAGCCTTTAAACAATACAAAATTTTTAATACATTATTCAGTTGCACCTCCTCCTCTATCAATTTCAGACACAGCACATGAATCTCTTGTCTCTTGTACAGGAATTTAAGGTTTGCAAAGTTATTTCTCTGCTACATCAAAGTGCTTACACTACAATATCCCTCATAGTTTTGTGATGTATACAGTTAAACATGATTTCCGATACATACAAATGTTTATACAAACATACAAATCACAAAATGTGGAACAAATTGTGGTAGTTGAGCGATGCATACCTGTACTCCATGTTGGAGTAACTGCTGTGGCATTAAGAGAGTGTAAACATTGTTTTACTATGCTTCAACATTCTTCAAAAGCCATTTCAACACATTTAAACCACATGCGACAGCCACCGTGATGCACAGGAAATGCTTTGCACAAATTGTGGTAGTTTTTAGCTTCTGAAATAATATATTAATATATATTTTTAAAAATATATAAAATAATAATTGTCAGCACCGGAAACGCGTTCATCATCTCTGAGCATGACATGAGGAGAGCCTTCAGGAGAGTGAACACCAGGAAAGCAGCTGGACCAGACGGCATCTCAGGTAGAGTCCTCAGAGCCTGCGCAGACCAGCTAGCACCTGTATTCACAGAGATATTCAACCTCTCCTTATCTTAGTCGGTGATCCCCACATGCTTCAAAGAGTCCATCATTGTTCCTGTTCCGAAGAAACCCCCATCCTGCTTCCCTCAATGATTATCAACCTGTGGCCCTCACATCAGTGGTGATGAAGTGCTTTGAATGGCTTGTCAGAGACTTCATCATCTCTTCACTACCAGACACACCGCTTCACAGATGATGCTATCGCTCATCTTCTTCATACATCTCTCACACACCTGGACAATAGAAGGAGGAATTATGTTAAAATGCTCTTTATCGACTACAGCTCAGCATTTAATACCATAATTCCCTCCACACTCACCACCAAGTTGGAGCACCTGGGACTCTGACTTTGTGTCAGTGGATCTCAAACTTCCTAACTGACAGACCACAGGCTGTAAGGATGGGCGGCCATGTCTCAGCCTCCATCACTCTCAGCACTGGAGCCCCACAGGGTTGTGTTCTGAGCCCTCTACTGTACTCTCTGTACACACACGACTGCGTAGCCTCTACTAACTCCACCACCATCATCAAGTTTGCTGATGACACCGTCGTGGTGGGCCTGATCACTGACAATGATGAGACGGCCTACCTGGAGGAGATTGGGAATCTGGAGCACTGGTGCCAGAGGAACAATCTCCTTCTAAACGTCAGCAAGACGAAGGAGTTGGTAGTAGACTTTAGCACAAAGCAGGAGAGGGACTACCAGACCCCTGTCATCAACAACAGCCCAGTGGAGAGAGTAGACAGTTTCAGATACCTCGGTGTCCACATCAAGCAGGACCTGTCATGGTCCTGTCACATCAATACTGTGGTGAAGAAGGCCCAACAGCGTCTCTACCACCTCAGGCGCTTGAGAGACTTTAGACTGCCCTCCAAGGTGCTCAGGAACTTTTACTCCTGCACCATAGAGAGCATCCTGACGGGAAACATCACGACCTGGTTCGGGAACAGCACCATGCAGGACAGACGAGCTCTACAGAGGGTTGTGCGATCAGCTGAACGCATCATCCACACCGAGCTCCCTGACCTGCACTCAATCTACAACAAGCGGTGCTGGACCAAGGCCAGGAAGATCATGAAGCACCTCAGCCACCCCAGTAATGGACTGTTCTCTCTGTTGAGGTCAGGAAAGCGATTTCGCTCCCTGAAGACCAATACAGAGAGACTGAAGAGGAGCTTCTACCCGCAGGCGATACGGTCTCTCAACCAGCACACCAAACAGTACTGACTGACCCACTTTACACACCCACACTCATGCTTCTTGCACGCTCTCTGGACTCTTGGGACAATAATTGCACACCCTTCACACTACATTACTATTTATTCTATAGCACAAGTCACTTTAAGTACAAAACACTTTATAGCATACTTGCACACCCCCTGGACATCTCTATTTATATTCCATATTTTTCCATACTGTACACCTAGGCTTTCTTATATTTCTTATATCAGATATATATTTTTCTACATTTGCACCCAGGTTTTCTTATTCTCTTATATTTTTCTTATTGTATATTTTTACTGTACATATATTTTATTATTTTATTCTTAGTTAAATCTATTTCTACGTTCTTTGTTATATTCTTTTCGTGTAAATAGTCTTAAATAGTCTTTTATTCTAAGGTCACGGGCAGTCGCCTAAGCATTTCACTGCATATCGTACTGTGTATGACTGTGTATGTGACAAATAAAATTTGAATTTTAGATTTTTTGATTATTTTTTTTTTATCTGAAATTAGTGTCTAACTGTTCATATGTACTGTAGGTCTTATTCAACACAAGATAAATGAGCTTAAGATCATTTAACGAACATTTGCGTCAATAAGCATATAACATTAGCAAACATTTGTTTATATAAATAAACCATTCAATTTAACTCGAAATGTAGAATGGTGGATTTGTTTCTTGCATTTTTCTCTTTCTCTTTTTTTTTTATTGCAGGCTCTTTATTTACATGCGGCAATATTTTATATATATTATTATTTGGTTGGTGGATCTCTCTGGTGTACCTTCTCGTCTGTATCATGATGTACATCACCATTATTGGAGCCCCTCATGGTAATCATTTTTATAACAATGTCATTACAAGATGTACTGTACACTTTTCTTGTGTCGCCTGTCTGTGGAGTATAGGCAACACCAGGCAACAACATTAGGATCACTATCGGTCATCCTGCATCGGCATCATCTGTGTCCGTTGTCGTCACACTGTTATTCTGTTCGTAACTCCTCCTGAACCAATCATGGGAATTTGACCAAACTTTCACCAGGGACCAAGCGATACGATATTATCACAATACCCAGATTCCGATTTGATCTGTATGGCGATTCTGTTGGTATCAGAATTTTGTTTTTATATTATTGTTTTTTTTTCTAAACAAACTTATTAAATAATTCAATCCTCCCACACAGGATGATGTTCTGCCTGACAATGTGTGAATAGTTTAGAGTAGAGATTATAGAGGAATGGCAACATTTTACCACGTCAAACACCAACATATATAGGTTAAAAATGAATTTTTAAAAAAGTAGATTTTGAAGTCACTATGGTGTGAACACAAACGAATTGTGATACATCACAGAAACTCTATATTTCCTGCATAGATGTGCACTAGCTATTTTATTTTCTACACAGTATGGGTAAGGTCAAATCTGTTATTTGTAACTTTGTCTGCAACAAAACCATTTATAGAAATTTACAAGTCTTTTCAGAAAGCATAGATGTGCACTAGTTTTTAAACCTTTTTATTGTTTTTTTTTTTTATCTAATACTACATGATGTACTTTAACAGTCAGAGGTTTAGTAATATGACTATACCAAATAGTGCCACAAGGTGGCACTTCCTTTTTGTTCTGTTAGACAACAGTGGAATATGTGGACAACAGGCTTAGCTGATGTTTAATACCGTAGATGTGAATTAGCTATTTCATTGTGTGATCTGCCTGTGAAGTGTAAGGGAACGCTATCCGGCATCACGCTTTTTCCTCCATCCGCCACTCCGTCTAAACCATTCATAGGAATTTGACTTAACCATCACAGAAATTTTATTAGAAAGAATAGATGTGTATAAGCTATTAAATTTTTTGTCAGTAGGCAGGCGGTGCATGTATTTCCTGGAAGTCTCAGAAATGTTTTAAAACTAAGTTTTGCTTTCTTTTAGGTAAACTGTGCTTCCGATTGTCCCGTTACTTTCTGTGGCCCTTTGGAAAAGCAATAAAGAAGGTTGAACTTTTATAATTGTTATATCATAACTCTGCAGGTTCTTCGTTTTTACAGTAACGTTTAAAATAAATGATAGCTGCAATAATATTTTTACCAAAAAAATCATTTTAGCTGCTTGTTTAAAAATCAGGCATAAATTTATTTCAGATTTTTTTTCTGTGTTTTTTGATTCATTCATAGAATTGAACATATGGTACATCAGTATAGAACATATGATGAGTTTCTTGCTCCCCTCAGGCAAGAGATTCACTCGAAAGTGGGAAACCCCAGAATGAAGTACTGGATGAGGTGGATGAGGGAAACGGAGCCACCCCGCTTCTGAGGTCCGGCACAGTAGTGGAGAACATTGAGGAACCATCCAGGCCTCCAGAGCGGCTCTACTGGGTAGGGTCCAGAAAAAAAATCACATAGCAGTCTGTATGTTAAACAAATATTTCTTTATTTCTATTAATTTCAAAATATAAATCTACTATACACCTTCCAGCTTGTACTCCCCTGCCTGTATCTGCTACTTTTATCTGTGTGTTTTTATTCTGCAGAATCATCTGAGTGTGTATGTGTGGGTGCTGCTGGGATACCCTCTTCTAGTTGTGGCTCATGGTGCGTTGTGTATTCTCTCCTGGATCTTGGTTGTCACCATCCCCGTGTCCAAAATAAGTATCCGAACCTTGACCAATGTCTTGCTGATTCCCCCTGAGCAAGTTCTCATAAACGATGCCGCTATGGTAAGACATCATAAAAATGTTCATCTTGTATGTATTTTGTAACGTAATGTATTGTTTTATAGTCCATGACTGCGTTTACCGTATCAGCCTGAAAGACTTAATTCAAATTTTTTTACCCTTAAAAAAAAAATCAAATGGAAGGTCGCCGGTTTGAGCCTCGGCTCCACCGAGTTGACATTGTTGGGCCCTTGAGTGAGACCCTTATCCGCTCCAGCGGCGTCTCTGAACCCAGTTATGCTGGGATATGTGAAGAAAGAATTTCACTGTACCGTATATGTCACAAATAAAGGCCTAGCTTTAAGTCGTTTCAGAGAACAGATGCATTCACATTAGAGTCAGATAAACGTCATGTGTAATTATAAACGTGAACCATTATGACTTGCAAATCTGATCTGACCAAAAAATCCAAATTGAACAATATGGCTTGTAATGTGAACAGAGCCTAAAAGAGGGTTTTGTTGAGAGCTCAAATGAGTCATATAATCTAGTTTCTAGTAATATTACAGTAGCTCATACGTGCACTTTTATGCTTAAAATAAGTGACTTATTTCCTGGCTTAGGTTTGCAAAAAGGACAGATTTGCAAGCTTAACCAAACATGAATAAAATGATTTGAATTCTCTTTATTCTATTTTTTTATTATTAAACTTTCAGGAAGGTGAAGGTGAAGCCATCCTGTGCTGCTACCATGCAGTGAATATCTACTACTACAAGTACAAGGTTGATGGAATCAATGTTTTTGCCGTCAGTATCCTACTGAATTAAGCAAGTAGAACTGATATAGAAAATAATCACATTTTGTTGATTTGCAGATACAGACACAGTGAAAGATATGACACTAATATATGAGGGAAAAAAAACATAATCGTTGATATGGAAAAGAATTCAAGTTGAGTTAAATTTGATGGTGCCTGTTTTTGGACTGCAGTCCAAAGGTAAGGCAAGTCCAGATTTTATGCAAGAATTTGGCGGCATCCATTTTTTTTTCTATCTTGACAAGCGCTCCAGTCACTCTCTACCTTGGGGAGGAGGTTGCTTTGCACAAACCTCGCTTATACACCAGATGTAGTGTGAATCCAGTGGAAACTGGAATGATTTATTTAAAAACTTTTTTAATTTAATGTCGATTGTCAACTTTCCCTGTAGTCTTCCTTAGATAACTGTTTATAGATCTCCTCCCTTTGGTCATTGTCTCTTTGGTGATCGGCTATGTGGACCGAGAAAACCAGTTTGCCATCGCCGAGTTTAAGTTCGCCACTGCAATAGGTTCACTCATCCCGTTATCTTACTATATTGGAATGGGCATAGCCAGGTGAGCATACACACACACACACACACACACACACACACACACACACACACACACACACAATGTACTGTAAAAAAAATCGATATATAAAAGGAACCCTTTATATAAACTGTATATATAAAGTTTAATATCAATATAAGTTATAAATCATTTTATAGAGATAATAGTAATACAGTGGAACCTCGGATTGCGAGTAACTCGGATTACGAGTGTTCCACAAGACGAGCAAAGATTTTTTATAAATTTTGACTTGAAATACGAGCATGTCTTCGTTTACGGGTGCCGAGTTTTTTGACACCGACACACACACACCGACACAAACACACACTCTCTCACATTTACATCCCCCCTCCCCTGCTTCACACAGACACACACTCTCTGCTCTACACACTCTACTACACATTCTTTTCAAAGATAAGGTGCTGGTTAATTTGTTTTTTTTTGTTTTTTACTTTACAGCAGTGATTCTGTTAGTCTGCGCTCACGCGAGTGTCATTAGAGAGATTTCTTTTTTCCCATTAAAACAGTGTTTCCGTTGTGTGTGTGTTTGTTGTGAAACTTAAAAAGCGAGGTGGGGGGAGGGAGGAGGGGTTTTACTGTGTAAGACGAGGCGAGGGAAGGGGCTAATTCCACACACACACACACACACACACACACTCACACACACACACACACACATACACACAAATACACGGCGCCTGCGTGCACAAATGGAAACACTTATCTGTTGGGATTTATTTTAACTTTTTTTAAAGGTAAAGTGCAGGTTAATCTGTTTTATTTTTACTTTATATATTGTATTAATTATTTAATTGTATTATATTGAATTGTATTATATTTAATTGAATACAATTGTGTTAATTATATTCTGTATTTATTTTTTTGGGCTGTGGAACTAATTATTTGAGTTTTCATTATTTCTGATTTGGTTTACGAGTGTTTTGGAATACGAGCTCGCTTCCGGAACGAATTATGCTCGTAATCCAAGGTTCCACTGTAATTCAGAATTATTTATTCAGATATATTTATTTTTTTGCTTTGGGGTGTACACTTTTATCATCTATGTTTTTCTTCATATATTTAATTATTTTTAAATTTGATTCCATCTATTTCATTTATATTTAATTAATTTATTTAATGCACCCTTACACGCTCAAGCCAACGCCTGCAGGAGAACCATAGCAGAGTGTTGAAAGAAAATGTCTTAAGAAACTTAAAATTTAATTTTTCACAGAACATGTGACCATCACTCACATTCTAAGCTGACCTACATTAACCCTGACTTTGTCTCTGCAGTATATCCGCTCAGAGTAACTTTGCAGTCGGTGCCGTGGTCAACGCCACGTTTGGCTCCATCACCGAGCTTACGTTTTACATCACAGCCTTGCTTAGGGGTCATTACCAGGGCAACAAATGCCTACAGGAAATTGTAAAAGCAGCACTGACCGGGACGTTGCTTGGATGTATTCTGTTCATCCCGGTAAGTGATTTGATCCAAACGCATCCTCATATACAGTCTGCAGTCTTTGGTGTTCCTCTTATTCTCTCTCTCTCTCTCTCTCTCTCTCTCTCTCTCTCTCCTGCCCCTAAATAATACCAAGGGGATCTGTATGATCATCGGAGGGCTGAAACACATGGAGCAGAGGTTTAATAGTCGCTCCGCTGGAGTAAGCTCCTCTTTGCTTTTCATATCTATTGGGGGTGAGCACTTCTTCAGTTTCTCTATCTCCCTTTTTCATTCACTCACTCATTCATCACACATTACACAATCATCTTCAGCCCCTTTGAGGAAGCACATTTTCCCGGCCAATCAGAATGCAAGGCGCAGAAACTACAGTATCTCCAGTATTTCCCAACTGTTTTCAGCCTTTCCACACCCACGTTTCCGATTAACAAATTAAGGGGATGTATCGTAAGAGCGTTAATTCACATTCTCAATATAGAGCTAAAGGAGGCTATGTTAGCTGTTAGCATTTAGCTGCTATATGCAAACTTAGCCATACAGTATGTACTGTACTGTAGCTATTGAAAATGGCTCCCATGGAATGACAGAACTGGGCGGAGTTCAGCAGGGCTGAGTATTGAGAGGGTGAGGGTGCCATTATTTATGAGCTCACAGTTTAAACCACCGGCCAATACAAAAATGGAAGAAGCAAAGGAAACAGGGATTTTTTTCCTCATGTTTTATATGTAGTCATGCATACTAAAGACCCATCTGAATATCTAAAAAATATTATTATTATTATTATTATTATTATTATTATTGTGCATGAAAGATCCCCTTTAAGAATTAAGCATAGTAACTTGTGTGTCATAGTTATTCCCATAACTTACATTTTTGATTACAACACTTAAGTCAGGAACTTTTCTTTGCATTCATTCCGATGGCACATACTGTACAGGAAGAACAATATTACCCCATAGTTTTGATCATTAATTGTGATTTTTGCCACTTTAATTGTTCAATTTTTATGTCTGTTGTAGGTGTGTTTGCTCCCACACTCTTCTCTAAAGCCTATGGGAATCTGGTGTGTGAAGACTGCACTAACACCTCAGGGACCAACAGTAGCAATGGGACTTTCATCTGCAGGAACTGTCACTACGATATGGTGAATATACAGTACAGTATGCCCTTTTTAGTTGGTAAGAGTGTTAAAGAGCCATTCCTCTGCTTCTGCCGAGGGCTTGCCAAAGTGGACCATCTGATCCAGGAACATGTTTCGTGCCGGATACCCTTCCTGACCCGTGCATTTTATTCTGGCTTGGGACTCGCACTGAATCCAGTGGCTGGGGTTTGGGCATTGGCTGGGAATTAAACCCACGCATGACAGGCGTAGAGAAACCTACCACTGAGCCACCCGGTGCCCAAGATACCATGTGGATCATCTTCTAGATGGGATTTGTTGAGCTCGATGGAGAAACTGCACAACACATCTCAGAGGGTTCTGCCACATCATTTTCAACTTCACATAGAAATGTAGTCAAAATAATGACATCAGTTAGACTTTGAGAGGGAAGATGACTGAGAAGGTGACTGTTTGAGTGACGTTGTGACAAGTCGTCACGTTAAATGATGACACATTACAAGCACAAGTGTTACAAGCTGACACGGCATGTCTTGATGCTTCTAGAAACACTCCCCGGACGAGGGATGGAACCCTCACAGCCTGGGTGCAGTGTGTTCTGGGTTAATGTAAACAAAGCATGTCTTATTAACATTAGCACCTGACACCTGACTCGCCAGACAACTTCATGTTATCATAAGGGGACATCTAAGTGGAAGCGTCCCAGATGGTAATCTCCCCATTGTGTAGTTTGAGAATTTCCCACCGCTTACGAATCAAAATAAATACCAGCAAAACACCAAGGATAACTGATGGACGTCTTGATCCTAGGACGCTACTTGGAATCGCAATACAAGGTAAGCGTAGACCGAACAACTAATGATCTTTACACGTCTGCCCCAAACCTTCCATGAAGTTTATACATTAACCGCATGAAATGTTGTTGTAATGATGGTAAAGAACGCTGGATCTTATCTCAGCACGGCACGGACAGACGGCAAAGCATGTAGAAGCGTGTCGAGAGGTGAGCTGGGAGATAGCAGGAACCCGATGTGCCTTGTGGTTACCTTGTGCGAGCTCTTTCAACTTGAAAGAACACCTCGCTTCTGCAAAACACACCCACACCCACACCTGCGATAAGCGTAGCAGCTTGGTAAACACAGCGATGCTGTGGTTCTTCCTCTCTCCGTGCGTGCATTTCAAATCCTCCGAACCCTACAGTACTGTATGTCCTACTCAATTAGTACATTATTACATTAATTGTCACTGTAAAGGCTGATGATCTGTTCCTCTCTGAGAGACATAGGGAGCGCTATTGGACGCCACTGGATCATCTCAAAGCTCTTTTCTCAGAGAAACCCAAACTGACCCTATTTAGGAGGTAACACAGCTTTACAGTGTGAGACATGAGTCTAGGTCTTACTGTACGCCCCTGCCCTAAAACAGATGAATTAGTTCCCTGTATACAGGGTCGTGGGAAGCTTGGAGCCTATCCCAGGAGACTTAGGGCACATGGCGATTTGGAAACGCCAGTTAGCCGAATCTGCAGGTTTTTGGACTGTGGGAGGAAACCCACCAAGCACTGGGAGAACATGCACACAGGGACGGGAATCGAACCCGGACCCTGGAGGTGCAAGGCGACACTGCTAACCACTACGCCAGTGAACCTTGTTTTTGTTCATTCTAATTCAATTTCCTCTCTGTGCCTTTAGAGCGAAAACAACTACAGCCTGTTTCATAGCCATATAGAGTAAGTAGGCGTCTTTTTCGCTTTTTCTTGAGCTCAGTTCATGTCATTCCTAAAGCAGCTTGGTATTAAGCAGTAGATTTCTCATTGTCTCACAGACCCCTGGTGTACACAGTGTCGGTTCTGCTCCCGGTGGCCTACATCATCGGCCTTCTGTTCACTCTGAAGACTCATTCACACATCTACGACATTCAAGTTGGTGATGGAGATGGAAGTGGTGAGGTCTCGGCTACACCAACAAGAAGAGAGAAAACACTGAACGAGCACTTTGAGAAACATAGACTTAAGGGTTTAATAATGCACGTGCATTATTGAAAGAGCTTGTTTGTGTGTGTGTGTGTGTGTGGCAGCGGGTCATTTGAGTGCCGTAGTGCACTGGTCTCGTTGGAGGGCGCTGCTCATCCTGATCGTTGCCACGGTGCTGATGTCCGCCTGCGCAGACCTCATCACAGAGTACATCCAGCCCATACTGAGCCACCCGAACATCTCTCAGGCATGTACTTCAACACGCAAAACACACACATATATGCACACACGCGCACATACTGTACAGTACACATTAAGCACTTCACTTGACTCTATCCAGGGCTATGCAGAACTTTCACAGTACAGTCTTCCACAGCCATGTATTTGATTTGCGTAGGAATTATAATAATTATTATTATTATTTTTGTTTATAAAACAATTATTAAATTAATAAATTGTAATAAAAACACAACATCAGTGACTATGAAAATGACTCACTTTACTAATCTTCATGTAGGCTCTAGACTCTATATTCTAGGTTCAAATCAAACCGGGACTAAAACCTATAATCTCCTGTTACACTAATGCACTTATCCCAGTGTTTCACTAGTGCTTGGATACCATCGAGGTAGAAAGTTTTCTCACTACACCAAAACCACGATCAGTCCGCCCTGCTTCACGTCTGAAACGCCGGCCTCCCAGGGACTCCTTTAAAAGCCGAAACATGTGGAAACAGTTTAGAGCGAGGTCAGGACTCTAGAGGGGTGTGGCAGTGACTCCTAGCCGAGTTCCTGTAACGTGCAAGGGTTGTTGGTGAATGATTGTGTGTACAGTTCCCACTTTCGCATAATGATGACAAGATATGCATTGATTTTTTCACGGGAATGATTGCAGTGGGCTCCGAGCCACCTCAGTCAGTACAGCCTTCTTTAGAACTCGAAACATGTCGAATCGGTTTTTAAGCCTTTATTCACAAAAAAATCAATCAATCAATCACCACAAGTTCCGGTTTGACTTGAACGCCCTTGTAGTTGGGCAGGATTTAACAAACCTGAGAGGAAATGGGGTACAAAATCTTCTCATTGGAATTTTGGTCCATGCTGACTTGATGAACATGAATCCACACACATACAGCAGTGTCGGCTCAAACCCTTAGGGCTGTAGGTTACTGGTTTTCTAAACGGAAGGTTGAGTTTTAAGCCCTTGAGCAAGGTGCATAGCCCTTAAAACTTTTTTTCCACTGTATAATGAAAAACTTATTGCGCAATAAGTTAAAAAATGGGTCGTATAGACAAGAAAATAGCACAGATACGCAATCAAGTGTTGTTCTAGTTGTTTTTGATTGGTTTTTGAGAGTTTTACATTTTTGTGATGTCACTCCTATATATACAGTATATATAGTCTTGTGCAAAAGTTTAGGCACCCCTTGATAAATAACAGATTTTGGTGATTTTTTAATTGAAAAGATGTGAATAGTCTCTCTTGGAAATGGAAAAGAATGCACAATATTTTCAGCAAACATTGGTACATACAGTAGTTACTTCTTATGCCATGAATTGAACAAAAATATAAACATTATTGTGGCACTGTGCAAAAGTTTGGGCACTCTAAGAGTTCCAGAGTCAAGGTTTCAAACCTTAATCAGCTCGTTAGATCTGATGCGTGGCAACAGCTGTCATTGTTTTTATTTTTTATCTTTGTTCAATTTATGACATAAAAAGTAACTACTGTATGTACCAATGTTTGCTGAAAATATTTTTTTCATTTCCAAGAGAGACTGTGTTCACATCTTTTCAATTAAAAAATCACCAAAACCTGTTAATCAAGGGGTGCCTAATCTTTTGGATAAGACTGTATATGCTGTGTTGCCGTCCCGGATTTGTTCCGCTTGAGTTTTTTTCTTACCCCTATCTACTCCAGGGGTGCTGTATCCTGCCTGACCCTGCGCTCTGACCGCAGCTTTCTAACTGGCATATGTGGGAAAAAATCATTTCATTTCAATGTAAAGCACATGTGACAAATAATTGAGTCTTATCGTAACACACTTTTTAAATTTGATCCTTGTGCTGGTGTCTTATCAGTACTTTATAGGTGTGACAGTTTTGGCGATGGTTCCCGAAATACCAGAGATAGTCAACGGTATACAGTTTGCTCTTCAGAATAACATCAGCTTGAGGTGAGTCTCCTCATCCAACACAGGGCATGTTAAGAGGCATGTTAGTGATGTCTGTTATTTAGATCGGTACAGTGCCAGTTTATTAGGTACATCTGCCTATACATGCCTGTTAACTCAACCAGCATAGTATCAGTGCTACATTCAACCATACCTCACAACCCAGACTTTATAGGATGTGTGTAAGTGTGTGTCTGACAGTTCTACAGTACAGTGGAACCTCGGATTGTGAGTAACTCGGTTTACGAGTGTTCCGCAAGACGAGCAAAGACTTTTTATAAATTTTGACTTGAAAAACGAGCATGTCTTGGTTTATGAGTGCCGAGTTTATTGACACCGAGTTTTTAAAACACTTATCTGTTGGGATTTATTTGAACTTTTTTTAAAGGTAAAGTGCAGGTAAATTTATTTTATTTTTACTTTATATATTGTATTAATTATTTTTCTGTATTTATTTTTTTGGGCTGTGGAATTATTTCAGTTTTCATTATTTCTTATGGGAAGATTTGATTTGGTTTACAAGTGTTTTGGAATAGGAAAGAATTATGCTCGTAATCCAAGGTTCCACTGTATAGTGGTTGTGTGAAGAAAAACATACACTGATAAACAGCTCACTTGTGCAATAAAAAGATGATTAGCAAACATTAATGTGGGAGGTGTGTTTAATTAGCGCATGCTGTGTTAAAAAAAAAAAATTAAAAAACAGCAGTGATTGTAAAACTCCAGATTGTAAAACTGAGTGGGAGGTGCATACTGATCCAAGGTGTACGTCATGCTCGTCTGCTCTGTCTCACTGCTGCAGTGATCTGTTTTGCAGTTTAGAGGTCGGGAGCTGCATTGCGGTGCAGGTGTGCATGATTCAGATCCCGATACTGATCCTGTTCAATGCCTTTTATGTAAGTCACTGTGGAAACTACAGTACATTAATGCAAATGCTGCAGACATTCGTATTCATTTATACTGACTAAAGTGATTAGCAGAAAGATCAAAATGAGAGTTTCTGATATGGAAAAAAAAATTTATTTAAGGAGGATAACCCAATACCACGATGACATAATTTTAGATGATGGGGGATTTTGTGTTTAGACCTCCAAAAAGATGCTGGAAAAAAGCATCACACTATGATGTCACTCAATGTGATGTCACTAAACGTGATGTCACTCAATATGACTTCCTGTTTAATTAAGCCCATGACCTGCAGTGTGCAATTTGTTCAACTCAATGAGCTCTAAATGTATACCATGCTTCACGTGCATATGTGCAAGTGTGTGCGAGCTATGCAGCAAAACCTTGTAAATTATCCTTAGGAAAACAATAGGGCCCTTCACACGCTATGACAACATAGGGCTGAGGTCATACTACTTGGGCCAAGTTCTATATGGTTTAGTGTGTCTTTTTTTCCCCCCCTTTTTGAAATAGGATGTTGGTTTCGTGCTCCTCTTCAGCGACTTGCATCTGTGGGCCAGCATCTTCAGCGTCATCCTCGTCAACTACATATTCATGGACGGAAAGTCTGATTACTTTCAAGGTACGAGTAAACACCCTTGCATAGACACCTGATTTTTTTTTTTGTGCCGATTTTACATTGTACGAATCTAAACTTGGTTTGTATGGCTTCCTGTTTACTAATGCATAAAAAAAATGTCTGGGGTTTTTTTTTGCATGCAATTCTGTTGTATGGAAGCAAATTAGCATCATAATTACTTGAATTATATCAGCCTTTGAAAAATACATTTTGAAATTTAATCACTGTTGAATTGTTAATTTTTATGAGTAACAACCCAGAACTGCTCACTGGACACGTCTTTAATATGTTTAAGTAATATCAACTCACATTTACATAAAGTATATAGCGTATTACAAAAAAGAAAATCTACATAAATCACATAAAATCTTTGATGAACTGACGATTGATAGCCTGACATGCGCATCAAGTGAACAATCATCATCCTCATCTCCATTGTGAGGCCAGGTGATGTGCTGGAGAACAACCTGTACTGAAAGCAAAAACAAAAAGATCAGGGACTAAATCAAAGTTCAACATAATTATATCTAGCTTTATAATAATATCTATAATGGTGGACAAAAGTGAAAGTCACTGCTTTCATATCAACCTCAAACATTTAAATAATGACTACAGAAAAACTTATTTTATGCTACTAAAGTGCCATACAACTATCAGTATTTAGTTTGAAGTCATTTTCTTCTAAACCTGAAGGTTTTGTACATCCTGCCTTCAGAAAGTACAAGTCCTGCCACTTATCTGCTCCATCAATTAACTAAAGCAGCCGATTTTAATTAACACAACTCTTCAGTCGGACCTGAACTAACTGGTGACGTCACCTGTTCTGTACACAGAGAGAAGTAATACATGGCAAGTGCTGTCTTAATACTTTTGGCCACCACTGTGTATCTCTCTCTCTCTCGTGCGTGTGTAACAAACATCAGTCTGTGTCTCGTGCTCACCAGCCCCACTTTAACTAAACTTTGACAAATTTCCTTTATCACAGTAAAATGACTAAAATATCTGACAATATATAATGAGTGTAACACACTACGGGTGCACTTACCGAGCCGCTGCCCTCCGCCATGTAGCGAGACTCACTGGGAGCCGGTGTTATGCGCTAAAATGCCCCCCTGCCACAGATTGCCCCCCCCCCTACATAATCTCCGTCGAATATTATATTAGAACAGAAATTTCTAGGTTTATGATTTAGAAATGACAAATTAGACCAAATGGATTTGATTATAAAATAAGCATTATAAAAAATTACATGTTGTATAGGGAAAAATATAAACTATTATTATTTTTAATATACAAGATGTATTTTTGATATTGCTTATGTAATAATAAAAATCATTTCGTTAAATTTTTCATCATAAATATTTATTTAGTGCAAGCATTTTTGTATTACATGACAAATCCCTGTAAAATAAATGTGCCACAAAATAAACATTATATGAGAATTTGTATCCATGGTCTCGACACCTGTCACGTGCCTAGGGTTAATTATAATGTTTATATCATATTTGATAACAATAAACCTATGAATTTCTGTTGTAATATAATATTTGATAGAGATTATGTAGGGGGGGGGGGAGCAGTTTGTGGCAGGGGGGCATTTTAGCGCACAACACCGGTATCGAAGACGTCCGCTTCCCTGGGTCACGTGACTGACGAACGGATTCCGTTCTGGCTCGATTGCTTTTCCTGTATTGAATTTGTGCTTGAATTTGTGCTTGAATTTCCAAGCTTGGATTTTCTAAAAATGGATTGTTGAAAATTTCGCGTGACATTCAGAGCACTTAAATTCAAAGATGTTGCTTTTTAAAGTCAAATATTTCGGTTTAATAAATTCAGTAGTATTTAAATTTCAAAATTAACAATTCAACAGTGATTACATTTCAAAATGTATTTTTCAAAGGCTGATATAATTCAAGTAATTATGATGCTAATTTGCTTCCATACTGTTGCCTCTACTGCACAGTGCTACACTCTACAGTGTATCAGTTTTTCAGTCTGGGTGCATCAGTCACTGCTTATTCTGCTCATTTTCTCATTCCCAGATGGTATCAAAGAGAAACCAGGCCATGCATTGTAAATCAGTACTGCATGCAGCACACTTTGTTTCCCTAATGCAACAGCTTTGCCAGTCTTCAGGCTCCTAGTTTGACTTGAATTGATTCTGAATAATACATATTTTCGTTTTAAAAAAGGACTAGTAGTTTTATTTCAATCCAGTGAAATCAGTCACTGATTCATTTACACATCAGAGGCAAAATTGTACATATTACATTGAGATGCTGTTCCAGCCAGCCAAAAATATTACCAATATGACCGATTTCCAGCACTATAATCATATTTTTCGCATTGCTGTAGCCTGATGCCGTAGCCTCTCGCAGCCGGAGGCCTAGAGGGAGCTGATGTAAGTGAAGTGAAATATGAAATAAAGAGACGGTAAACTACTTCATTTATGATTTCTCTTTGCACCGGCTGCTTTAAAAAACGAAACTAAAAGTTGCTCGGTTTCTTCTTGCTGATGTGCTTGATTACATTCCTGGGAGCCACGGTGCTACAGTATGTCTTCAATAAATCTTATATATATAAAAAATAAAAATAAAAAATTAATAAATAAAAAATCCCATAAAAGAATACCTTGAAGTCGCTTCGCTTGGCTTTTCCACAGTTTTGATCGCTTCCCGGTTGCAAGTACAAACAACCACTGTACTAACACTGTACTAACACTGTACGGGCTCTTTTGTTGTTTTAATATAGATCATACATACTGTACATCTAATTGCTACCCTGCTATAGCATATTAAACTTCCTAAGCTTTCAGTCAGATTTTTTTATGCACCTTCACCAAAAAGACCCAAAAGGTTTTGAATGTCAACTCTGACCTCTGAATGTGAAATTCATCTCAAACACACACCTCTAGCACAATGACAATGATGTTACCTATTCCAATTAATTATTACTTTCAATAATTATTTCACTAGTTATTATTGAAAGTAACATGTTACCTTTGCATTACTTTTGTATAAATATGGTTTGTGATTTGCCATATTCAGAGTTAATCACACAAGTAAAGCACATTTTCTCTTTGCTTTGGCCGATCTTAACAGTAAATGTGTAATATCCATAAAAACTTAGCCCAGCCGATTAATCCTGCTTTCATTAAGTGGGGCATATCTAAGAGGGCTGCATGTTTTTCTCCCTCAAATGGCACGAGGGGAAAAAAAACATGCTATCTAGCTCAACACATAAAAATAAAAATGTAAAAGCTTTTGGGTCGCGCCACTTGAGTCTGATAAACAAATGAAAATATAGAGAGTGAGCACTAATTATTTATCTTTTTTTTTTTTTTTTTTTTTGACATTTTGAGCTCCAAAGTGGAAAATGAGCTGTTAACCTGTTTTTTTTTTTTTTTTTTATTAGAAAGAAGTGTTTTTTTTTTTTTTTGTTGTTGTATTTTTAATAATGGCCGTTTAGTTCATACAGAATTTAGTCAAATAGTCGGCTTTCAACACCAAAATACACTGTTGCTTGACACACGATTCGGGCAAAGATGATGTAAAATTGGTGCATATTTGTGTTACTAGTTACCAAAAACGTAAAACACTGCTATTACTGCTTTACAATATTAATAAAGTGTTGTATAGTTATATCACAGTAATACTATTTGTTTGTGGATTACATTACACAGATCGCACAGCTGATTACATACATGTCAAATAATATTTCTTTGCGCAGTAATTGCGGCAAGAGAAGAAAATGAAGAGAGTTTCCTTGGATAAAATAAGGCATTTGATCCATCTATTAAAAATTCAAGATATATACGTATAGTTTTGTACTTGTATATGTATTTTCTCATTCCCTCGCAGCTTAAACGTGTCAAGCAAGAAACCCGAATATGAATCTTAACCTAAGAATTCAACTCTCTCAAGATATCTGAAATCTGAAACATCCCGACCCAAATGCAAACACTGTAATCAGATGCTGTCAGATTTCGCTCACCATCTCTAGCCTTGCTGAAATCATCAACTGCACCACATCATTTCCATCTAAAACCCGATCCGACATCTCTGTGCTTGAAGAATTTCACTGTGATTTCCTTCCATCTCTCTCTGTCTCTCTCAGGTACGGCTCTCGTCGTCGTGTATCTGATCCTGCTGGCCATCTACTTTTTTGCTCCTTCTCCAGCGGGTTGTTAAACAGAAGATTGGATCTCTTCATACATTACAGTGTTTTGGATTCTCGTCATTATCTGTGTCATTCATCAGGCTTCGATTTAAACATGAGTGTTACGAGTCAGATATTTGCACTTCATGAGCAGAAATTTCCTAACAGCACCATGGACGTTATTTTGGTTATGTGCAAATCGGCTCTCTATAACACATGACAAAGACGTGCAGATTAGGCCCTTTGGTGTTCCCAAATTGCCTGTGGTGTGTGAATGCGTGTGTGAATATTGAACAGAGGTCCTACCATTGGGAATAAATGCAGTGGTAATCACCACTGTCCTTCGTCCCTAGTTGACTGGTGTCTAGTTGGATGGATGGATGGATGGATGGCTGGATGGATGGTACAAAGTTTTGTAAAACCTTTGTAAGGATTTGGGTTAAACTTGTCTGTAAACACGTCTTTTAATGCAACATGACATTGAGTCTGCGTGTTTTCTCCCTCATGTGAAACAATGCTGGGAAACATGTGTATGTCTTAGTTTAAAAAGAAAATTTCATGAATATTTTATCATTGTAATTTTTTTTTATCCAGGTCTAATATATAAGCAACTAAACACAATGACAAATGAAATCCTTATTTTTGCCTTTTGCACTATAATAAATTAACATCAATGATTTTGTGTTTCTTGGAGGTAATTTAGAATTTTGCAAATCAGCATTATTTAGGACCTGTTACATTTTTTTTCCTTCCTCTACATACTCCTGGGTAAATTATGTACATTTATGGGAAATTGGCAGGAAACTCGTATCGAGACAGGGCATGACTCTTCACCTTTTATGTTGTAATGACATAACAGGTGTTTTCACATCACCTGTTATTGGTTTAATGGTATGGCTAATCGGTGTACAGTATACACGCCCTCCATTTTGATGAGACTAAAAGGAACTGTGCTTATGCTCTGCTTATTTTTTCTGGAGAAAAAAAGTTGCATTCATTTGAATTGCATTAATACATGTTGCTGTAGACTCGCAATATGAAATCCAAAAAGAGCTTTCCCTGCTGGTGAAGAAAGACATGAAAATAAACCCATCAAAGCATCAGTAATAACATTAACTGTGACCAAATGAACTGGTTGGTACAGATTCTTGCAAGAAAAAAATCTGGTCGATGACAGAAGAATTCCCTCGCTGGTGTAGAAAATGTCCTTCGCAACATTCAGCCAGATCAAGAACAGCTTCCAGGAGGTCCAGCAGGAATCAAAGGTAAGACGTCGCCAGAGACAATACAGAGAGTGTTTACCACCATGAGTAATCTTCTGGTCAGGAAGACCACAATAGGTAATAATTAAGAAATGTCAAACCAGAGGGAGTGCTGTTGTGCTGAATATCGGCATGGCTGCGATGCAGACATACTGTAGGCATGATGGCACAAGTGACAAAGATATACAACAGCAGTTCTGATATTCAGTACAACAGCGCAACCTCCAATGTGATGTTGCTTTTATACAACAGGTCTACAAACTGCATTTACCATCAACAGATTATGATTTATTTGCTTATTTAAGTAGATTTTTTTCTTCACCAACACAGGCCCTTCCATGAACGCGGTATTAAATAACTGCTACTGGTGGAAGTAGAATTTTGAGCTTCGAACATGTTCGATTAAATCTATTGGGTGGATCGTCTGAACATGTGCTTCAATAGAAGAGATCAAACTGACCAGTTGTACGAAGAAGTTAAACCAGTTAAGATCACAAATGTGCTGACATTTTAATAGAAACCTGGAAATAGAGCAGACATCAATATAGTGCACATTTCTTCTTTTTTTTTTCTTCAAAAAACTTTGTTTATTTCCTGTTTTAAATGAAAAAAAAATTAAAATTCTCTACATAAAAGGATTACTGTATATCTGCTTATACATGTACATATTCAACAATCTCAGTTCCACTTTCATTGCAAGTTATTGGATAGACAGTATAGTTAATAATTGCACATATTCTTCCACCACTGCAAGTGAATTAACTATTCACAATTGCAAAACCCTAACAAATGTATCTGGTTTGGCTTGTCAGGAAACGTTGACATGGTTAGAGTGAAGCATTAATGGTCTTATGATTTTGAGCACAGTGCTTTACATCGTGCCTTCAAGTTGTAGAATTCGGTGCGGAACTGAGGGTTCACCGCTGCGTAAATGATCGGGTTGGTGAGGGATGTCATGCAGGCAATGGATACCACAAAGACTTCAACCTCTTGGACGAACTATAAAACACAAGTGGGACTATCAATATATATAGTACAGTATACGCACAGATACACACTGCCCAGCCAAAAAAAAAAAAAAAAAAATCTCATACTATAATATTTCATTCGACTGTCTTTTGCTTTAATTACAGCCAGGGGTGGATCTAGAAAATGATTCATAGGGTGGCAAGGGGGTGGCATTAAAATTATGAGGGGTGGCAACACTGAAGCAAGCATCCTTGCATGGTTTTTGAGGATTCAAGGAACTCTATTCTCATTCGGTGTATACACTAGGGTGCACATTTTTACATTGTCCTATAAAAAAGAAATCCAGGCTGATGTGTGATTGACTTGAACCTGATATCTGGATTGGAACGTCAGAAATATTAAAAAACTCTTTTATTTTTAGAACACTAGGACACTAGTGCTGGGGTGGCAAATGGGGTGGCAAGGCTTTTTCTTAGGGTGGCATTTGCCACCCCGTGCCACCCCAGTAGATCCGCTCCTGATTACAGCCATGGCATCGTAATTATCGCAAAAAAATATGCTTATGCAATGTCATGCCATTTATTTCCATCCAGAGTTGCATTCAAGATCTTGTATTGATGATGGGAGAGTTGGCCAACTGCTTAAAGTCTTCTCCAGCACATCCCAAAGATCATCAAGGTCTGAGCTCTTTGGTGGCCAATCCATGTGTCAAAATGATATCTCATACTCCATGAACCACTCTTTCACAATTTGAGCCTGACGAATCCTAGCATCATCATCTTGGAATATGTCATTTATATATCATATCTCATTTTTTGGGGCACATAACGTTGCTGAACTTAAACCTGACCCACAGACACAACTCCAGATCCTAACACTACCCCCACAGGCTTGTACAGTAAGCACAGTGCCGTACAATGGGCGTATGAGGTTAAGAAGAGAGGCGGATGAAGTGTTGGGTGCATCACTTCATCCGCCTCTCTTCTTAACCTCATACGCCCATCACTGTGGAACAGGGTAAATCTGGATGCACCAGATGCATGATTAGCCTACATTGGAAACGCAGAAATGCTCTTACTTTCACTATTTTAATCATCCATGAGTTCTGCTGTTGTTTTTCTTACGATTTGATTTCAAATGTTTAAGTGAACCATGTTTCTTGCTTGAAGATGATGGTGGCACAGTGGCTTAGAGGTCAGCACCATCACCTTGTACGTCCAGGTTCTGGGTTTGATTCCCATATCAGGTCTGTGTTCATGGAGTTTGCATGTTCTCCCCGTGCTTGGTGGGAGAACCACAGTCCACAGTCCAAAGACGGTCCCAAATTGCCCATAGTGTGTGAATGTTCACTGGAGGTCCTACCATATGACATAATGGTAATAAATACACTGGTCACCACTGGCCTCCATGGTTCATGGATGGAAAACAATTTTAGTAGTTTAGGTAATCTCCATAGTTGTTTTCTTTGCTTGATGCAGGCCAATAATTTGATTCTTCAGAAACAGAGTAACATATATGCCATGACCACATCTGTCTTCTGACATAGTTGCTTAAGAAATGAGAAGCTACTCACTCTATCAGTTAGGGTTAAATTACTTGTTTACAGATGAAGCATATTAATTACTGCAGTAGTTATCCAATTGAAGTCTCTTAAATATTTGCTTAGTGATATCCAGGTGGTGACATATTTTTTGGCCAGGCAGTGTAGTTATAAGTTTAAAAACTTTTTTATTTTTGTTTTTATTGAGAATGTCATTAAAGCATTGAATTTCACTTTTAGCTCAATACTTACATTTACCTCCATCTTAAAAAGTCATTAAAGTTACATGTTAGTATTTTGTCTGCTAGTATCTTGAAATAAACACAATAAGCAATCTCAAAAACACAATAAGCAATCAGCAATCAACTTACATCCCAGCTCTGGTTTCTGTTCAGAAAGGGGTTCAGGAGAATCGTCCCAATAAGCGGCATCCAAAAAAACAGGAAAGTAAGAATGATGTAACCAGACCGTTTGGCCAGCTTGCCCTCCTTCTTCTTGTTGGCTCTGTCCCTATTGGCAAAGGACGGCATCATACACACTTCTCCCATCACACCCATGGTTTGATCTGCTGAAGCAGTCTGGGTGCCATCTCCTGGTTCAGGAACTTTCTCTGGATTTAGTTTCGTGTCATCTTTTGGAGGGTCCCTCAGGTTCTCCTCACCGTCCTTTAGATCTGTCTGTTCAGTTGTTTGGTTGTGCAGCTGTGAAACAAGTGTCGCAATTTGTTGGTTGGTTGCCGCCTGGTCAAAGTTTGGTTCCTCATCATGTTTTGGAGGACCATCTGGGTTCCCCTCATAGTTCTTTAGATTCGTCCGTTCAGTTCTGTGGCTGTGTGGTTCGGAAGCAAGTGTCAAGGTTTGTTGGTTAGTTGCTGCTGGAGGATCTTGCTCAGAGTTTGATTCCTCAGCATCTTTAGCTGGATTCAGCTCGTCACCCCTGTTCTCTAGATCCATCAGGTCTGTTGTGTTGTGGTGCAGTTCAGAAATGAGTATCATACTTTGCTGGTTTGAGTGTTTAATTGTCTCTTCCGTCTTTAGATCCATGGAAAGGGTCTGTCTTTCAGCAACAGTTGTCAAGGTATTTTTTTGGCCCTTGAGATCTGTGTTACATGACTTTGTATCAGGTGCTGACCCATTTGCTTCTTGCTTGAATTGTGTATTATGAATTTCTTTTGGTGCCACTGGTTCAGTCACAATGGTAACCTTGGTTTCCACAACTTCCTGCACTTTTTTCTTGTCTTCAGGCACTTTTTTATTAGGTGGGGCAGAAGTGCCCTTGTCAAAAATCTTCCTGTTGTGTGCTTTGACCAAGAGGAATATGTGGGAATAGAAGCCAACAATAAGAGCCAAGCACACGAACCACACAGGCAACAAGACGTAACGTCCAAATGAACCATATGTCTTTAACGTATCCCAACTCAAAGCTCTACATCGGACATAGATCGAGGAATCCTTGGTAAACATGACGCACAGAACTGATACTACAATGGCCACTACCCAGGTGAACGGGATCCAGATCTTAACCCGTTTTCGCTGCTGAGCAGTCTTAAATGGGTTCGCTATGGCCTGGTGTCGTTCAGCGCTAATGCTCGCCAGAGTGAACAACTGGACACAGCAGCTGAGGGAAAATGACATCACCTGTCCATCACAGACAAGGTTCCCAAGGTCTCTGGTGTTGTTTCCGTTCAAGACAACAACCAGAAGCAAGGGGCAGTCAGTAACACATCGCAGCAGGTCAACGACTGCGAGATTAACCAAGAGTGCGTTGGTGGAGGTCTGGAGGGATTTCTGACGGTACACAGCATACGTAACGAAAAGGTTGGCTCCAATTCCCACCAAAAGCGTTACAAGCAACACTGTACAGTTGGTAACCAGAATCGCCACATGGACGCTATTTTTCCATGAATTCTCATTCACTTGTTCCCAAGGATGAGTGAAGTTAGCGATCATTTCCAAACTGCATTTACCATATTGATATAGCACCTATTATTGATTACTTCCAATTTACTACTACTTGCTCTATTTTCTACCCACGACTAATGAGGCTAAGCTCATGAAGTGATCAGATACAACACTAAGCAGTTCTATGTTTTACTATGTGAAAATATTTCTCAAGGAAAACCTCTAAGTGAGAGAGGTCACTAGTACATCGCTAGTAAATTTTGCAGACAAGTAAATTACTAAATGTAACAAGAACAGTGTCGAGAACAGGTACTTCATTTTTGTAAAACCTTCATTAACTAAACAAGAAATACTTGAAAACACATTATTATACGTATATTTATATGACACCTCAACATTATAATTAAGCCGAATCTTCTAAAACTTGTTGCTTACCGTCCTATTGATGTTTTTCAACAGTATCAATAGTAGGTGCTATACCGTACCTTTAGTGTTTACTCAATCCCTGTTATTTCCACGTTCACGGAGTCAAAAATAAAGTGAAAAAAATCAATAAAAATCTTGGAGCACTGTTGAATCTTCAGTTCGGTCTCGTGGCTTTTGAGTGACTGCAAGAGCTAATGGCTGAGGTTTAGCCCTGAAACTCCATGACTACCACACTGCTTACGTTATACAGTCATTTTTCAATTAACACCCTGCCAGGGCACAATCATGAGGGAATTGTTGTTTTTTCATGGTCAATTCGTTAGTGCGCAGACATTTAAATCCATCCTGGAGCACAGCCAGTTACACACACACAGGGGGTGAATACAATTAGATTATTATTATTATTATTTTCCTTTTGGTATTGCATATTGGTTGATAGAAAGGATGTAATGATCATAATTTGGTATGTGCCTTGGTTTTGTTTGATGTTTTCATTTTTGAATTTTGTTTATTATTAAAATAACTTGTAAACATATAAACCTTTACGAAATGATCATTAGATAGATAGATAGATACTGTAGATAGAGTACTTTATTCATCCGTATTAAGGGAAATTATATTGTTACAGCAGCCAGTTCACATAACAGCAAACAAGAATTGCAAGAATTAACAATTAAGGTGCATTATTGAACGCTGTTAACCATTTAACATGTCATTGTTTTTCATTCTGATTTTCTTAAAAATGACCTCTGTGTATCAAGGTGATAAGATTTATAAGAACAGTAACAGTACTACTTATAGCAAACAGTGCAAACAACGGTTCTTTTGAATAAAATGTGCCCTGCGATGGACAAATCGGTTTAAAAGAACTTTATAATATAAAAGAATTTACATTTAATTTCTATGCACGATTCAATCTTAATATAAACCTGTTCTTTTCTTGCAGCTGGTACTACCGCCGGAGCTGCTGGTGGAGAAAATGGATTAATTAAACACCTTATGATCAATCAGAATCAAGAATTCAACAGTAATAACATTGATTTTGTGAGATGTCTACAGTGATGTGCACTTTCGAACAGTTAGATGTAAATCTCTATTTTGTTTCGCAGTTTGTCGAAACAGGAAAGTCTTCAGAATGGAGGTGGTTTATCAGTAAGATGACAAATTTTGTAGGATTTTGAGGATTTGTTAAAAAAGTAAGAGGCTGGTAAAGGAATGACTGTAGCTACTATAATACAAGTAATAACAGGGACTAATTTGTGTGCGTTTTTTGGACCATAACATGTAACTGTAAATGAATAAAGGCTGTTTCTTTCATTAATAAATAATGAATAAAACACATTGAGACATGGCGAGTTTGAAAAAGAATCACTTCAGAGCAGTAATCATATCACCCTGCGACAGATGTGGTTTATGTTGGGTTTTTTTTTCTTTAATTAATACACTCTTATTCTTTTTTTTCATGGCTGTTAGAATGGAAAGTTTGGTTTTAATTACGGGGAGCCTGGCTATCTTTCAATATGTGATAACCAAGCAATAAATCTGCTGTAAAGTTTATTACCTAAAATTTCACCAGATAAAAAAAAGGTTAGTGATTTACACCAAGTCTCAGTGCAGATTATTAAACTAAAGGAACATCAGTGTATATGATAAAAAGAAGGGCTGCACGATTTGATAAAAAAAATTATATACATATACAATTTACAGTATACAACTCCCTATCCAAAAACTGTGCCAAGTTGTGTGCGGATTGGATGGTCCACTGTAGAGATCCCTCGACGGGAGCAGCCGAAAGTTTAACAACAACTATTAAATGTACCATCACGTACTGAAATGTGTTTATCTAGGCTAACAGCAAATAACTGCACACACATTAAGATGATGTTTGCCAATATTTATTTATTAACTCAAAATTATATATATAAAAAAAAAGTAAATTATTGCCAAACTCTACACATATTCCAGACTATGCGTATATTACATGTAATAAATTGCCCTACATTCGTGATTAAATAATTGCACAAGTCCATATTGCGATTGCCATACTGAGATAAACTGTGCTGCACTAATAAAAATGACCACAAATTTAAACTATAAACTAGAGATGAATGAAGTTTGATAATGACGTGGTCAAGTTACACATACACAAACATCTCATGAAGCTGTTTAATAAATAAATCACAAATGACTTCAAATAAAAAAAGTCATATCAAAGCAAATACAGTAAACTATAAAGTCAGAAGAGCTACAGAATACTGTAGGCACTCTGGGTTTTTCAGATCAGTTCCCTTCCATTCATTAAAAAAAAAACACACATAAAAGCAATTCTATTTTCTGAGTGAAAATAATGATTTAAGTCATGTCTTTATGAAAATGAAGTGCAAAGATCTTTTTCAGTACATTACAATACAATTATTTTTATTGCCTAGTGATAGGCAGCTGATTACATTACATTGTATTGGCCACGTGACTGAGCAACAGCTGCTTGAGCCAGATACAATACTGTACAGTACATCACATACTGAACACTGACAGAAAGAGAGAGAGAGAGAGAGAGAGAGAGAAAGATATGTTTTTTGGCATTTGGTCTCTGTACAGCAGGACATTGAATTTCAAATGAAATGCTGATGTGAGCAAAGACATGTCTGGCAAAAATGTGGCATTAACTATTTAGGAATTACAGCCACAATTTGAAGGGTCATAAATAATGGAACACATGGTGTGACCTGTTCCCTTGTTACTTCATAACTAATCAAGCAGATAAAAGCCCTGAAGTCAAGAACACTCTTGAGGAGGTAGGCATGTCATTGTCAAAAGTCTAGAGTCAAACGATGGCTTTAAGAAGTAAATGCAGACGCTTCACGAGAAGATCACACTCAAGAGCATAGACGGCAGATTAGACTTTGTCGGATTCTTTAGGCTGATGAAACCAAAAGTAAGTTGTACCGGAATAATATAAGAAGAAAGAGAAAGATGACCAGAAAGAGTATGGAGAAAGAAAGGAACATCTCATTATCCAAAGCATACCACATCATCTGACAAATATGATGGAGGCAGTGTTATGGCATAAGCATGTACAATATGGCTGCCAATGAAACTGGGTCACTGGTGTTTATTAATGACCTGCCTGCTGATAAAAGTAGGATGAATTCTAAAGTATATAGGCCAAATGCTGCAAAACTGAAAGGATGCCACGTCATACCGCAGCTGAATAATGAACCAAATCATACAATGAAGGCTACCAAAGAGTTTCTCAAGCCAAAGAAATGGGATATTCTACACTGGCCAAGTCAAGCACATGCTCTCAACCGAACAGAGCATGCTTTTCACCTACTGAAGACAGGACTGAGGGCTGAAAGACCCATAAACAGGCAGCAGCTAAAGGTAGATTAGGTCTGCCAAAGCATCTTAGGGAGTGTCCATGGTTCAAGACATCAGGCCGTCATTGACAGTAAAGGAGTTTCATCCAACTATAACAGGCAATACTTATGTTTGCAATTTATAGTTTGTTCCATGACTTATGAGCCCCTAAAATGGGCCATGTGTATGAAAATGCCTATAATTCCTAAATGGTTAATATCAGACTTTTGTCAAAGTTTTGACTTCGCTCATATATTGAGTGTTTCATTTCAAATTCAGTGTGGTGGCGTACAAAATCATATGCCAAAAAAATTTTTTTTTAACGCAGTCAAAAGTTTGGACACGCCTCTTAATTCCATGGTCTTTCCTGATTTTCCACACTGGAAAACATTGCTGAAGAACAGTTTATATTGAGATGTTTCAGTAACTTATGCTCTGTAAATCCTTCATAACGGCTCTAATCTGAGATGCTGTTCGTTAATTTGTGATTTCTGAGGCTGGTGACTCTAATTGAACTTCTCCTCTGCAGCAGAGCTAGGTTTTGCTCTTGCTTCCCTGGGAAGGTCTTCATGAGAGAGTGAAGGTTATTGTATATTTTGGATGCCTTCAATCCTGTACTTGTTCTAGAATGTAGAAAAATATATACATACTTGTGGCCAAACCTTTGACTGGTAGATTCAGAGGAAGAGAAAGAGAGAGAGACTGACTTAAGGCTGTTACTGAATAAGCATACATCATAAAAGCTATGTATATTCATACAATACCTCACCAACTTTCTACATTTTGGCAGGAAACCTGAAAATTCAGCATTTTATAGCTTCGAGACCTGGACACACCGCTGTATGTCATATGTCATGATTTTAGACCTAGTATAGTTGAACCCTAGCATCTAAACATATAGTGGAGAAGAACATGCAAACCATCATTTTGTAATACAACATTGTAACCTACATTTTGACTTTGGAAGTTTTCCATGTGTTCTTCAGTACCAGTCATTACCATAAACTCTTAATGGTAAGATCAAGATCAAGCTCATACAGCTGATCAATCTGCTGCTAAACTTCTTGCTGTATATTTAATACAATTTTTGAATATGTATAATAATACCATGCTATTACTCCTGATTTAGTCTGAGCCTGTGTGATGGTTCTGGGTGGGAGTGTTAATGGCTCCTATGGGGGACTGCTCTGTCCCGAACGAGGCCTCGTGTTGCAGCGGAGTGCGGCGCGGATAGAACGTGTGCTGCAGGTCGTAGTTGAGCAGGCAGCTGAGGGAGGCCATGTAGATGTCCGCGAAGCGCGAGAGGCGGCGGGAGAAATATGTCGGGTTGTGGCACGTGCGGAACAGACTGCCGAACTGACTGTTGAACATGTTCTTCGACTGAAATCTGATGATTCAAGACCACATAGTGATTCACATGAAAAAAAAACAGTGCATAAAAAAAAAAAACTACAGTGTTAAAAAAAAAATGTATACAAGCTGTTTCTTTAATGTAGACCATGACCTCATTGAAACCTCATATCAACATCTGTTCTGTTTGAAACACTTAAGCATGTGATGGGTAAAAAGTAGTATAAAAGAAAGGATCCGCTATGTATTGTGTGTATTTAGATTTAGATGCCAAGATTTTATAATGATCTAAATTGTTTTTAGAAACTGCAGTCATAATTTGTTAATGAGAAGTTAGAGGACGGAGGTCATCGCGATCATAGTCTAGTTTAGAGAAGACAAAAAAATAAAAATAAATATAAATATAGAGAGAGAGAGAGAAAGAGAGAGAGATAAGCCATGTGGGAGGAGCCTACTCTTATTGGTAAACTGAGTCAAATGATCTACTGAAAGAACTGTCAGATTTTCCATCATTATATACTCTCCAATACTACATACTGACTACATACTGTATGTTAAATATAGTCCAGGAATATAATAAACATTAAAACAGTGATACTACAATATATAAAAATGCATTAGTGCAGGGATGTCAAACTGGATCCACAAAAGGGATGTGGATGTGTGTGTGTGTGTGCGTGTGTGTGTGTGACTCAACCAAGTGGAAGCCAGATTCCTAATTCCTGTTTAATTACTCATTCTTGACTTTCAACAAATTACCGGGTGTGGCTTCGGCTTGGTTGCAATGAAAGCCTGCACCCACACCGGCTCTTTCCTGTACTGCTGCATTGGTGTAAGTGAATAATTAAGATGGCAGACTTACCTGAGGTCCTCCCTCTCTCTGATCCACTGCTCAATCACTGATTGTGAGGCAGCGTCTCGGTGCACCTACCACACATAGATATAGAATTATACGTTTCTAAATATAATCAAAGATCCACAATCGTATTTATTTTGGTTCCATAAACTGTACTGCTTACAATTTATTTCAGCAATGTGAGTTTTGCTGATCAAGTTTGCTCTACCCTGTAACTGCGATGTTGGTGATATTTCGACTAAAATCTCTATAGAATTTGCCTGATGTAGCCAAATAAGGCATACGTTTAAATGACATTTAAATCTCTCTCAGTATGACTGCAGATCAATCCCTGCTATCTGATATCGCCCTAATAAGGACGGCTTCCCTGTCGAGTCTGGTTCCTCTCATGGTTACTTCCTGTTGCCATCTCAGGGAGTTTTTCCTTGCCACCGTCACCATTGCTTGCTCATCAGGAACAGACTGATAATTATCATTTATACATATTTCCCCACACTTGAACTGAAAAGCATCCAGGGGGCCACTAAAGCTTTGATCACACTCAATGAGGCCGAACCTGCATCTGCTCCAACAGATTGGTGAGACTCTGCAGCCAGGTCATGATGTGTACATATTCCTCCGTGTTCATGATCTTGATCTCCTTCCGCAGCTCAGGGATGATGGCCCCTGTCCTCCAACCATGCTTCAGGGTCAGGTCCTAAAAACAGAAGCACATTACTCATTCAGTTTGAAACCCTAAGTTAGACTGGAGTCCTGGGAACTCGCTGTGCTGTACTGTTTGTCCTGGCAGATCTACATTCCCATCACATGTGACTCAGTTCTCCTAATCTACAGTACCAGTAATCTATCTGTAGTGGAAAGAATGAAAGAATATTTCAGTACATTTTCCTATAGTTGGAAAAGAAAGATAAACTCACTTATGTGATATGTAAAATGTATAAGGGTTATTTTAGTTCATCCAGAAGAATTTGTTGTTGTTGTTGAATTCTTTAACAAATTTCTATATCTACGTATACACGCTGTCCTTCACGGCCCAAATTCACGGCCATGTTGTATCAAACAGTCATGTGATACTGTACCAAGCAGTACAGAAAAACAGAAGAAAAAAAACTAAGAGCTCTAGTAATTCTATTCAATATTACTGTAAATTTCTATTTTAGCTTGTATTCTGTTTAATTTAGGTATAAAAAGTCGAATTAAATACAGTGAACAAAAACACAGCAGGAGCTGTGTCGTTAGATTTGTCGCTAGCCAGCCAATTTTCTGTGTTGTTAACAGGGTTCCAAAAGTCAATAATTCTAGCAAGAAGTTGGCAACAAATTGTTTATATATTTATAAAGATTTTATTTGTATGAATATATATAAAATGTGTGTATATGTACTGTATGTATGTACACATAGATAGATATGCTAGTATAATACTATTTAATATAATTATAAATTATAGTATGTTATTTTTTTATTAAAAGATTAATTAATACAGTTTACATATACAGTACATGTTTTCTGGAATCATTTTTTAAAGTTATTATTAATATTAATAATTAAATTCTAAATTTGATATTTTTATCTCTGCTAGTACATTCGGTGTTTGTTATGAGAGGCCAGCAGATATTAAAGAAAAACATAAAACTCATTACTTTGGATGTGAAAAAAATCTTTTTACATTTATTTTATTTATATTTGTATAATTTGGTATATTTTGTTTATTCGCATTAGTAATCTAAGTGATTTTTCATTGTGTGTTTGATGAATTAAATAAAATGATTACATTTTTAGCTATATATTTTTCCTTGTAAATACTTCAGTTTTTAAAATTTATAATAATTTTGCCGATTTTAAAGGTATAAATATAAATATTGAATGAGTCACGCATTGGCTGATCATCAAGGTTTCAGAAATGAAAAAGGTATATTTCTATTTTCTGTTCAATAAAGAAATTTGGTATTTAATATATAAATTTAATATAATATAGTGAATTATAATATTATAATGTGTAGGTTAAAATGAGACTAAAGTAAAGTTGTTGTTTTTTTTGCTGTCATATATTTTAAACCATCTATGGCATCGATTTTACGTCAGTTTTGAATCAACTGTTTTTTCTTGTCTTTAACTCAACATCAACATGTACAGATATAGCAGATTAAATGAAAATGTTATAATATACCTGTGATAACGATGCTGCTATTGTTACTGCTGCATGCAGATTTTAGTAATTTAATAAAGATAGCTCAGAGGCACTTGGCAGAAATATTTTTTCACCCATAATGCCTAGTTCTAGCATGTGCACCAGCATAGTTTGTTTGCATGAATATTCACGAGTGTCTCACAGCAAGGTCACTGTAGATGTGGTCTCCGAAATATAAAACCTTTGAGCCCCTCCAGCCAGTGAGTCTCAGGAACTCGTACAGGTTTCCCTGGAAACAAAGAAATACACACAATCACTCACACAATCTAAAAAAAAACATGCTCCGATGCTGTAATTTAAACTTCACAATATCCAGGACAGGAGTGGCACTGGGGGAACACATGAGCTGGCTGCCATGTTTGGGTTCAGCCTAAAGGGCATCCTGCACCTGCTTATAAATCTGCCCCTTCTCCAGGTGGTGTATTCTGTCCCATAGCAACATTCCTTTTTCAGTAACTCGTCGGAATGGCCTTTAAAGAAACACACACACACACACACACACACACACACACACACACACACACACACACACAAACAAAAGTAAACTCCAAAGGTTGCTTGTAATTGTGCCCGAGTTCATTCATCCAAGCACTGATTTCAGTTTTATGACTTCCTGTTTTTCCAGGAACTCACTTTCTACGGTCATTGAAGAAACTCGGCTTGTCGGCCTGCACAATGACGACATCGAATAAATCCCGCCAGTCTTTTCCGACAATGTAGTTCATTCCTCGATCTCTAAGCAAAGACAAAAATAATAATCAGTATGCAAAGAAATCATGTTTAGTGGAGTGTGAAAGCTATTCAATTCCACTTACACAAAATCAAAGGGGCTGTTTGTGATCAGAAACATTTTCTTTCCATTTGTTGAAAGCTTTTTTAAAACAGCATGGGTTTGTTCACCGTAACAGATATACTTCTCTATGAAAGGGGGGGGAAAAATTAAAGTAAAGGTTATGTGAATATACTGTATATAGCGACATCACCATATTCATACATGGGGATTCATTTGAAAGAGGCCCTGAATATTCTGTAATAACCCTCGCTAGGATGAAGCAATCTGAACGAAACAATATAAAGTTAAACGCCCCACCCCACAAACACGCATGTATATTACTGGCAAAAACGTGGAGCGCCGAATTGAAATGTGTCTGGCAGAAAAACGGCCGTCACGTCTAGCATCGCATGTAATGCAATCAAATATACATACATCAAGGTATGTAGCACATGTTTTGGTTTCAGATTGCTTCATCATAGGGTGGGTCATTAAAGAATATTCAGGGCCTCTTTCAAATGAATCGACCCTAACCATATTAAGTACATTACTTCATTACAATGTTTAAAACGCTCTTTGCATGATTGCTTAACTGTAAAGAACAATTTGTAAATAAATAAAAAAAATAAAAAATTCTAAGCAATGTACCGATATCCGCTTCCACGGCTCGATACATGATTCCCTTCACATGGACGTCTCTTATGGCCTCCTGGAAAGACAGAAAATAAACCAGACACTAAAAATTAGTTTGGAACTTAGTTTGAAGCTTGGAACAAAGAACATTTTCAAAAGAAGCCGGTGGACATGGCGGCCCTGCCAGTCACCCTCCTGTGAGCGCTCTCATTCATTTAGTTCAGAAAAAGTGACAATTCTAGGCACACCAGATGATGCGTATCCAGGATCCAAAGCAAAATTGTATTATGCGAGGACAGACTGCTGAGCTCTACATCAACTTAATGTCATGGAACATTGCTCTGAGGACATGAGTCAGGATTCTAAGAAGGTTCTACTTTGTGTTGAACTTGTTGCTTTGGAGTCATTGCGCAAGTCTATTTAGTGATTTTGGAAAACTAAATAAATTTCAGCAAATCCGGCTGAGTGGAATGGCGTATAAAACTTTTTTCACCAGTACGTTCTGTGCCTGTTGTGCACTTTAGAAATACCTAGGCCTATAACAAGCTAATAATAAGGAAGCAGTTAAATGCATGCTGTATAGGAAAGTATGTATCATGTGGTAGTATAGTCCAGTGTATTAGTGATTATATAGAGAAATAAAGAGCAGGTTTTTACATGGGCGAAGTGGTAAAGTGCTCGCCCTATCATCCGGAGATTTCCCGGGTGATGCTGTAACCTCTCGCAGCCGGAGGTCTAGAGGGAGCCGATGGGCCGAGCTCTCTCAGAGGAAAGGGAAGAGAGATACGTAGTGCTCCCACGGATAGCGCTGTCCTCCGAGTGTGTTAAGCCGGGTGAGCGAGAGCGAGCGAGCAGTTTTGAGCAAGCAGTACTAAAAGATGCGTGCGGCTGGCATCACATGGTTCGGAGGAAACGCGCGATAGTCTTCAGCCCTCCCGACTGAATGGTAATAGAAGTTTAATGTGGGAGCGCCCCTAGTGACGCGGAGGAATTGGACACGACTAAATTAGGGAGAAAATCTGGGAAAAACAGTCAGTTTTTACTCTGATAACAGTGTTCCGCTATACTGCACAATTAAAAGACCCAGGTCTCGTATTAACAACATTTGTGTTACTCATCGAGCCTAAATGTATATGTATGTAATAGAAGTGTTCTAGGTCTTCTGGTCTGACCTTGACGTCTTTGTAGAGATGCACAGGCTCATAGTCAATGTTGTGCTTCATGAAGTAATCGTTGACACACGACAGCAGGGTCATCTCCGGCAGCGAGAAGATGTCCATGAACTGTTTCATAGTGTGTCCGTGCGAGCTCTGCACACAACAGGGCATGGATATGAGGAAACAAGCATGAAGGAAACAAGACAAGTCAAGTCCCTAGTTGAATGCAGCGGCAAAACCGCTAAGAAAAAAAAAGTACACCAGATTTCTAAGTCAATATCTCACATTAGAAACATGATTAAATCCCAGAAATCACTGAATTGTAAGAACAGATGTGACTCAGCATGCTTTACTCTTTCAATGATTAAGGAAGAACGAACATACATCTGAAAATAGGACGACTATTGATTATTATTGATTAGATAGAACCTTATAGAACCAAATTAGTGAGAGATTCTTTTTTATTTGTAGGGTTAACGACAAATGAAAAACTTGATTTTTGAAGAATCAATATATACAAATGATTTTTTCTTCAATTTTGGACAAAAACAAACTCTATAGACTAATAGTGATGGACAATAATTTGGATCAAAAACAGAGAGAGAGTTAACTTGTAGAATCTGAAACGTAGGCCAAGTACTCATTCAAGGCTAAGAAGCATCAGGCTCTAAATGAACTTCTCCTTTGCTGCAGGGGTAAGTTTTGGTCTTTATTTCCTGGGAAGGTCTTCATGAGAGCCAGTTTCATCCTGGTGCTTGATGGGTTTCGCGAATGCACTTGATAATACTGTTCTCGCAAAAACTGTTCCAGAACAGCGGACCTTCATGTCTTAAAATACCAACTTAATGATATGGCACCCTATGTGTGTGTGTGTGTGTGTGTGTGTGTGTTTTTATAGATTTGAAAATAAATCCAGTATTGTTCTAGAATGTAGAAAATAAATCCAAACTTGACTGGTACTGTATATAAGAGGAGATAATGTGTGAGGTGTGATTACTGATCTGGTGTCTCCAGGGGGCTCAGCTTGTAGTCTAGACTCGCACCACAGTTAGCAGTGCATGTCGGTGGCTGGTGACTGGGTGGCGGTTAAAGGGTGGTGATAGAGCTCAAGTGGTGAAGAGATTTCTCATCAGAAGATATAAGGAACAGGCTTGCTGCTATATAGATTAGTTCTGTTTAGTTGCGCGTCATCTCCTCAGCAGTGGTAAGAGAAGTCATGAGCTGAACATTAGGCTCAGTAATAAGCATATGGAAAAAATATAATACTAAACATGTCCAGGTTATGCGGCATGATGGCCTTACTGATCTGTCAGTGAAATGGTTATTTCACTCTTAAGACATGGATTCATGTTTAGCTAAGATTTTTTTCCCTAATGCCAGTATCTTACATGAAGTGAGCTCCATGTGTTGTTGCCATAGCGACATAATCATAGGGTCTTAGTTTCAGACTGGCTGAGAAAACAGAGCTTTCACAAAACAGATCTGACAAACAGTGTCTGTGAAAACCAGGCAGGTTTATAAATGACCCACCTTGCCATAAAAGTCACTCATGATTTCCAGAGGTACGTGGGAACCCTCATACATAGCAATGACTTCTTTGTCTGGTACAGGGTGAAGACCTCTGCAGAAGAACACACAGTTCCACGAAATTAATGCTGTACAATACTATGCAGTGATACCTCGGCATACAAATTCAATCCGTTATTTCCATTACACGGCGGAATTTCGTATTGTGAAACTCAGTTTCTCATAGGAAATAACGTCAATGCAGATAATCTGTTCCAGCGACCCCAAAATATTACCAATTTCCAACAATATAATCATATTTTTGCATATAAAAACATTTAGAAAAGACATGTAAATTAAGTAAAATATGAAATAAATTCATGATTTCTCTTTGCACCAACTGCCTTAAAACCCGGAAACTGAAATTGGCTTCTTCTTGGGACCCATGGTGCAATGCGTTTACTAAATTTTGAAAAAAAAGGAAAGGAAAAAAAAAAAAAAAAGTTTGATCGACTACCGGAATTACGTTCAACCAGATGTACACGTTACTGGCTCAGTCACTCATATGAATTAAAATGCCTTCAACTTTAGTTCTTAAGGCGGAAATTCGCAAGGCAGAAGTACCACTGTACAATACAATACAATACAATAAATGAAAAAATTAATAAATAAAATAAAATGCAACAAGTACCCAGTCCGAATCTTACAGGTGTTACCTGCACTACATACCTGTAAACTGTTCCTAACTGGATGTAGTGAAAAGCATCGATCTTCATCAGTAAAGCCTGAAAACATATAGGAGGAGAGATCACGGTCATACTGTGATGTAAACCTGAAGCACACCTCATGAGCAGCTACACACCTTCTGAACGTCATAATGCAACCCCCGAACCACAAAATCAGGGATGTAGTTATAGTTCTTCAGTCCTTCTGGGTACTGGAGCAAACAGAGAAATGAATATAGGGTCAAATATTACAAATATTAAAATTCACAGTATGAAATCAATAACATTTAAATGAACAGTTCAAGTATGAACGTTATAAAGGCCCTGCAGGGACATGAAGAGGGAAAAAAAGATGTAGAAGGAAAAAAATGGGAGGAAGTGGGATCTCTTAACCTCACACAATCTTGCTAATTATTACTATTCACAAATCAATTCATTAGACGAAAATGTGGTTAACAAATATTGAGCTAAAAAATAATTTTCAAAGAAATAAACAAAAACAAAGATTATTTGTCCATCAATGACTTTTATCAACTAAACCATTCTGGACTTATACACTGCATACATCATCGTGTACAGACCCTGTGCTGTTGGATGAGAATATCTCGAGCCACATTGAAGATCAGAGTGTGGAGATGGCTGGAGTAAAAGGCCAAGGTGTAGTCGTAGTCAAAGCCATAGATCTCAGTGTCCTGTAAGCTCATCTCGTTGTTGGCGAAAATGGTATCCGGGTTCACAAAGTTGTTCGAGATCGTTGGGATTAAACCTGAGGTGTAAAATAAAGTCCCTGCTCGTTATTCAGAACAAGTCCTTTCAAGCGTGTTATTCAGTTACTACAGTAAAATTAATGACAGTTTAAAGTCCTCCATAATTCAAAGTAGATACACATGTATCTTGATCCAGGTAAACAGATTAAACAGGAAATGTCTTCGCATTGTAAACTGTTCTCTATATAATTCCATGCTACACTAATGCACTTATCCCAGCATTTCACTAGTGCTTGGATACCATCAAGATAGAACGTTTTTCCGTATACCGGAGACATCATGGGATCAGACTATCTGAAATTCTAGCCTCCCAGGAACTCCTTTAATGGCCCAAAGACGTGGAAATGGATTGGAACGAGGTCTGGACTGTATGGGGGATGTGGCAATAACTCCTAGCCTAGTTCCTGTAATGTGCAAAAGATGTTGGTGAATAACTGCGTGTACAATGTGGACTCCGAGCCACCGCGATCGGGATCGTCATTCACAAATGTACGGCCTTCTTTAAAACGTTTGCACCATACTGTTGTTTTTACCGCAGTGAAAGGCATTCTATCTATCTTTCAGTAGTTTTAACAACTTTATTTAAATTCTGCTTGTAAAATGGGCAGCACAGGCTTAGAAATAACTACGAAAACGTGGCTTTCTTTGTCATCGGAGGGAAACCAGATATATATTTTGCACCCGTACCTTCAGCTTGTGCTGCATCTTTAATTAGTTTTTTTTTTATACTAAGGAATATTATTGGCACTTAAGTGCATAAAAGCACTCACATGGCACATAGACTTCTTTACCTTGGGGCTTATTTGGGGACATTTTGTTCACAGCCCTCACACACGCCTTATGTATTTATTAAGTATGCAATGCAATAATTTCCAGTATATGATGGTTTAAATGAAATCAATTTAAACCATGTTTCCTGAATAGGAATAGGCCTGTTGACATCATAACATTCAAGTTCTGTTCTAGGGTCCGGCTCAATTGTGCCCAAACAAACTTCTTCAAGAGGACCAGGGCAAAGGGCATGGAGTGGCCAGACCAGTCAAACATACTGGACGTTGGAGGTCAAATGTGCTCGTGTATGGTATGGTCCACTTAGTGGGAGGATACTGTGAAGCCACACCTCCAAAATACGTCATGGCAGTTATATTAAAACTTTTGCAGGCTGCACTTTTCAGTGTTTTCCGTTCAAGGCTACTGTCTCCTCAGTCACTGCTGTGCGGGTGTGAACATGTTACATCAGTTCATTTGTAACTGCGGTGGGAGCAAAAACGGATGCATCCCTTGTGATTTGCATGAAAGAAGAGCAGCGTGCAGTGATTCATTTTTTGTGGTCTGAAGGTGGACCTGATGTCGAAACGACTCATGGAAATGCTTAACCAGAGGTGTTTGGATATCTGCAAACAGAATTTGGACTGATACTCTAAGGAAGGTGAAAGTTTCTTAAAGAGAATCATTACTGGTAACGAGACACAGATTCATCCCTACGAGCCTGAGAATAAACAGCAAAGTAAAGAACTGAGACAAGAGGCAAGAGTTTTCTTCATTGACTGACGGAATTGAACGACAATACTAATTGCACTGTTGTCACTTTGCCACACATAAAATTGTACATCAAGGTTGCACTGCAATTAACTTCATTTTGCGTATTAATTCCATTTTTATTATGATTTATATGCTTTATTTATAGGCTTTATTATTTCTTTATTTATAGGCTTTATTATTTCTTTATTACTTATTTATTTATTTATTTTTTACATATCTTGTCTTTTTATTTTTGTTCTTAGCATTGCATAAATAACTTTTGGTCAGTTCTCACATTACCCTGTGTATGTAGGATATATGACCATGACCAAAAGTTTTCGGGAATGGCACAAATATTCATTTTCACAAAGTCTGCTGCTTTAATGTTTTAAGATCTTTTTATCAGACGTTACTATGGTATAACTGAAGTACAATTACAAGCAATTCATAATTGTAATCCATAAAAAGGCTTGAAGAAAAGGTGAGCACTACCATCAGTCCTGTGTCATACCGATAGTAAAGACCCGAGACCACTCATGTGTGGGGTTGTTTCTCAGTGGGCTCACTCACAATTTTGCCTAAGAACACAGCCATGAATGAAGAATGGTACAAAAACATCCTCCGAGAGCAACTTCTCCCAACCATCCAAGAACAGTTTGGTGATGATGCCTCTTCCAGCATGAGCATGTTACCATGAGTAAGAAGTGATAACTAAGAAATTTTTATAAATAACACCCCAGATCTTCATTCTAAACTGAGAACTTGTGGTAAAACCTCAAGGGTCGGGTGGACAAACAAAAACCTACAAATTCTGATTATGCACGAAATGGGCTGCCATCAGTCAGGATGTGGGAGCAGAATTTGATTGAAGGCATGCCAGGGTGAATTTCAGAGATCTTTAAAAAGAAGGGTCAACACTGCAAATATTGACTCTTTGCATAAGCATAATTTAATTGTCAATGAAAGCATTCGACACATATCGCACAGCCCTGTCTGAAAGTCTGGTTCTTTTTCAGGTTTATTGGTTTATTACAGAACTACAGGCTCTAACCTTCAGTGTGCCGTTTGGTTTGGTTGTACACAGACCACAGCCAGTCGGTGGTGTCTCCCCGCGGCTCGCTCGTGCACATGCCGGCCGCTGACACCGCGTGCCCCGGCTCAGGGTGACAGATCCTCCCGCTGGAGCTGAGAGCCGGAGCTGCACCCGCCGCGTAGAGCGCTTTAACCCGCTTCAACAGCCTGCTGCGACACCCCCGGGGCCTGAGCAGGCGACACACGGGCAAAGACAACACCGGCATGGCTCTTACTGTAGGCTAGCAGCGGTGTTCCGGGGTGGGGAGCTCCGAGGATCCGATTCCCGTGTCGGAGCTGAAGAGGCGGCTCTGAATACAACCTCGCCTCGAGGCCCGGGTCATTTCTCTGAGCGTGACGCGGGCGTTTACGTCACCAGTTGCGTGACCAATCAGCGTACTGCGTCCTTCGAGCGCGAGCGCGACGCTGTTTATTCCTTTTTGGTTGAAGATAACGTGAAAGAGAAAGACAATTAAACATCCTTTTCAGGTGATTTCTCCCACTAAGACGATTAACTCTAAAAAAAATAAAAATAAATAAAAAATGGTAGCTGGAGATTGCGAGCCCGGCCAACGAGAAGTCCATCGTCAGCGCCTGACCTCATAAATGCTCTAAAGAATGAATGAGTTCCCACAGAAACACTTCAAAATCCTGTGGAGAGCAAACCCAAAAAGAGTGGAAGCTGTTACAGATACAAAAGGGGGGGGGGGGGCAACTCCATATTGAAGTATATGTGTTTGAATACAATGTCATGGCAGTTTCATTGAAGTTATAGTGCACAAAACATTCCTATATGTCTGGAAAAAAAAGTCACAATTTCATAAGGGTCAAATTTATTGACCTGCACCAAGCAAAGAATATTGGCGGAATTGAAAAAAAGGGGGAATTTGACATTACTGGACTTGCATTAAGAACCTTTCAACACATTATTAAAACCTATAAGGACAGTAATCAACCACCAACTTTGTGTAAGAAATGTGGTCAGAAAAAAATGGACAGGTGTTCCTATTAAATTGGACAGTGTGTATAGTTTATTTAAATGCATGCATCTCTGTGCATGAAGTTTCCATGTTCTCCCTTGGTGGGTTTCCTCCCACATTCCAAAGACATGTAGGTTAGGTTAATTGACATTCCCAAGATTGCCCGCAGTGTGTGAGTTTGTGTATGTGTCTGTGCCCTGTGATGGATTGGCACCCTGTCCAGGGTGTACCCTGCCTCGTGCCCTAAGCCTCCTGGGATAGGATCCAGGCCCCCGTGTGCCTAAATACAGTGAGTATGCAGTATGAGTAAGTGAGATGCAAACTACGGGCAACACACTATGTTGAGAGCCCCTATTACAAAGCTGCAATGAAATAAATAGTTGTTAATAAATAATTAAAATAATGAACAATAATAAAATATTGTTCATGTTTTATATTAGTCAAAAATATTATCTTTGGCATCTTTGGAATTCTGTTATACATTTATGTCAACCAACAAAATCACATTTATAAAAATACAAGCACTTTTATTCTTGAAAAAGGAATAAAGTATTTCAATGTCACCACAATGTAACATGTTTATATCTTTACATTAGATACACACACACACACACACACACACACACATTTAAAATATCATCAGTGTTTCTCAGAGGATGTCTGTTTAGTCTTCAGTCCAAGTAGTTCTGTTTGCAGTTCTCCAGGCTTCGGAGGAATCTCCGGAATGCTCTTTAAGAAAAAAAAAAAAAGACAAAGAAGAAATGCTCATAGATCAATTTCTTACAAAATAATATCACTCATTATAAGGGGGGAAAAAAATCCTTAAAACATACCAAATCAGGGCGGTAATACCGATGGACGACCTCGGCACCAGCAAACATGGACAACACGCTGGCTCCGAACATTTTCAGGTACTTCGGCCAAGACACACCCGCGGGCATCTTTATACCAGCAAACGTTACTGCAACTGGATAAAATAAAGAGTGTCATTGCAAAAATAAATATGCTTTCACTGTATTACAACACTTAGATTTTCTAAATCAATGCTTACATCTAAAGCACAAATACAATGAACCACTTTTTCCATTTATACAATTAACTTTATTAGCCAGTTTTTCGACACAGACATGTTCACAAATACTGAGCCGGATACTTTAGACTACATAAAATCTATATCTAGTACTGTATTATTAGGATTTTTAGTGACTTAGATTATTTAGCTAAATTCAATAATGAAATGAGAGCATCATTTCTACTCACAGCGTTTCTTGATCTAAACCAAACCACGTTCACAAAATTTATGATTTTTTTGTATAACCCAGTCTACAATGATTTGATAAATTCTTTCTCTACTCGGTAACTAATAAAATAACTTTACTTCACAAGATATTTTGTAAAATCGATTTAAAATAACATTTAGATCACCAAGTCACTAGAAATAAGAGATTCAGTAATGAATCACAATTCTTTTAAGTGCGTATTCATGCATCATCACGTCAACTCCAAAATAAATTTTTTAATGATTTATTATAATTATTATAAAGATGCCCCGATTGATCAGCCAGTAACTGGGATTGGCTGGTTTTCAGTTTGATCAGCTACGTCAGATCGGCCTTGGACATAACCGATTCTGTGCCAAGTGCATGAGCTTCAAAGGGGTGCAACAGAAATGTATTTTATGGCATTTCACTATCAAAAGGTACTTGCTTTAAAAAGCCTCCCATCTGCTTTTTTCTCCAAACTAGTGAATTACATCCGTTGCAGGGGGGCATTTATGTGCATAACACCTGGAGCAACAACAAACAAAATAGCCTACATAGGCAATGGGGGCGGGGCTTGTAGGACGACTTTCTCTCACACACACACACACACACACACACGGAATCACTGCTGTCTGGATCACGGATTACATATATTGTCTGAATAACATATTGCATATTTGAAAATATAACTAAATAACTACTTAAATACTTAAATGGTGGACCTAACGTGTTAGATTACTCGTTACATCAAAAAAGTAATCCAAGTACTTTGCAACGCATTACTCCCAACACTGATTGGCATATGAAGTAGTTTCAGCATACGAACAAACCAACCGAATGGTGGCTAAGTTCAAAACTTGTTCGCATCAGAGGAAATCCAAGTTTAGCGAGTTTATGAATTTTCAGTCAGAGAAAGCTGTTTTGAAAGAGTCGCTCCACGTTACCAATGTTGCCTTCAACAAGCGTTCAAAACCTATGTGATTTTTCAAGCGTTTTAATTTTTTTTTTTTTTTTTATTGGAAATATTTTTAGGTGGCTGGAACGGATTATCATTATTTCTTAAGGGAAAATTCATATTGCTATAGGAATGTTCACCTTGAGAACTTGCCTCCAGAAATAATTAAATGCATATGCCAAATGCTTACAGAAACGTTTCGAGATTTGCGCGCCACAGATCCAGTCGGCTTTGCACGGATCGCTTGTGTCCTCACTCAGATGCTTTAAAACCTGGCAGTAGAATTCGCTATTGACGGTCTGGCTCCTGGGGACGAAATGCAGAATGCCTTGAATGTTGAAAAAGACGATAGGTATAAATGTGGTCGAGCTGTAGACCTGCCTCACCTTTTTGGTTGTGAAGATTATTGGCTTTTGCACTGTGCTGTAAAGTACGCATGACATTTTATTATTATTATTATTATTATTATTAATCCACGACATGAAGCACGGGTCATACACAGGACACAATTTTCCTTTTGCTCTTTGTTCTAACTTGCTGTCCAGGATGAAATAACAGACATTACCTAACGCTCATGCTCAGAATAGCACCAGTTGCACAGCTCCCAGTGTACACAGGATGATGTCTTCGGCGCTCCCTGTGACTGTGCGTGCAGCCGTGTACTGCCCTCTGTTGGTGTGTTACAAAACTAGTCTCAAAACTTTTTGATACCACCTCGTATTAATTGAAACGACACCTGAGTATAGCGACATTATCGTTTCGGGGGGTTGGGGGTGATTCCCGTCCCTACTAGAAATGCACAATCACACACGTACAGTAAGCATATTTTTTGCATGATTGCTTCAAATAAAACATTTTGATTAAATTACAAAGTGTTTAAGAGAACAAATAAACTAGCTCAGAAGTCAACTCTTTAGATTCACCTAAAAGACTGACACATCATTAATCTGTACAAATGACCGTAGTAAAGCAGAATAAGGATCTTACTGTTTTTATACACAGATTTTATCTATATAATGCAAAAGTTTCATGAATAACTAAGTCAGTCTGATTGGAGGCAGACTGAAGACTGAAAAATTTAAACAGTGTATACACTATCTAAGGTGACATTCACCATTAACAGCTAAGGTTAGTTATTAATATTAACAAAATATTAGCGACCCAAATTTCACATAAGCGTGTTATCTCCAAATCCTAATAATGTTATCTTTACATATTTATATAAAGATTGAAAAGATCACACACAAACCTCTAAAAATTAAATACAGCAGAACAGCATGTTTTCTATGGCTTCTTTTTCTACTTCTCTTTTGACTAAAGGTTGTAAAGCAAACATTATGGTGTTTTACTGCCAACTAGCGGTCTGGCGTTTCTTAAAAAAAAAGAATTTGGAATTATATAATTGATATAGAGCATTTCTTAGATTTTAGACATAATTTTACAAGTTAATACGTTTGCACTGGGTTTAAATGTGTAAATGTTTAATCTGACGAACAGAATATGTCCATTTTAATCCCACCACCGCGGAAGTGCGGGTTTGGGACACTGTTATATTGACATTTCTAAGTGCTAATAATTATATCTTGTGGATATAAGTATTTATTTAGCATTCGACCGCTCTACGGGAATAACATCCCATATAGGGACAAAATAAACGTTTCATAAAATTAGCCAGCTCTAAACGAGTGAGTTAAAAACTTTTATTTTGAAATGTATTCACGCCGGATGTATGGATGCTAAAGTAGAACATTTTATTTTACTATTTAAAATTTTTTTTGTTTGATATATATTTCTAAAAAAAAAAAGAAGAAGAAGAAGAAGAACTAAATGAATGAATCTAACAAGTAAATGTGTCTTGTTTTGCTTTGATTGCAATGAATGTGAATCTTGCGGCTTTTATTGTCTGGCCGTTGCGTAGCCTTGTATGCTTACTTCCGGTGTCGTACAAACAATCAGTTAACGTTAGATTATATGGAGCGGAAATGGCATCAGACGTTATTATGTTTTATTTAGTTTTATAGAGATATTTATGTTTTATAAATAAAATCGTCCTTATTAATATATTGGGACATTCTGTTATTCGTGTTTATTAAGCAAAGCCGCTTCACAATGCCAGAGAAAAGCTGGAGAAACGCAAGTAGCATGTAGATCCATATGACTGTATTAAAGTAAATGCAGCAGTTAAGATGGAGGAGAAGCAGAATGAGTATCAGAGGGAGTGCATGGAGTCTTATGATTCATATCAGCACTGGTGAGTGAAACTAAATCAGAATAAGACGATATATTCACTACAAGTACTACAATAATAAAGCTCAAGTGTTCAGGTTACTTAAACATGGCTTAAATGAAAAAAGAAATCTATCCTTAAAATCATGGATGTTAAATCACAATTTAGTTTAAACATCATTTATTGGCTTGTTAGTAGAATTAAACAACATTTTGATGTTTTCTTCATGTAATGTAACGGCTACAGAACTGTTTGTAGAAATGTTTTTCAGAAAGGTCATTATCGCACTGCATCAAGCAAAGACAACAACTAAGGATATTTGCCGTCAATCAAGCCATCAGTCTTGCTTTATTCATTATGGTTGTGACAGGACCCCTGAAAAAAATCTGCTTACAAGTAATATAATAAGCTCAAAGTTTGTTTGTTTACATTGACCAAAAGGACAAGCCGCAAATAATTCTGATCGGTGTTGATTTTATTCCAGCAGCTATTTAAGAAACCGTTACTAAAAACCAATGCTCATACATGTGTTTTAAAATTAACCTTTTAATCTATCATAATCTATTTAAATGTTCATGACTTTGGATTTACGCCAAAGTACTTTTGAAAATAGAATTAAGAATTTAACTGTACTTTGGTATAAACCAGCAACGTATGATTACAGCATATTTAGTTGTGTCAGAACTGGAACTGGATTAAGGACTCTTTGTGGAGGAAACAGGGTCGGAAGAAAATCATGACTGGAGATCGCTTAGACGCTTGATGAAGTCATTGTAAAAACATTGACTGTCTTAATCGGAGCATTCTCATACACACTGACACAGAATGATGATGACTCGCAGGATTGTGACTAAACTTAGAGCATAAAGATTAGACTTTGAAACAATGAAGAAAAAAAAATAAAAATAAAGGTCTGATGAGTCCAGATTGCCAGAGCGATGGGTGCGTCAGGGTAAGAAGGAAATCGATATATCCGTCATCCACACTGTACAAGCCTCTGGAGGCAGCGTTATGATCTGGGGTCGCTTCGGTTGGTCAGGTCTAGACTCTGCAACGTTATGTGGCAATAAAATGAAGTCAGCTGATGACCTGAATGTACTGAATGACCAGGTTAACACATCGCTCCCTCATGGCACAGTCATATTCCAGGTGACGGAGTGGCTCTGGGAGTATGAGGAATCATTTTCAGACATGAACTGGCCACCACATTGTGTTCTGCAATCAAAGCTAAAGGTGATTAAATTAAATGTTTGAGTGGGTTAGGGTTTGTTTTTTTCCCGCCAAACAATGTATAAAGTTTGTCATCTTAGTGGTTAGTGCTGTTACCTCACACCTCCAGTGTCCCAGTGTAGTCTGTACGTTATAGCCGTGTGCACCCAGGTTAGGCTCACTGCCTTGCACCCTAAGCTCCCTGGGATAGCCCCATTCGCATTGGATGGATAGATGGATGGCATATAAATCTTTGCTTTGTTGTTGGCACTGTTGAAATTAGAATTCAGCAGTGCTGTGGTATAAACCCAAAGTCATGAACATTTAAATAGATTACACAATTTATTTTAAAATGAATGTATATGCCTTGGTTTTTAATAACGTAGTTATTACAGTTCAGAATTATTTGTGGTCTGTCTTGATGTCAGTCTTGAGTGAACTATTTTATTCGTGAGCAATTTTTTCAGACGTCCTGTCACAACCATGGTGAATGAGGCTTAATCAATTATTCCTCTGTTTGCATTCATCTGTTGTTTTCCGCTCATTTTAGGTATCATTCAGCACATCAGCAGGTCCAGCCAGAGCCGCCTCCTCAGTACACCCAGATGGTTAACACGCCTTATTACCAGCAGGATGTCGGAGAGTATAGCTTCATGGCTGACTTGTCATTTGATAAAGACTCAGCTCATCACAGTCAGCCTTATGAGCTGCCTGTCCAGCCTCCAGGTACTGACCATCTCACAACCTTGTCTTATACACAGACTGTGTGCAAGTGCTGGTAGGGATGGACACAGGCTATCTGAGTAGGGGCAGGGGCAGAAACTACTTCTGATTCTTCAGATCATATCTGTCATGTAGTGCATGGAGGAAAAAAAACATTGCTGTTAACTTGGGTTGAGAACCACTGACCTATAGGGCACTTTATCTTGCTTTCCTCCTTGTAGGAGAGCCTGTAGGACACTTGATTTGTTTTTCTTGTATGTAGCGGAGCCTATAAGACAATGCAGCTTGTTTATTTTCATGTTGAGAAAGCTACAGAGCACTGCATCTTGTTTCTTTCCATGTAGAGCAGCCTTTAGGGTACCACAGTTTACTATTAGGGTCTCCAGGTGCTTGCAGGAGTAGGCACAGGCTGTCTAAATGGTGAAAAAATGAATAGATCACATCTTACATGCAGTGTGTGGCGTTTACTTGTCTTTTTCTATTACATCACCGTACAAGACTTGTTTTCTCACACATAAAAGTATCCAAAGGGCACTCTGTCTCAGTCTTCTGCTTGTAGGAGAGCCTGTAATGGCACTGCAGCTTGTTTTCTTGAATGTAGGGGAGCCTGTAGGGCAAGGCATTTTGTTTTCCTATACAGTATGTAAGTGGCCCTGTATGGCACTGCCTCTTTGTCTTTTCCTAAACATGTAAGAGCCTGCAGGGCATTGCATCTTCTTTTCGTGAATGCACGAAAAACATATTGCACTGCATCTCGTTTCCCCTGCATGTAGAAGAGCCTGTATGGAACTGCACCCTGTTTTCTTAAACATAGGGGACGGGCACTGAATTTTGGGGAGCCTGTAGGGTACTGCATCTTGTTTTCCTGTATATAGGGAGAGCCTGTATGGCACTTGAGCCTGTTTTCTTAAACATAGATGAGCTTGTAGGGCATTGAATTTTGATTTCAAGGCATGTCTTACAGCCTTTAGGGCTCCGCAGCTTGTTTTTTCAAACATAGGTGAGCCTGTATGGCATTGCATCTTGTTTTCCTGCATATATTAGAGCTTTCATGCCTCTGCAGCTTGTTTTTATTTACACATAAGAGAGCCTGTAGGGCACTGCAGTTTGTTTTCTTAAACTTAGAAGAGCCTGTAGGGCACTGGTACTTGCTTTCCTACAAGTCGGCGATCCTGTAAAATTTCAGGATGCAGCTTGTTTTCTTTAACATGAGGGAGTCTGTAGGGCACTGTTTTTAATTTAGGGGACCTTAGAACCTTAGACACCCCATGAGTGTCTGTCTGTGAGTCCTGGTTTAGTGAAGCAGCCAGTCATTTGGTTTCAGAAACTCAGGTTAGCTTCTGAACCGGCATCATCTTTAGGCAATGTTTCAGACATAAGCATAAGCATCCTCTTTCTTAAAACGAAATATTTTCTGTACAATATCTTTTGTAGCTCTTCCAGCAACACCTGAAAAAGCGAAAAAGCGTGGAAGACCACCCAAACAGGAAAAAAGCGACCAAACCGATGCTGAAGTCACTGTGAAAAAAGCCAAAAGAACTGTGGACAGATTTAACGGCATGTCTGTGGAAGAGGTCATGGCCAAAAAACTGCCCGACGTCATCACGTACAATCTGGACATTCTGATAGTGAGTATATGATGGACTGTGTAGTGCTTCAGAAATGAATGCATATTTGTACTGGACTGTTTATTCTTTAGTGTTGTGGATGATTATATTTTGGCTCGTGTAATTATTTCGCAGATCGGCATCAACCCAGGATTGTTATCAGCCTATAAAGGACGACATTACCCCAATCCAGGAAATCATTTCTGTATGAATTCTTACAGTTTTTTTGTTCTTGTGAAGATTTAGGTACTATAGTAACAAGTTAATATTTCTAATTTGTGTGTGTGTGTGTGTGTGCGCGTGTGTGTGTGCTATCTTGTAGGGAAATGCCTGTTTTTATCAGGGCTCACAGATGAGCAATTGAACTACATGCACGATCAGACACTTCCGGAAAAATACGGCATCGGTTTCACTAATATGGTAGAGAGGACCACACCTGGGAGCAAAGACCTTTCAAAGTAAGCAAGTTTTTATTAGAGCGCTCAAGGCTACAGTGAGCTGTTGATTTTTTCATTTTTTTATTCTGATTGGTTAGAAGGTGTTGAATGATTTTAATTAACAGCATCTCTGATAGTTCCAGCTTTTATGGCAAGTCACACGTTTAAGTGAATGTTGTTGTTCTAACAGGTGATCATTTCTTTAGTAAAATCGCAGTCACGGGACTTGAATGGTGGGGACTCTACATAAAATGTCTATCTGATAATATCTAATTATTGTCTGTGTGGAGATGTTTATTAAACATTCGTGGAAAGTGTCTCTAGCAACAGTCTTCAAGAATCAGTAACGCAATTAGTAACTTCATGAGAGCATATCGCTGTGAGAAAGGGGCATAAACATGCTTTTATAGACAAATGTTGACCTTCATGGCAATATGATTGAACAAGAGGCATTCCACGAGTGGTGATAATGGAGCACAACAGCACTGTGATTTTTAACGATATGTTCCACTCGGCGTCCCAGGTGTCCTAAAATTGCCAGTCGCGGCCCAGGTGAAACTAGACTAGGAACGCGATACCGAGGAGAAAGCAGTTAGGTGCCAAAATGCACATTCATATCTATTCAAGCAAGAAAATACTGATAAAGTTCTAATGTTATATCATTTTAAAGAGCACTTTGTCCGCTTAATAACTGCTTGTAGCTTCTAACACAAGGCTGAATCAAGGGCACGACTTGGTGTGTGGGATTGTACACCTTGGAGCACTATCTTTCCATTTAACGCTATTTGAGATTTAACCCCACAACCTGGAATTTAATGGAGCTGATATTCCAAAATTTACAGGACTGACCACCACATGCATGGTTTATTTTACTTAACTTGAGCTACATGCTGTTGTACCAGTCAGAATTTAAAACCACTTCCGCTGCTGTTCATTACACTTCTGCTACTGTCGGTCGCCAGCTCTGCCATTCACGGCTAGTTAGTTTCGGTCAGTCAGTCTAATCAAATGTAAAAAAGGTTTTTATGGGTCTGGTGTGTAAAAGCACTATCAGACTTGAGGTCATGTTGTTCTGCTGGTTATCATCCTGGTTAGGGTGATGATAACCAGCACAACAGCACACCCTCTCGTGTGATATTGTTCCCTAATTATTAATTCTATAAAATGACTATTATTACAGGTGGTGTAAGAGGGCATGCGTGGGTTACAGTCAATAAAAAAATAAAAAAATAAAACCCTTCATGTTTTTTCAGCAAAGAGATTCGCGAAGGAGGCAAACAACTTCTGGAAAAGCTACAGAAATACAGGCCACGAATCGCAGCCTTCAATGGGAAATGTAATGTCACGTGAACCGCAAATGCTTTCCTTAAAAATTCCTGTTCACTTACAGTATGTGAGAAAAGCCTCGTTGTTTTATTTCAGGTATTTATGAAACATTCTGTAAAGAGATCTTCGGAGTGAAGGCCAAGAACCTGGACTTTGGACTGCAGCCCTACAAAGTTCCAGAGACGGAAACGGTACCGTCTTCGGCGATCTTTTTGTTGTTGTTGTTGTTGTTGTAATTTTACAACCGTTAAATGTCCATCAGAACTCTTTATCGGTGTGAGATTTTTAAAATGTATTTATTTATTTATTTCTCAAACAGGTTTGTTACCTGATGCCGTCATCCAGTCCGCGCTGTGCTCAGTTCCCTCGAGCTCAGGACAAAGTTCATTTCTATATTAAGCTGAAGGAACTCAGGGACGAGCTGAAGGGTGTGACGCACAACCATGAGATTAAGGAGACAGAGTATACGTTCGACTTAACCATGGCGAAAGGTAACTTTAGTTCGTTTGTGAGTTAGTTATTCATAGAAATTCCAAATATATGGTTTTCAACAAATCAACATTTCTAATATTCTTTTTTACAGAGGATGCCAAAAGAATGGCTATCAAAGAAGAGCAGCATGACCCTGGCTATGGGGAAAGCTCTTCTAGTGCAACACGACAGACCTGCAGCTTCTACCCTTCTAATGAACAAGGTGAGCAACATAAAAAAATATTAAGAAATTAGGGGTGGCTCAAGACTTTTGCACAGTACTGTACTATGAATATTCGCCTTTGCTATGCAAATAGGTACTTTAGTAATGCTGAAGAAACATCCAGTAGCAATATCATCATCATCATCATTATTATTATAATGGATGTCTTCGCTCTTGGTATTCCAGATGCTGCACAGGCAGAAGAACATTTGTTAGATGTGGGACAGGTCGGGTCTAACCAGTGGACAATGCAGCAGCCGTTTGCAGACCAGATCCCAGACATCAGTTACTCCAGCAACAACGAGACATCACAGTATTTCTGATGTCTCTAAGGAAGTGCTTTTCTAAACTGAAAGGAATATTCATTCTTTTTCAACAGTTATTTTTACTTTAAAAAAAAGTTTACCTGACTTGCCAGTTATGTGTTTCTATTTATTGTGTTTTGTAGAAATATAGGTGTAGATTATGTATCCTAAAACCAGTCTGTTTTTTTATAATCTTGCTTTATGTCTGTATAACATGTGTATGAAGAAATTATGTTTTTACTTGAACATACATTACAAGTGAAAAGTTTAGACACACCTTCTAAATCAGTGGGGTTTTTGTTTGTTTGTTTTTTAATCAAATTTAAATGATATTTATTTTCTACATTTTAGAACAATACTGGAATTTTTCTAAACTTGAAAAACATGAAGATCAGCTGTTCTTGAATAGTTCTTGCAAGAACAGTATTGTGTCAAGTGCATTTGCAAAACCCATCAAGCACCATGATGAAACAGGCTCTCATGACGAACCTCCCAGGAAAGCAAGACCAAAACTTACCTCTGCTTATTTAGAGTTACCAGCTTCAGAAATCACCGATTAGCAGCACCTCAACGCCATTATGAAGGTTTTGCAGAGCATCAGTAGCAGACACATCTCAATATCAACTGATCAGAGGAGATTATTGCATATTTTGTATGCTTTCAGTATTGTTTTACAATGTAGAAAAAATTAAAATCAGGAAATATAGAAAAATTTAAAGGTGTGTCCAAACGTTTGACTGGTAGTGTACAGAGGCAGCATTGTACAGTGGGGCAGAGGGCCTCAGCGGCGAGAGCTGTCGCCTCGCACCTCCAGGGTTAGGGGTTTGAATCTCATCTCTGGTCTGTCGGTGTGTGGAGTTTGCATGGTCTCCCCGTGGTTTGTAGGTTTTCTCCACATACTTTTGTAGTCCAAAGACATGTGATAGGGTGATTTGTTGGTTTCAGATTGCCCATAGTGTGTGATTAGGTGTGAGTGTGTGTGTGTGTTCTTATGCCCTGAAAAAGATTGACACCCCATGCATTGTTTCCCTTGCCTTGAGTCCTGAGCTTCGTGCCCCTGCGACCCTATACAGGAAAAGCGGTACAGAAAATGAACGATTGAATAGCAGCAATTCTGTAAAGTAAGCTGCGTATTTTCCTACTGTGAGAATACATTACTCAAGACTGTAAATTAATTCAGTTTCTGTTTCTTTATTTTTAATCATATACAATTTATAGCACAGCATTTTTATTCGACCATTTTTACTATGTTTACAATCCCGAGGTCATGCATGATGCACGGATTGGTCTGCTTGCATGATATTTCACACTAAGTCATACTTGTTGGTGCTTATTTATGATTTCTGACCTCAACTCAAGGGTATTTTCTACTCTTGCACTGGAACGTTTGCACAAACTGTACAAAACAGGATTCACAAACTGGACTTCAGATGGAACGGTTCATGCAGCAACACCAGGAAAGCACAAGAGCATGCAGTCTTGTGGTCCAGGTTACACTGTGTGCTTTTCTCTGGTCAAATACTGATTGTATTTAATTTTCCTTTCTGTTTTATGTGAGAATTTGATGTAAATGCTTCGGAAATTTGTTCCACTGTGTTTAGAATGTGCAGCTGTTTTATCACTGTACACACATTTTTATATTTATGGTGAAATTACTTTAGTTAAATTTTTGTACCATAATGTTTTTTTTTTAATAAAATAAATAATATCCACCTCAAAAACCTGTTGAACTCTCAACCAGCCTATTTAAAACAAAAACAACAACAAAAAAAGATTACAACTTTTGCACAGAACTGTATCTTAGCAAATTTACATAAAAATATATAACAGATATAATAACCACTGAGGGTTTGCATGGATTTGCACAAACCCTGAAAGACATATGCTGTACAGGACAATATTCTGAGGTCATATTTAAAGAATGGGGTTGCAGACATACATGAGGCGGAGCTAAAGTTGGATTATCTTGATGTAATATTTTAAAATTGGTTTGATGATCTCTATGTATTTATGTATGACAAATATCCACACAAAAAATACTAAAAATACTTTTTCATGGCACTGCACTTTTGTCATACTTAAAACCCTATCTTTTTAAATATGCGTGTATAAATTCCCATAAACACTATAACACACTGTAAAGAAGCAACTAATTTCATTATGAAGTGTGTCAAACCGGAAGTGGCCTTTCTTTGACAGCCAATAGCCATTAGGCACTGAAATATTTAAACGTCAAAAAACGGGTCGAGTGAAAGAAAGAAAGAAAGAAAGGGGTGGGGATTCAGTAAAATAGGTCTCTAAGAAACGATAATAAGATACAAGAAAAACAGTAAAGCATGGCAATTAAAAACAATATTTTAGCCATAGTATATTACACAATTGATGTATCAAATAAGTCTTTTTAAAGAGAAAAATATTAAAATCGAAAACAGGACTTCTCCCCCCCCCTTTTACACGTCACTTGGTACGGTCCAGTGCCGGAGTGACTCCTTGCTGCGGAACGGCTATGCTGGTCTTTGTTGCCTTCGGCTGGATTTGTTTTTCTTAGGATAAAAAAAAATATATAAGCGGATTATTATTGCTATTTGATCATATTAATAACGGTAAGTCTATTTTTTATTTATTACTGGATGAAATATTTTGTTATTAAGTACAATTTGACATCGTGATGTTTGAGATAGCTAGCTAACCATCCCTCCATTCATAAAGCTAGCATGCTAGCTGGCTAAGCGTTTGTGCTAGCAAAAACAGCTAATAATAATAATTATAATGTTTTTAAACATACAATTAGCATGGTATAGGTATACATGAGAAACAAAATGAATGTAAATTGCATTAGTGATATGTAGTAATGACTCTTGACTCAGCAGGGAGATTTTTGCCTTTTGGAGTTAAATCAGTCGGCCTGCTGGTCGCATCCATCACTTAATTCACTTTATTTCTTCATTTCTGGATGTTACCTAGCTATCTTAAGTGTCACGTATTAAGTAAAGTTATATACAAATATCTTTTGGTATATGATGATTAGCATTCATGCTACATAAGAGAATAGACTGGTTAGAAACATTCTCCATGATCTAAGTTGCCACTACGAATAAGATTTTTTTTTAAAGATTAAATAAATATGAATGTTGGTTTATCACGAAGTCCCCGTAAAGATGGATGAAAGAAGTTACGGATCTTTGCCTCATGTGCCCTCGGATTATGTGCAGCACTGGTGAGTTTCCCCGCTTTGTCCTCAAATGGCGCCAGGATTGATGATGATGATGATGATGATTATTATTTTAATGTATTTGTTGCCATCTGCGTTTCATAAGCATGATGATGGAGCTCTGTGCAAATACTAAACCTATCCTGAATGTTACTAACCAGCCTATGAACATTGCAAACATTTAATTAACTATAACATTAATCTGTAACATTACTAATAATTAAAAAAAAAAAAGCTCTTTCTGATTTCTCACCTAGTTCTCTCTGTCTTTAATAAAGCACCACAATAACAGACGTCATCAGGGTTTCTCAGTGTTGCCAACTATTTCTGAGTGAAAATAGCACCAAAAAAAAAGAAAGTTAGTGATACCATGGACTAATATACTGATATGCCCAGTTCTTAAGGCAAAAAAAACAAAAACAAATTCCTATTGCAGTACAAATTTTTGTTGTAGCCACCCAAATATATCCCCAAATAGTTTTTGTGAACGCGTGCCGAAGGCAACGTTGGTATTGTTGATTGACTCATTGTGTGAAAAAAAATCTGCAAATTTGTAAACATGCTTTTCACCGACACAAACTGTTTTGAAAGGCTCATGCAGTTTAGCCGGCATTGGATTTGGTTGTTAGTTCATATTCCAAAAATGCTTCATATGCCGTTGCAAATTTATTGCAGGATTTAAATTCTTAAGACGAAATTTTGTTTCATAATTTTATACTATTTTATTATAATTCTCCTCGCCGTGATAATTCAGAATTCGCAATCACTGCATATCAAATTACACATTTTGGGACAAGATGAGAATTTTTCCCTCATAATAGAAAACAAGAATACTGTACATATATTTCCCCGAAAGTAAAAATATATACATTCGATTTTTTCTTACACAGTATGTCAGAAAAGTCTCCATACATAAAGGAACTAAAAAAAGCATAGAGGAAGGTAATAGTTTTTAGCAAAATGCAATCCAAAAATTATACATAAACTATTTTTCGCATAGTTTATGTATATTTTTGTCAGACAGGGTTTAATGAACAAGAAAAATGCCAGGAACGAGGTGAAGGCCAGGAAAACGCAAACTCAACCACGATACAGCGCAAAGATATTTTAAGGGAATGCATTCGAAGTGCAGATACATGCAAAATGCTAGATGGTTTAGTGAGATGACTCTGGGGTGTCCGCAGAGAAATGACAATCATGTAGAGGTGTCGTAAATTAAGTTACATTTTGCCAAAAGTATTCATTTGCATTATGCATGGAGACTTTTGGTACACCTCTGTAGAACAAAATTCTTTGCTGATGGCACCACAATATACACATTTATTTAAAAGAATATGTTGTACTTTATGTGAGAGTAATTCAGACAAAAGAAGCAGAAACAATGGTTTTATTGTATAGTGATTGGTTATTGCGAACAATGATGATCAGTAATTGGTCATTGGGTTGAAAATGTAACAGATATTTAATAGTACATGTTTTATTTTTCAATATTGTGATTTTTCTTTAAAGAAGACTTTCAAAAAACGTTTGTGTATCCTGTCAGACTAAAAGAAAATTGAAGTTGGCATAACTTAAAATCTGTCAAAAAAATATTCAATCTGGTTATTTTTGTATACATCCTCATACTGTGTCACAGGGTCCGGGGTTAAGAGTAGTACTAAGTAACAAACATGAACTTCAGAACCTTTTTTTTTATCATGATAAACTGCTAATTTAAGTCCTTCACGAAGAGTTAGGTTGTGAAATGTCCAGATGTCTAGGGTAAATTCATTCTATCACCTAGGTGCCAGAACATTGAGGAGCATCAGTGTGAGCTGGAGAGCTTGTTGAATTCAGGACAGAACCTAACATGTGCTTCAAAAACTTGTGCTTTTTTTTTAATTAATGGGGTCTAAAAAGATCTAGCGAGAGTTTCAAAGTTGGCAGCATTGAACAGTTTTTGCATCTAAAAGAAGTTTACGGAGCTAGGTTACTTAAACTGTTTCATTTGTTCAATTCTCTATATGCTCTCCTGCTCTGTTTAAACCTTTAGATTTGTTTTGCTTTTGTTTAGGGTTCAGTCAGCGCAGCAGCATCTCCAGGCCCTCCACGCACAGTATTCTCACATGGCCAACGGTAATGTTGCCCACTTTATGGAAGGACACGGGGAAGAACCTGGAATGATGGACATGCCTGCCCAGGAGCCGCCTGCTGCACCGTTGGAGCCCGGGGTTCCTCAGAAAGGTAACACTGAGAGTGTTTTAATAAATTATTATTTTAATAAATTTTACTTGTGTTAAATGTTTTATTCCGATTTGTCTGAAGGTGTTCTCAAAGCTTTGCTCTCAGTTTCAATTAAATACAGTTTTTATTAATCCACTTGCTCCACAACATTACATGTAACTAAGCATTGCATGTTTGGTAATAATAAATAAAACTTGTAATCATTCTATGGTAAACTAGAAATAAAACAGTTTAAGCAGTGCTCCTGTTGGAAAATAATCAATATCTGAGTGATGTCAGGAGAACTGTGTCCTTGCCGTGTTTTGAGAAAATGTAAAAATTTCCTTGTTTTAATTCGAAGCTCCCACTAAAGGGAAGAGGGGAAGACCTGCAGGCCAACAGCCCAAAGCTAAGCCAGGACCCAAGCCTAAGAAGGCCAAGGTGGAGAAAGAAGGCCAAGCAGCTGAAGGAGCGCAGGAGAAGATCGACGAGTCTTTTAAGAAAGTTAAAAGGAAAATCGATCGCTTCAAGGGCATGTCTGAGGAGGAGGTCATGAAGAAGACCCTGCCAGACATCCTCACACCCAACCTGGACTATGTAATTGTGAGTAGAGTCTGTCATCCATCTGTTTTTGTGTGTCTGAGTGTCTCCCTCCATGTCTGTCTGTGTCTTTGCTTGTCTGTGTCTGCATGTGCACCAGTCTGTGTCTTTCTGTCTGTCTGAATTTAATGACTTCAGTTAAAATTGGACCAAGATATTGCAGCACATTGTGGGGTCAGGTAAGGTGATTTTTTTGACTGATTTTTTTTTTCTCTATTTATGAAGATTGGAATTAATCCAGGTCTGATGGCTGCCTACATTGGAAGATGGTTCCCCGGACCTGGAAACCACTTTTGTAAGTTCCATGCATTATTGTTTAATATTAAATAAAAGCTGTTCAGTGTTTTGACCAATAGGGTTTTTTATTATTATTATTATTATTAATTCTTCTTTTTTTTTTTTTTTTTTTTTTTACACTAAGTTTTTATTAATTGGTAAGTTATCGTCTTTCCTTAAGGGAAGTGCCTGTTCCTGTCTGGGTTTACTGATCAGCTGTTGAACCACATGCACGACCAGTCTCTCCCTGAGAAATACGGCATTGGCTTCACAAACATGGTGGCAAGAGCAACACCAGGGAGCAAAGATCTCAGCAGGTATAATTTGCTGCTCGAGTGTGCTTGAGTGAGTTTTGTTAAATTTGATTAAGCTCAAGTAAGATCCCGTTCATGATATCGTAGTGAGAAGAGTGATACGATTTTTTTTTCTTTTTTTTTTTTTTTTTGCTAGAACAGCAACCACTAAATTTAAAATACCATAACACACTCGTTATATGTTAGCTTGGTTTTCTGAGGTTTCATTATCAGACTTCAAGGCACTGAAGAGGCACAAATGTTTGCCAGTTAATAATAAATTGATTGACTGACTGACTCGTGTATACCTGGAATTTTCCATGCACTGGAATTACTTTGTGAACTCATTTATTAATACAGTTCAATGATTTAGAACCAGGTTCATCATGACTCTTTAACCTTTTGGTTTTCCTTTCTGATGCAGTAAAGAGCTTCGAGAGGGTGGCAAAATTTTAGTGGAGAAGATTAAAACGTTCAAACCTCTTATAGCAGTTTTTAACGGGAAATGTAAGTATGTAAGAGCTGGCCTTACATGTGTTGCCTGTGAAGTCAGATGGAGCAATGTCATTTTAACGCCAACTTCTTTTTGTTTTTTTTCTGAAGGTATATATGAAATGTTCTGTAGAGAGATATTTGGGAAAAAGCCCAAATCTTTGGAATTTGGCTTGCAGCCTCACAAGATCCCAGACTCGGACACGGTAGGAAAATATTCGCCATCTCTCGCCTAGAAATGTGATCAAGTTCATTTTCATATGCTTAATTTCACCTGTACGTCTCTTTGGGTCCTTAGGCGCTGTATCTGATGCCCTCGTCAAGTGCCCGTTGTGCCCAGTTCCCCCGCGCTCAGGACAAAGTGCATTTCTACATCAAGCTTAGAGAACTCCGAGACCAACTTAAGGGAGTGGCCAAAGCCAAGGAAGTCGAGGAGGTCAATTACACCTTCGATCTTGGCTTGGCTAAAGGTAAGGATGCAGGTTTTTAAGGTTCTTCACACTGAAGTCGTGGTACATCCTATAGTTAGTTGGCCATTGCCTGGAATTAGTAAATGACCAGCTAATACCGGGCAACTAATACTCTTTAAACCTTGGTTTTTGTTTGTTTCTACAGAGGATGCTAAGCGAATGGCCATTAAAGAGGAGCAGTACGATCCTGGCTACGAGGCTGCTTATGGAGGGGCATATGGGGAACCTGGCTTTGAGGAAGGCAACGGCCACTGTGCCTTCTCTTCAGGAGAAGCAGGTTAGTAATTGTTTCTAACTAAACTAACTGTTTAGTAACTAAAGATGAATTATTATTACTAATAAATCTACTGAACTCAAGTCTTCATGAAATTACAAGGCTAAATGACTCATATAGGCGCCAACATGTAAAGGTGTAGCATCTATCATTTTGCATTAATGGTATGGGAGATTCTTTTGTTGTTGTTGTTATGTTTGCTTATTTAGTTTCTTTTTGAAAAAACAAACAAACTATAGTATAGGTCAAAAGTTTGGACATGTTTGTTTTTGGTTTAGTAATTTATTTTCTACAACAACATGGAGTTTTAAAAACTATGAAATTACACATATAGTATTATTTAATCAAGACAATTATTTTAAGACATGAAGGTCAGCTGTTCTGGAATAGTTCTTGTAAGAACAGTATTGTCAAGTGCATTTGTCAAACCCATGAAGATCATTCCAGGAAAGCAATATTTAAAACTTAGCTCTGCTGCAGAGGAGAAGTTCATTTAGAGTCATCAGCCTCAGAAATTACCAATTAACAAACAGCATCTCAGATTAGAGCCGTTATGAAGGCTTTACAAAGAATAAATAGCACATATTTCTATCAACTGTTCAAAGGACATTATTGCATATTTTGCATGCCTTCAGCATTGTTCTACAATCTAGAGAGAAATTTAATCAATATCTTTATCTTGTTGGTTATCACTGGGTTCTTTAGTTTCCTCCCATTGCCTCATTAAAAAAAAATCTATTAGGTGAGTGAATGAGATTAAATTGCCCCAGTGTGTAAGCATGTGTGTGTTTGCATGGTCTCATGTGATCTAAAGGCATCTCATTCAGTTATTCCATTCAATACATGTTCTGGATCTTCCATCAAGCCAACTGAATAGAGAGGGGTTCATCCAATACAGATTGGATCATTTATGCTTAAAAAAAGAAAAGTTCTTTGTCTGTTCTGATTTTCTTTAAAGCAATTTCTGGAATGCCAAAAGGCGTAGCAGTGTCCAGGTTCTAATTGATTTGTGTGTCTGCACCTCCAGAAGCAGCAGAGAAGACGCCTAGGAATCCAAACGCAGTAGGTCAGCTTCCAGACGGACAGTGGATGAACAACTCCTTCGCCGATCAGATTCCAGAGATCGGCAGCTCGTCACAAGCGCAGGGGGAGACTGTATGAGCAGGACTGTCATCTCAGTAAGAGACTAGACGCCCGTGTTCATGCACAGCTCTCGTGCAGTGCCTCTCACCAGCTTCTCACGGTTCAGGAGCGATCTCAATCCGTGCACTGACTTTTCTGCTTGCTGATTTGTTTAAAATCTGTTACATTAGGTAATAGGAACATTACGGACGCTGCGTGATTACGTCACCCGGCATAACAGGATGACGACGTGATGATTTGAAGCGGAGACGGCTACATCGGCGATTCGCACAAGTCACCTGCTGCTCTTAATAACTAAAAAAAAAACGTACCTCAGTTCTTCAACTGAAGACTATTATCATGGAGCACTCTTCATGTATAAAGAGATGCATTTGAATTCTTTTATATTTTCTTTGCCATGAATTTGAAGTAGACATTTTAGGGAGTAGTATTTCTATGGAACTTGTGTTTTCTTTTTGTTTTCACCTTCTGTGTCCAAAACATTTTAGTTTTTATTTTTGATTAGTGTTTAAGCACTGATGCAATTCTTTGTTCCATGTGATATCAGGGATGACTGATACTTGATTTTAAGACAGAACCGTATGTAGTTTAATTTGGTTAAATGTTTAACTTTTTTCCTCGTGCAAAATGTTTGCACACATTTCTGTGCCTGGAACCCATTTACATGGTTACTGTAGGACGAAATGGAAAAAGTAAGGATTACGAATCTCCCCTTTTTATATAAAAACGATGGTGTAGTAGAGCAAGTAGTGTAGGTGATTATTATTAAATAATTTGTAATCAAAGCAAAGACACCACCATTTTATCCCCCAAGGTGCATTTCTAATAGGTCACACTAATACAATCACGTGAGTACTGATGGTAGTCGTGGAGTAGTTGTCTCCTCTGACATGAAATTACAAAATCAAGTGTCAAAGACAGGCAGAGCGCCTTCTCAAGTACTGTAAAACACCGTGTCTGTGACGCATGGTACTGTGTGAATTTTAAAGCTTTGATTTCCTGTGGTTTTACTGTTTATATAAATACTCTTGGTGCTATTTTGTTACTCTTATTGTAAACATAATTACATTTTCCCTCTATTAAAATTTTATTGCATTCAACTTCATTCAGGTGTAATGTAAGTCTTTAGCACAATTATTCCTTTATTTCAAATGCAGTCAAACTAGGATAGTGCAGAATAAAAAATAAAAAACAGTTATGAGAGTAAAAACTCCCTTTATTTCTCTTTATAATCCCCCACTAATGCACTTATCCCATCGTTTCACTAGTGCTTGGATACCATCATGGTAGAAAATGTTTTTAGTACCCCATGCCGTGATCAGACTGTCTGCTTCACGTCTGAACACCGGCCTCCCAGGAACTCCTTTAATGGCCATAAAATGTGGAAATGGCTTGGCACAAGGTCAGGACTGTACGGGGGTTATGGCAAAAAAAACAAAAAACGGGTCAGTTCCTGTAATGTGCAAATGGTACAGTGGGCAGTATGAGGTCAGTCCCACAAAAAACAACACCTTTGGTGATCACACCTGGCCTTTTTTTTTCAGACAGCATTCCACTTACTGGGACACCAGCCAACTTGGCTGGAATCGTCATTCCCAGACGTACAGCCGCCTTCAAAACATTTGCACCGTTCTAATGTTTCATTGCGGCTAAGAGGCTCATTGCCTTAAAACACGACAAATTTCATCACATTTTTTGTCCCAGTTTGACTTGAATACACATTGTAATTACCTTACTATGAGAAAAAAATCTTTAGTAAAATGAACTGGGTGTGCATATATAAATGTTTTTTTTTTCCTCATTCCACTTTGTTGGCACAAAAAAAGGAGAATCAGATGTAGATGCGAGTGAACTGATGAGAACATGGTTAGGTACAGTAGACCTAATGTGGTATTGTGCCGTAAAAAAAATCCAAGAGGATGGCCTTTTGTTTTTCGACACCTGTACAAGTTCCCCTGGGCAGTGTAAAAACCTTTGACTGGATCCAGCACCAATGCTTTCTTTCGAGATGACTTCTCACAGCCACAGAAGATCAGATACCATCTCCAGCATCCTGTCAGCAAGTCTGATGGTTAATGTTAGAACACACTTAGCATGTACAGTGTCTACACATGATCAGATCCACTTATCTTTAAAAAAAATATATATAACAGCACATCTTACAGTTGTTCCATTACTGCTTGCCAACACTTCCTACAGTATTTAGTTATCACTTGCATTATAGCCGTAACAGAGATGTGTTTCTATATCTTGATGTTAACTAGATGTGCCGCAACTTCATTCGCGTGGAATTTGATTGCACACTCATGAGCGCATTTACAGCACCATCTGTTGAATTTTGGAATGAACTAAAACATTTTCCATGTTACCGTCAAGAGCGCGGAATGAAGATGTGAGATCACTTTTATTAAGTAGATTTCAATTGTACACTCATAAGTGTGTCTTCGAAAATGTACAGCACCATCTGTTGAATTTTGAGATGAACTAATAATTTTTCCAAGGTCGATTTCTTTGATATAAGGACGTTTTCCATTTAAATTTCAAAGTAGCATAACTTCTCTTCCCGCGGGCCGATTGCGATAAAACAAATCCTATATGTTACCTCAAGCTCACCCAAATACACCTGTGAAGACCACATTAAAATTAATTCAGTAGTTTTTATGTGATGCATGCACAAACAAACAGACAAAAATTCAAAATCAAAAATCTTGATGTGTTCTGTTACTCATTTAATGTCCCTAAAAAAAAATATCTATTTTTCTCCCAATATCTTCAATGTACAGATACACCGATTTTACAGTTTCATTATATATGTATAAATTATATATATATATATATATATATATATATATATATATATATATATATACACGCACGTGGACAAAATTGTTGGTACCCTTCGGGCAATCAAAGAAAACCTCACAATGGTCACAGAAATAACTTTAATCTGACAAAAGTAATAATTAAAAAAAATTCTATGAATGTTAACCAATGAAAGTCAGACATTGCTTTTCAACAGGCCTGGACAAAAATGAAGGTACCCCTAACTTAATAGTTTGTTGCACAACCTTTTGAGGCAATCACTGCAATCAAACGATTCCTGTAACTGTCAATGAGACTTCTGCACCTCTCTGCGAGTATTTTGGCCCACTCCTCATGAGCAAGCTGCTCCAGTTGTTTCTGGTTTGAAGGGTGCCTTTTCCAGACAGCATGTTTCAGCTGCTTCCAAAGATGCTCAATAGGATTGAGGTCAGGGCTCATAGAAGGCCACTTTAGAATAGTCCAATGTTTTCCTCTTAGCCATTCTTGGGTGTTTTTAGCTGTGTGTTTTGGGTCATTGTCCTGTTGCAAGACCCATGACCTGCGACTGAGACCCAGCTTCCTGACACTGGCCAGCACATTTCTCTCTAGAATCCCTTGATAGTCTTGAGATTTCATTGTACCCTGCACAGATTCAAGACACCCTGTGCCAGATGCAGCAAAGCAGCCCCAGAACATAACAGAGCCTCCTCCATGTTTCACAGTAGGGACAGTGTTCTTTTCTTCATATGCTTAATTTTTCCATCTGTGAACATAGAGCTGATGTGCCTTGGCAAAAAGTTCAATTTTTGTCTCATCTGTCCATAGGTCATTCTCCCAGAAGCTTTGTGGCTTGTCAACATGTAGTTTGGCATATTCCAGTCTGGCTTTTTTATGATTTGTTTTCAACAATGGTGTCCTCCTTGGTCGTCTCCCATGTAGTCCACTTTGGCTCAAACAACGACGGATGGTGCGATCTGACACTGATGTTCCTTGAGCATGAAGTTCACCTTGGATCTCTTTAGAAGTCTTTCTGGGCTCTTTTGTTACCATTCAGATTATCCGTCTCTTTCATTTGTCATCAATTTTCCTCCTGCGGCCACATCCAGGGAGGTTGGCTACAGTCCCATGGATCTTAAATTTCTGAATAATATGTGCAACTGTAGTCACAGGAACATCTAGCTGCTTGGAAATGGTCTTATAGCCTTTACCTTTAACATGCTTGTCTATAATTTTCTTTCGAATCTCCTGAGACAACTCTTTCCTTCGCTTCCTCTGGTCCATGTTGAGTGTGGTACATACCATGTCACCAAACAACACAGTGACTACCTGGAGCCCTATATATCGGCCCACTGACTGATTACAAGATTGTAGACACCTGTGATGCTAATTAGTGGACACACCTTGAATTAACATGTCCCTTTGGTCACATTATTTTCAGTATTTTCTAGGGGTACCATCATTTTTGTCCAGGCCTGTTCCATGAGTTTATTTTTTTAAATAATTCTGTTGAAGCATGATTGAAAAGCAATGTCTGACTTTCATTGGTTAACATTCATAGAATTTTTTAAAATTATTACTTTTGTCAGATTAAAGTTATTTATGTGACCATTGTGAGTTTTTCTTTCATTGACCGAAGGGTACCAACAATTTTGTCCACGTGTGTATATATATGAGAGAAATAGCTTGCATGGTTAATGAGAAGTGATCAGGTATGAAAATTCCTCTGACACTTTCTCAGACTAATTGCTGATACTGGACACTGGAGACTCTTTCTTACACTTGTGGAGCATCTCCCAGTCACGTCTCTGTGTAAATTTTGGCTGTAGAAATTATACCGTATGAGAGTGAGCATACTGATACAGTATAAACCTGTGATTTGGCTTGAGGTCAGAACTACTGTCAAAGCTGCTGTTATAGAAAATAAATCAACATCTCCCTGACCAATCAGATTTGAGAATTCAGCAGTGCTGTGATTTACACAATTATATCTACAATACTCTATTAATTTACCTCAGAAGCATGAAGAAGACGATCTCTACAGGCAAAGCACACACCGTCAGTACAGATGTGACCAACTTCACCGCAAACAGTTCACTCATCCATCTGCATTTCTTCACACTAGCCTTATAAAGGACTGAGGGACAGATACAACATATATCCTTTGTTGTGTATCTTACTACCAGATGAGTGCTTATTCTTGCCAGTTAACGGCTGGGACATTGAAATACCTTGTTGGATCGGCCCAGGCAGGAGATTAACCTGCTGTTTATCCAGCACACAGCTCTGTTCAGATGGTGTCACTTCACGATGCCGTGTGTAATTGTGTGTCTTGGACCTGGGGCATTTTTCTTGTCTATGATTTGTTCTAAGTTCAGACATAAACGTGTCCTTTTCTAAGAAACCTGAAATCGGACAGATGGCACGAAGCATAGATGGAATTAATATCTACAGTATGTATATGAATGTCTAGAGCAGCTTTATTTTGGCTTAATGGGGAAATCTTGCGCACCATTTTTCGTAAGAAACATGAGCGTGTCTTTGTATCCGTTGTGACAAATCTCTGCCATAACCTAAAAACAGAACAAATCAGTCATTCAAAATCCTCACAGAACTTAAACAAAAAGCCACTCCTGCATTTAAAAGCCATAACAAATGCACATAACTGTGACATAATTGGTGATCCTGGTGCCAACTTCATGGTTGATGCCACATTTTAGTTGTTCCTATGAGGAGTTAGAGGACAATCTGCTCAGATGCTGTAGTTACCCATCTATGAGAATTAAGCGAAGCTGCTGCACTAAATATAAGCACCATAGATATCACAGCCGTGCTGATATTCGGTATGACAGCACTGCCTCAAGGGTGATATTGCTTTTATACAACAGTTCCAAAAACGCAGTTTACTATAAACAGATCATGATTTGTTTATTTATTTAAGCAGGGGCACGGTGGCTTAGTGGTTAGCACTATCGTCATGCACATCGAGGGTTCGAATCCCACCTCAGGTCAGTGCAGGCAGTTTGCATATTCTCCCCATGCTTGCTAGGTTTACTCTACTGTCCAACGATTGTATACAGGATAAAGCAGTATAGGCGAAGATGAATGTTTATTCGAGCAGTTGTTTTGCTCCACCAACACATATCTTTCAGCGATTGGTGGAAGTAGAGTTGAGCTGGCACCCAACACTTGCTCTAATAATCGTTAATTAAACTAAGAGGCGTCATGCATTTTGTAATTTCATGCATTTATTTGGAGGATTAAAGCAATGCTGGCGGCACATTGGCTTAGTGGTTAGCACTGTTGCCTTGCACCTTCGGGGCACAGGTTCAATTGCCGGCCAGGTTCGATTCCTGCCTCCGTGGGCATGAAGTTTGTATGAAAATAGAGCAACATGTCAATGTGAACTAAATTTGAACATGATTGTAGTTTACCTCAGGTTCTGGCGGGAAAAACGCTTGGACAACACGGTGCACATTAGCCAAGTTGATGTTAAGGCTCATATTGCAGTATCTCACTTCCTGGCAGTAGACTGGGTTGTCATATGGACAGATATCACTTTCCCCAGAGAATGGCGAGACAATGATGGTGTTCTTCAGACCGGAATACGGAACACTGTCACTCAAAGCGCCATCCACATAACGCTGAAACGAGATGAGACGTATCACGGACAAGATTGTATTTCATAGTCTGAACATATTGATTAGAGTTTATTATAAATGTAGTGGTAATAACAACTGGTTTAGTTTGTTAATCCATAAGTACTTACAGTGCCATGAAAACTAGGCGGCACCACTCCACAGTATATGGGGAAAAAACAGCTACAAAATAAAGCCTGGACAAAACACCATTGTTAAAAATAAATTAAATGAATACATAAATGAAATATTGCCCTTTCTGTCGAAACTCTCCCAAATTTATCTGGGCTTTGTATTGGCACTGAGAGTGTACTGACTTGCGCAACTCCTAGAAGCAGGGGTCGGTTCCCTGATTTGGAATTGAACCCAGGCCATGAGACTGAAATCTTCAAATATTAGTCTACCAATAAACCTAGTTCTTCAATTTTATCCAATTCATTTCACCTGGATGAGATCATCCTTGCTGGTGAAGTCCGATATCACCACATTCTTCCCATCTGAAAGGCGTGTCAGAGAGACACACAGTTTCCCACTGGCAAGGAGGTGAGCGTTATCAGGCAGCTCTCGGACCAACAGCTTCCTGGTTAACTTCAACAGGTTAAAGGAGGGATGCATGGAGCTCAGCATGCCTTTTCGTGCTTCGTTGGCTATTGCCATCAGATTTTCACAACACTTAGCTTCAAAGAAAAAAAACAAAGCATATTTATTCGTACATTTTAAAGTTTGCACAGTTATTTGGTGGTTATCATTTAACATGACAGACATGAAATCATTAACTAACAGTGTCAATAGTGACTATGATGAAATAGGAAATACTACACATCAACACTGGACACTGAATTTGACCTTCTGCCCTAAAAAAGTTTTGTTTACAGTTGAAAGGCTACCATATGACGAGTAAACATTCTTTGAAGAAATTAAATCCGCTGCCCGGCCACAAAAAAACGGAAGGGAGGGTTCAATTATTGGCCAGCATCAAGCAACGAAAGTGCTGAACCTTCAATTTTGTTAAAGAAATGTGGTCAAAGAAATGCATAAATGGAGATCTGATAATTTATACCCATAAAGATGCATAGTAAAAAACAACACAGCTATGTTTAATAGTGAAAATAAGAGCATTTAAACTTGCACGATGTGATGAGAATTTACAGGATTGGGACTAAACAGCAGTCGGGCCATAAGGAAACCATTTGTTATTGAGCGGGGTCACCACACAACTTAACACAGGTTTTACACCAGATGTCCTTCCTGACACAACCCGCATATTTTATCCAGGATTGGGACCAGCAATGCATCCATTCGCTGAAGTTTGGGCAAGAATTGAACCTCATCAATTGTTATATTGAATTGCCAGCTGCCTAACACACAGTATGACTGCAGATCAATCCCTGCTATCCGTTATCACCCAAACTGGGTTCCCAGTTGGTTCCTCTCAAGGTTTCATCCTATTGCCATCTCAGGGAGTTTTTCCTTGCCACTGTTGCCATTTCCCTTGGCTTGCTTATCAATTTGAATTCATACACATTCACATTTCATGATTGTGTAAAGCTGCTTTGCGACATTGACAATTGTTAAAAACTATACACATAAAAAATTGTATTGGTCCTGGGCCTCTCGCATGGCAGGCAAGAAACCTACCATTGAACCACCAATGCCCTACTTGTTGCTGAGAGTAATCAGGGAAAAATAACACTTAAATTTGCTGGGGAGCATAAAAATTGGAGCATTGGAAAAAGGTCATGTGGTCTGATAAGTCCAGATTGACCCTATTTCAGAGTGATGGGTGCATCAGCGTAAGAAGAAACATGCATTGTGCCAATCATGCATAGTGGCCACTGTACAACATTATGATCTTGGGTTGCTTAGGCTGAGCAACGTTATATGGCAATAAAATGAAGTCAGCTGACAACCATATCCCAGAAATCAAATTGTGGAAGTGTGGTTGTGGGAGGTTGAGCAAATTGAGTGCAGTACAAATATACTGTAAAATACTAGATCCCAATACATCAAAGCAAAATACATCAAGTGGAAATGAAAGCTGATGTTTTGATTCCAAACCTAACCTTTGATCTTTTGATCTCAAACCTACACATCTTCATTATATAACAAACAAAAGAAAAGTTGGCCCTACCTCTCCAAAGGGGGCTATATACATGTATTTAAACCTCTTCTAAATGCCTGATTTCTGTTCTTTCCATCACCTGGATGTTTTATTGTTGCTTTTTGCATTGTACTGTAAATTCTACAGACTCTTCTAATTAATACTAGAAGATCCCCTTTTTCTGAAATATTCAAACTATCAACCATCCATCTGGCACCAGCAAACACCATGTTTAAAGTAACTGAGATCACGTTTTTTCTCCATTCTGATGTTTAGTGAGAACATCAACTGAAGCTTTTGGACCTGTATCTGTCTGCTGTATCTGTGGTCAGTGAGGGTGCGATGTACAGTATGATGACTTACCTGGTGTCATTTCACATGCTATCATGGCTGCCATCAGCGCTCCTGATGAAGCACCACAAATCTTACTGGTACTTTTAACTAGGTGATGCGCCCGTTCCAACAGACAACAGTATACTCCAAAATAATAAATTCCCAAAAATCCACAACCAGTAAAGGAAATAGTCCACTCATTATTTGAGGCGAACATGTTTCTCGTGCATGTTTCTGCCAGTGTGTAGCTTTGAATGAGGAGGAAGTTTACAGCAGTTCACAGTACCTACAATAACACTTGTGCAATACAGTTACAGCATGACTCTTGACTTTGAACCCAGGATAATATTAATTCATTACATTTTTTCTTGATGGTGTTCATATATTATGTGATATTGCTACATCTTGGTATCTAATCCTTACACATTTACCAGTCCAAAATTATATCAGTCCATGATTCCTTAAAACTGTATTATATAATCATTATTATTGAACTTATTGACCCAGCATGTTATTGTCGATCCTTCCCCCAGTCAGAGGCAAGGTGCACTTCAGACAGGGTTCACTGTAACTATAAATACTGGCAACACACAATATTGTATTTTCATTATTTCTATCTTTGATTAATTGAAAAGTAATAGGTCCTTAACGACCCTGAAAATTATCTGAGTGAAATTCCGAACTGGAAAATAACCTCATTTTAAAGGTGTTTGGACCAAAAGATTTAAATGAAGAAAGAATAATAAGATAATTAACTAATTGAACAGTTCATTAAAAATAAAACTACCAAAGTACATCAAGAGCAGTCAGGACCAGGGGTAGCTCAGTGGTTAAGGTGCTGCTTGGCCTATTGCTTGGAAGATTGAAGGTTGAAACCCCAGAACCTCCAAGTTGCCACTCTTGGACTCTTGAAAAAGGACAATACTATAGAAATAAAACTTGGATATATTTTAGATATATCCAAGAGTTTAGATATATTTTAGAGTAGTCAATGTGCAGCTTGTATAACAATATAGATTTACTGTCCTCTGAAGATAACTCAACATATAGCTATTTTTGCCAAAATAGCAGGCAATTTATCAGTTTATCAATTTATCAGTTATCAGGTTTATCAGTGTTCAAGCGTCTCTCCAGACCTGAACCCTATTGAGCATCCTCAAGCAGAAGGTGGCGAAGCGTCGTATGTCTAACAACCAGCAGCTCCAGCAGTGACATCACTATGGAGGCGTGGAAGAGGATCCCTGCAACAACGTGTGCAGCTCTGGTGAATTCCATGCCAAGGAGGATCTAAGACCGTGACTAATAGCAATGGTGCTCACACAAAATACTGACACGTTGGACATAGTTTTGACATGTTCACTTCACAGGGTGTGCTCATTTTCGTTGCCAGTTATTTAGACAATAAAGTCTGCATGTTGAGTTATTGTTAGAGGGCAGTAAACCTGTACCATTATACAAGCAGCACATTGACTACTCTAAAGTACAGTATAACCAATTTTCATTTCTATAGTATTGTTTCTTTGAGAACATATAATAAAGTGGTTGCTGAAATGCGAGGGTGTACTCACTTCTGTGAGATACTGTATAAAGAGATCAAATGTAAGCCACTCTGGATAAGGGCGTCAGCGAAATGCCGTAAATGTGATAAAATCATAAATCTGTTATCCACTGGTTAGTGTAAGCTTCAATACACCTGCCCAATCACAAGCTTCGATTTTCCAGGAATCTTACTGATGACGTTCAAAATCGAACTAACAAACTGCAAAAACATATATTGACCTATCAAAAGTCTTTAGTCATAACTTAGTTCTTCATATTTTGCTTACAAAGAGCTAATCTTTCATGTATTTTTTTAATGTAATATTGTGGCATAGTTCTCCAGACTTTCTGAAGGATTTTTTTTTTTTTGGCTCTCATTTTCAGTACCTGACCAGGTTCACAGGAATGTTAATTGCTTGTTTAAGCCATGCAGTGATCTGTGTGGAATTCAAGGATAAAAGCTCCAACATAAACCAGTGAGAAACAGGTGCAAATGATGACAGATCATCATTTGCACCTGTTCATCAGATCAGGCTGGTGATAATTTAATCTCATATGAATAAATGAGGGAGAGCTCATAGTTTTGCACAGGCCTGTACCTGTAATTATTTAGTTATGTGCATTACTAGATAAATACTGATACATACATGTATAATATACTCCTGCATGGTGTGTATCTTAGTCCATAGTCATTATTAATTAAGGAAGTGTCTGAGGTAGTACAACAGGTATAAGCACACATGGAATGAAATATTGTAAATATTATATTTTATTTATAAAATCCTGTAACACTGCTGCCATGAGCAAGGCCTAATATGCACACTGATAAATCCACACCTTCCCACTACGCTGTACTATTACAATACACTAAAAGATGACTCAGCATTTATTTCTGTAAAATGCTCAGAAACTCATTGTATGAAATGCATCCTGAGATGTTCTTATCAAAGTATGATGTAAGATGAAAGACATCTTCCTCTGCGAGATCGATGTTGTACTGCCTCAAAACCTGTTGAGATGACAAACATTTAAATTAATTACATGCTAATACATATTAAGGCGCATGAAGTATAATATGTAAAGATACATAAGACAAATACATTTTGTATTATACGCTACTCAGATATCCATATATCACTCCTCCTTGCCTTTCCGATTTTGTTTGCATATTTGTCACAGTGATCAAAGTAATTGCCCCCTAAGCCTAATAACTGGTTGTGCCACCCATGGAGGCAACAACTGCAATCAAGCATTTGTAATAACTGGCAGTTAGTCTTTCACACCGCTGTGGAGGAATTTTGTCCCACTCGTCTTTGCATAATTGTTTTAATTCAGCCACATTGGATGGTTTCAGCCTGTTTAAAGTCCGGATATTGACTAGGCCATTCCCAAACCACAATTCTGTAATGCTTTAACCATTCAGAGGTGAACTTGCTGGTGTGTTTTGGATCATCGTGCTGCATCCCCCAAGTGCACGTGAGCTTGAGGTCACAAACTGATGGCCAGTCATTCTTCTTTGGGCTTTTAGATTTTAGGTAAAGCACAGAATTCATGGTTCTATCAACTACGCCAAGTCATCCTGGTCCTAAAGCTGCAAAGAAGCTCCCAGATCATCACTCTACCATATTTCACTGTTGCCTTTGTAACCCTTTCCAGACTGATACTTGTCTGGAAGTTAATCAGGACTGGGTGTGGAAAGTGAAATTTTACTCCGTTTTCCAAATAAAAGTGGCTAATCACCATTCATTCATGATTTGGCATGGGGGGTGAGGGTAATTTTTCACATAGGGCCAGGTAGGTCTGGACCTCTTTTTATCATTAGTAATAAAATTATGATATAAAAACTGCATTTTGTATTTACTCGAGTTATTTTTGTAACATAAAATTTGTTTGATCTGCACAAATTCCAATGTACCAGTGTACATGGTGCTCATGCCATTAAAATCTAGAAATATCAAAAAATGCATTTGCCACAATATCCATAAACGCCTTAAAAAACAGACGGTACTTTCGAAAAAAATAAAAATAAAAATAAATTATTATATTAAATATTGTATGCTGTATCTTACAGTATATAATAGAGCTCTTGCAGAGCACTTGATCCAGAATCAAAACATTTGCCATTTTGTTGGGCAATCATGCCTGTCACAGATAACACAGCCAAGCTAAATATTGATGAATCGTTGGCTAAATTTACTGAACACATGATGAGAGGCCAGGTACCTTTGCATGTTGAAAGACATTGAATGTTGCCAATGCTTATCAATATCTAGCTCCCTACCTTGGCGATTACCGGTCATGCTACACATGCAGGCATTTTTTTGCACTCTAATTTTTGTTACTGGAACATGCGCTAAAACTGTCTTGCAGGTCAAATGCGTCATAAAGCCGCAGACAGATTGCCTGACAAGAAGGCAAGCTGAGGTTTGGTTTTAGATCAGGTCTGACATCATATGCAAGTTGCCTATATACAGTGTAATTTAGGATGATAATAAGGAAGAATCTCTATGAGTTAATAAAATGTAGGATACTGTTAGCTACTTTTTTGAAATCCTGAAGAGAAATCTTCCCTGTGTATTGCTTGTCACATGAGATAAACGCTTGCTTCATGGTTCTCCAGTAAAGCTGGACAGAAGGACAGAGTCTGAGCAAAGTATCCATGCACTGCTTACTCAGAGGCCCTGAATCCATCTGTAAAGAATAGATTGCAACATATTATATTTAAAAAGAAGAAAAGCAGTAGACATCATACATTATATGCTATGCCATCCTTGATAATACAGTACAGTACCTATAGGTGATACCTCGGCATACGAATTTAATCCGTTCCGGAGGAGGGTTCTTAAGTCGAAATTTCATATTGTGAAACGCATTTTCCCATAGGAAATAATGTAAATGGAGATAATCCGTTCCAGCCACCCACAAATATTACCAATATTACCAATTTCCAACACGATAATCATATTTCTGCATATAAAAATAATCAAAACATTTACAAATGACAAAACTAAAACAAAACTAAAAGTGGCTCCGTTTTCTTCTTGTTAACATTTAAAATAAGAAAAAAAAGTTAACTTGCTTCGCTTGGCTTTCCACTAACGCAAACAAGTTTTGATCGGAAGTATTCGCAACTGGATGTACGTGCAACTGAATGTATGCTCGACCAGATGTACGACCAGATGTAAAGGGCAGATGTAGGTGTTGGACTACTGATTGGAAGGTCCCAAATTCGTTACCACTGTTGGGCCCTTGAGCATGGCCCTTAACCCTCAACTGTTCAGATGTACAGTATAATGAGATAAAAACGTAAGCTGCTCTGGGTAAGGGCGTCTGCTAAATGCCGTGAATGAATGAATGAATGTACGTGCAACCGCCTCGGTCACTTGTAGGCAAATTTCTTGCAACATTTTTGTTCTTAAGGCGAAAATTTGCAAGGCAGGGTTTTCATATGCAAAGGTACCACTGTATTGTTAACCTAGTGTAGTGCTAAAAACTCATCAGTAGTAAGTAACTAAGACTTACTGTTGATGGCAGGTGCAGCTTGCGTCTGCGGCTCAAAGTGCTGGCTTGAGGTCTGAGCGTGAGCACAAAGTGCTGCAGGAACTCTGAGTAGGAAAGCCGTTTATTGCTTCTGATGTTATACTTCTCAGACAGCTGCTCAAACTGAGAATGTGTTAGGGTAATATGGAAACCCTCCAGTATACCTGTGGATGTTTACACAACAGTAAATAACTATAATGTATAATGTTAAAATGACATCGCAATATGTTTGATCTACATATATTTTTAGCCATACCTAAGAAAGTCTCTACATCAATCTCCCCATTGCTCCCTGTCTCAGCCTCCCTGCACCTCCTCTGGACCTCCCTCCAGCATGACCTGATCTGGGAACGTAGCTTCCTCTCCACAGCTTCTGGGTTCAACAGAGTGCTCGATGTAGACCGTCCAGAGACCGCAGAGGACGGCCTGAGCTGCTCTGGAGCTAAGAACTGGACAAGAAAATGGTTCAGGTCAATGAGCCTTGTTAATGTCATGTTTGTAACCCGTCATATCAAATCAGGTATTAAGTTGTACGAATTAATTTTGCCCTATGGCCAATAAAGTGCAATAGGTGAAATGTATCAAATTGTATAAATGTTCCTGATCATTCAACAGAATTGAGAATGTTTTATTCCTAAACATTGCTTTTAAAGCTCTTTAATGAACACTAGCCAAGCTGGATATTACAGTTGGGAAAGAAAAACATGTTTTTTTGCTATAAACCCACAGTGCTGGAATGGATATTTTAAGGAGTTGCAGGAACATCCTGATGTCAAAATAAGTCTGATGGTTTCTTATACAGTAACATCACACAATCATCATTTAAAAATTGTAAAAATAAACTGATTTTTCCTAGGCCCTTCTTGAACTTTCACTGGCCGTATCTCAGCAACCGGACACAACACAGTAATAAACATTAGCTATCAGCATGGAGCTGGAGTTGATGTGACAGGTCACATTTTTTTCTCTAATGAGTAAGTGAGATTATTAAGACAGGTGTGTATAAGGATATATACTGTATAATAACACCTTGCTTCTTCCAAGGCTACAGGGTGTTGTTTTCGGGCATCGTGGGACAGCAGTAGGTGAGCTCCCCGATGGACTGGGACAAGGTGGTCCTCTAGAACTTCCCCCATCTATCGGTTCTCTACTGAACTTCTTCAGGAACTCACGGTAATCCAGGTTTCCAGAGGTGTTGATGGGCAACATTTTCCACAAAGCTTCAAACTAAGAGTTCACATTTACAATTTTTTACTTGTTTTGGGAAAGAAAATAACGAAATATTTTTAGAGTAAAATTGTACATACAGTGGAACCTTGGATTACGAGCATAATTCGTTCCAGAAGCGGGCTCGTATTTCAAAACACTCGTAAACCAAATCAAATCTTCCCATAAGAAATAATGAAAACTGAAATAATTCATTCCACAGCCCAAAAAAATAAATACAGAAAAATAATTAATACAATATATAAAGTAAAAATAAAACAAATTAACCTGCACTTTACCTTTAAAAAAAGTTAAAATAAATCCCAACAGATAAGTGATTCCGTTTTGCGCGCAGGGGCCGTGTATTTGTGTGTGTATGTGTGTGTGGAATTAGCCCCTTCCCTCGCCTCGTCTTACACAGTAAAACTCCTCCTCCCTTCCCCCACCTCGCTTTTTAAGTTTCACAACAAACACACACACAACGGAAACACTGTTTTAGCGGGAAAAAAAGAAATCTCTCTACTGACACTCGCGTGAGCGCAGACTAACAGAGTCATTGCTGTAAAGTAAAAAAATAACAAGACAAATGAAACAGCACCTTACCTTTGAAAATAATCACAGAATCGTAGAGCAGAGTGTGTGTGTCTGTGTGAAGATGGGGAGGGGGGGGGGGTGTAAAGGCGAGAGTGTGTGTGTGTGTGTCGGTTTCAAAAAACTCGGCACTCGTAAACCAAGACATGCTCATTTTTCAATTCACAATGTATTAAAAATCTTTGCTCGTCTTGCGGAACACTCGTAAACCGAGTTACTCGCAATCCGAGGTTCCACTGTATTGTCATTCAGAGTCACCTGTTCATCAGTGAGTCTCATGAAGTGGTGGTCGCAGATGGTTCTGAAGTCCTCTTTCGAAATCGTATTGAGGCCGGCGTAATCTAAATCCACCATCTCCTTGGTGATAGTATAAATGCGAGCAGAAACGACCTCCCGGATACGTGCTAGAATATTACTGATTGGCAGAAGACATGTCTGGTTTGGGAAGCGTATTTTGCTGATTTTCTCCTGCCATTCTTCAGATGTCTGTAATAAAGCAAATAAACAAATCTTGAGATAATGAGAAGAATAGGTCTATTGAATTCTTGTTTTATTTTCAGTGAAGGCACGAAGTGTGTTCAAGTCAAACTGGGATTTTTAAAATTGTGTTGAATACTGCTAAAAACTGCTTTTATTTTTCTATATGATCCCCTGCTAATAAATAAATAAGCGGTAATATGCCAGAGCCATATCGGACTACCTGTTTCACTTCTAAAACGCTGGCCTCCCAAGAACTCCAAACATGTGGAATAGTAGTATGGTAGATGTGGCAATAAGTGGTGTTCATGAATGATTGTCTGTACAGTTCCCACAGACTGATGCATCTTTTTTGCAAGTTGGCAACAAGTTATCTGTCGATTTTCAAGGATCAGGAGTTCAGCTTGCTGAAAGCTGCATTGGGCTCCAAGACACCTCTGCCAGGATCAACATTAATGAACATATGGCCTTCTTTAAAATGCTTGCACCATTCAATTGCTAAGAGTCTCATCACTGGCCTATGCTTCTGCAAATGTCAATCAGTTTTACTCCTTCATTCATTCAAAAGATTTAATCACAAATCCCGGTTTGACTTGAAAGCCCCTCATATTTATCAGATTCATTCATGGTGTTAGATTACTCCAGATTTTTACCTCTCGGTTATGAAGATTGAAGATGTGGAGAAACTCCTTCCAGTGCACTTTGCTTTCATCTTCTTTGATTGACAGCTTAGCTAGCAGGTGTCTGTATTGCACGTCAGAGAGCCTGACGCAAAAATGGTCCAGCACTCGCCGAAACTCTGCCTGAGCTACCTTTCCATTTCGACCCTTATCGAAAGCTGTGAATGCCTTCGGATATAAAAGGACCAGAAAAGTGATGATTCAAAAGCTGTTCATTTTGTCACTTGCCATATAAATATAAATGCTACACTGGTTAAAAAGTTAAACGTAGCTGCCCAGTTTTTTGTACACCACCACATTCAGTCTATACCTTAGACAGAGTATCCACAGAATTTGTGACGAGTTCTTTGACCTTCTGTAAGGCTCTGTCAGGGCTGAGATTTTCAAAACTATCTCCTGTTACACAAGACAGCATGGAAGGAGACGAGATAACAGACCTGCTGCTGTCTCCTGGCCCAGCAATACGTTCCAGAAAATCAAGGTATGACAGTTTGCAGACATCAAGTCCAAGACTGCAGAAAAGGACAGGAGCAGATAATGATCCAGACTGTAGTATGATCTCATTCTATTAGACTTTTTCCTTAGAACTAGGGCCGATACGCAACAAGTAGTCTGAGATGGATAATTGCAATACGTACTTATTGATCAGACCTAATAATTGATGATTTTCTATCTGAATTCCCTGTTTCTGTAATAGAGCCAACAGGTCCATGGCTGTCACATGACCATCTCCACTCGTATCCAGCTCGACCAGACTCTGGTGCACATTCTTGAAGTTAAGTTTTAAACACTCCCTATATAAGGGGGGAAAAAATGTGATTCTAGTCTCTGTAATAATTATGTAGCAAGTCTTGCTCCAATAATCTAAAACCAATTAAATTTATGGACAGGTTACTCACTTTACATCGTGCAGTTCTTTCTCAGTTAGAAGGTTCTGTGAGGTTGTTCTGTAGATGTTCTTTCCAAATGGCGGTGTGATATTTAGCTTGTTCACGAACTCTGTCTGAGTGACGTATCCTTTCCCATCATTGTCATATCTAGATATAATGTACCTGAGATCAGCTTATATGTCCGGTACAGTGAAGTGAAAAAGTATTTGCCCCCTTCGTGAATTATTATTATTTTTTTGCGTACTTACAAAACATACAGTAATTAGGGTTTTACTTAAATGCGAATCTGAACATTTCTGCATAGATTTCTCTTTCTTCCAACAATTCCTCTACAGCAATATGAAAGACTCATTGCCAATTAATGCAAACACTTGATTGCAGCCAGGGCTGGTACAACCAGATATTAAGTTTAAGGGGAAATATCTTTTTTCACATAGAGTCAGGTAGGTTTCGACAGCTTTTTCCCCATGTAAATAAAATCACAATTTAAAAACTGCATTTTGTATTTACCTTGTAATAGGTGTAATATTAAAATTCATTTGAAAATCTCAATCATTTAAGTGTGACAAATATGCAAAAAAAAAATTTACATCAGGAATGGGGTATATACTTGTTTCACGCCACTGTATGTTTATACATATTGAATTCTCAATTCAGATTGAGTCAGTGTTGGCAAATTATAGTTTAACTGAATGCACTTGTTATAATATGATATTTTCAAGGACAATGAATACAGAATATGGCATTCTTTAATAAATACTTTGCTGTGATATAACCATCATTGATTACTTTCTTACAACAACATACAGCATATACACGTATCATTAAACCTTAAGTAGTCCTTACCTTGCCCATATTTTCTCAAATTCTCTTGGAGTAATAGGCAAGTAGTACTTGTAAAGTATTTGTCTCAGATCATTCTTGGTCATCCTGCTTTCACTATCGTCACCATACTGAGTAAAACCCTGTTAGAACACATAAAAGTGTGAAAACAGTAATTTAACTAACGCAGATACCTTAAGGAGGAATAAAGTAAACAGTTTAAAGTGGAAATCAGTTGAATGACTAGATATTAATCTTTCATTCTCAATTTTAATCACACTGTAACATCGTTAGGAACCATAAATGTATGTATGAGGGGTGTTCGAGTCAAACCGGGACTCGTAATGACCTTGATTGACATTTACTGAAGATTCAAGGAGCAAGATTCTTAGCCTCATTAGAACGCTTGAATGGTACAGAAGGCCGTACATCCGTGTGGAACGCCTGATCCTTGGGAATAACGGACAATTTGTCTGCAAATTCCGAAAGAAACACATCTGTCTGTGGGAACTGTACACACAATCATTCACCAAAACATGCACATTACAGGAACTGAGCAGTGAGTTATTCCCACATCCCCTGTACAGTCCTGACCTCACACCAAGCCACTTCCTGTTGTTTGGGACATTAAAGGAGTTCCTGGGAGGCCAGCGTTTCAGACATGATGCAGGCAGATCAATCATGCTTCCAGGATACTAAGGAAACTTGGGATGGTTTTATTAGTGTAGCAGGGGATTATATAGGGATTTTCTGTTTAACTTCCATAACCGTGTTCTGTTTTTCTGCACTATTAAAAGTCCCGGTTTGACTTGAACGCCTCTTGTATACTTGCCTTTGAGATCTCAGACCCCCTTGTGTGTGCAATGGTCACCAAATAAGCATGAACCTGTTCACACGCTCGTTCAAGTAACTGATCAGCTCTGGACCCAAAGATACATAAAAGAAAGATATGAATGACTTTGCACTAAATAGTGTGTGAATTTGAAATTAAAATGTGTGAAAGTTAAAACGCTTACGTCATACTAGTGATGAGATTAGCGCCGCTGTGTTTGTCAGACCTAATCTTGTTGTAGAAATCAGCGTAGTTCATAGTAGAGCTGGGCTTAAAGCCCAGCAGATCGAGCAGTTTCTGGTACTCTTTTTCTTTAGTCACGAATCTCAGGCTGTCGAACAGCACCCTAAAGTCGCTGTAGTTCACCAGCCCGTCTTTATTTCTGTCCATCAGTCGGAACGCTGTTAAAACATCCTAAAAGCAAATGACTTGATTATATATACTGTGGAAAAAAAGGGGGCACGTAGTCCCGGTTTGACTTGAACGAACATGTACGAACAAGCAGCGTTCAGGTCAAACCGGGACATAATGAGTTCAAATATACGTAACATACGTAATATTATATATATATATATATATATATATATTTGCGTAATATACGTTTAGCTTTTTCAATTGCTATTTGTGTATATATTAAGAAAAACAGTTGTGTATGGTGTTAAATAGGTCATCTCTGATTTAGACGCAGATTAAATGAACACAACTGATTAGAAATGTGTTACCCTGTGATATTCTTTGATGCGTTCCTCAAGCTGATTGAAACAGTCCTCAGCAGACATAAAGCTGCTAGATTTTATATTATTGGAGATTGCTTGCTGCTGTTCGTTGTTTTCTTTTGCTATAGCATCTGTGTGGAAAAACAGGGCACGCAATTGTTTTATACTTCCTGGTCAATAAAGTAAAAAAAAAAAAAAAAAAAAAACCTTTTTACTGCAAAAAAACCTATACAGCTGTGGCTAAAAGTTTTGAGAATGACATGAATGACATTTCAGCATGACAAAATGAGAATGACATTTGAGAATGTTACTATGGTAACAAGCATTTCATAAGTGGCAAAGGCTTTTATTGACAATTACATTAGGTTTATGCAAAGAGTCAATATCTGCAGTGTTGACCATTCCTTTTCAAGACCTCTGCAATTCGCCCTGGCAGGCTGTCAATCAACTTCTAGGCCACATCCTGACTGATGGCAGACCATTCTTGCATAATCAGTGCTTAGAGTTTGTCAGGATTTGTGAGTTTTTGTTTGTCCACTCGCCTCTTGACGATTGACCACAAGTCTCAATGGGGAGTTTCTGGCCATAGTTCCAAATTTTCAATGTTTCGTTCCCCGAGCCACTTTTGGAATCACGCTGGAAAAGACAAACTGTTCTTGGATGGTTGGGAGAAGTTGCTCTCTGAGGATTTGTCCCATTCTTTATTCAAGGCTGTGCTCTTTCGCAAAATTGTAAGTGAGCCCACTATCTTGGCTGGGACATGAATGGTCTCAGGTTGCTTCATTCTTGGCATGACACAGAAGTGATGGTAGCGCTCACCTACATACATTTCAAAAAGGGCAGCAAAGAAGCTACAGTACTTCTCTCCAGGGACAACATCAGGGACAGACTGATATTCTGCAAAAGGGACAAGGATTGGGCTGCTAAGGACTGGGGCAAAGTCATTTTCTCTGATTAGTCCCCTTTACGATTGTTTGGGGCACCCGGAAATAAAACCTTGTGTCATTCACAAAACTGTTCGTCACGGCGGTACGATTAATTAAAATACTCACCTAATAATGAGTTATAATACACACCTTCATATTTGTCTATGAAGTCTGAAAATGAAATTGGTCCATTGCAGAAACCAAGAGTTTGAATAAGAACCTGCAATTGTGGTGCTTGAAGGGAAATTCTACAATCATCCAGAATCTACGAGAAACATCAACAATGCAGAAATTGAACAAGCAAAGGCACAAGGGTTTTATCACGAGCATATTAGATCCCATTAATAAAATTGCCCAGTTTGACATATTTTCATACTTTCTGGAAGTCTCTCTGGTCAAGTTCTGATGCCGAGCTTTTGCTGGTGTCCATTAGACATTGCTGAAGTGTGAGCCCGCGCATCTGTAACCTGTCTCTGAGCTTCCTCATAACAACATCCGCCACAGCTTGTTTTTTAACACTCTCACCACTGGCTCCACAAGCACTCTCATTTCTGTAACAAACAAATGACACGGGAGTATCAATGCTTACCAAATACTCTAAGAAACGATAAAGGCATACTTTTTACATGGACGTGTAATCGTTCCGTTCCATCTCCTCCTAAACCAACCTCTGAATCAAGTGATGATCCTTGTTTACACTCTTTGTCTCGCCTTTTCTAATGGACATGCCAAGGCTCGTCAATAACGACTTGTAATTCACCGCTCCAGACTCCATAAAGGGTGTACAGAGCCTAGAGAAGGAAAGCAAGCAGAAATGTGTGCGGCATAGTGAGTGAATCAGTATATGCAGATGTACTGCACTGTAAGCACCACTGTAATGTAATGGGTCTCTGACTTGTTGAAGTGGCTGTCAGACAGAGGTAGTCCATACTGCTGGAGGAGCTTCCTCAGGTCTTCAGGAGGAACAGTGCAGCTATGAGTCGGGTCTGTCTCACTTAGAGACGACGTCAGTGAAGCATAATGCTCAGATAACTGCTCTTTCAGAACTGCTTCCACCTATAAATCACATAAACTGGTTTAGGCATTGTATTGAAAGTAAAAAAGACTCATATTATTTTATTAATGATAAAATAATAATATAACAATTTAATCATTATGTAATGCAGCCTCATTAAGTTCCAGTACATACCTATTGTTTGGAAATATTATTCTGATGAACAGCAATTTAGTTTGTTAAAGTTTATTTATTTATTTATTTATTTTAATTATTTAATTGTATTGCCTGGTGCAAAATCATGACTTCACTTTCTCTTTCAAGGAACATAGACAAGAACACTGCAGAAAGCGTTTTCCATATACATATACAGTACATAGTGTTAGTAATACAGACGTGGCAGATATAGTTGAATATTCATTTAATGCCTGCTCTGGTTGTCTAACGATATTTCCTTGTAAACTCACTACATACGGACGATATTTGATTGTCCTCAAACAAGTTTTAGGTGATTTACTCTATAACTGAAAGTGTACTTACTACAGACCAGGCTGCTGTGGCAGAATGAGATTCAGCAGTAGTCTGGATCTGAATCTCTGACTTCTCTCTAGACTCTCTGATCTGTTCCTGGACCTGTTACATACACAGGCTGATGCTACAGCAGTGCTCACACTCACACACAACATTATGAGTGAGGCTACTCTTATAAGAACTACAGGATTACCAAAATTAAGGCTGCTACATACAGTATATCTCATAAATATGATGATACCACTAGCGCTGGTCTTTCCTTCTGAAAAAAGTCCAGGACATGTTGATAGCTGATGGATCCTGATTGCGGCACATGAAGGAGATCTGTCAGTCCTCTGAACTGCGCATCTGTCAGAGGGAAGGACAGACTCTCGAGTAGTCTCCGCAAATCACCCCGACTGACCAGCCCAGTTCTGTTCTGGAGAAGCAGACAAAAATGGCAAAATATAATGGGAGGGGACTGGCTGGGACTGGAGCATGGAAAACACATAACAAAATTAAATAAAATACTCTCAATCTGATCAACTACAATAAAAAATAATTATAATATAATATAATTTAATATAATTATATTATAATTGAAATACAATCAAACAAACAAACTGCAATTGCATCTACAATATAAAATAATAAAATACATTTAATAAAATAAAATATTCTCAGACAAATAAACTACAATATAATATAATAATAAAATTCTATTCTATTCTATTCTATTCTATTAATTAAAATACAATCAAACTAACAAATTGCAATTACATCTACAATATAAAATAATAAAATACATTTAATAAAATAAAATACTCTCAGACAAATAAACTACAATATTATATTATATTATATATTATATTATATTATATTATATTGAAATAATGTAAAACAAATATAAAAATAAAAATAAAAAAAAAGAAAGTAAATAGAAATGATATATCAGGAAAAGCAGAAGGCGAATACGCAACATTTAGTAGAGCATTATTATGTAATTAATCTTGTGTCCTGCACATTAGAAGTTTAAATGATTCTACATTTAACAGCTCATAACAAACCTCATCAAAAACCCGAAAGGCTCTCTTGAGATGAGGAAACACCTCAAGTATCTGTTCCCGTAACTTTGGCAAAACCTCTTCAATACTGGACAGCTTACAAGCAGTAGGATCTGCATCTTTCCTAAATGAGAGAGAGAGAGAGAGAGATACTGTAGAAAATGGTTACATTTACCAATTATTTCCAGTTATTCATCATAATTTGCTATTATCTCGATCTTTATCTCTGAAGCAGAAACATTACGACTCACACAGCAGGTTGCTCCTCTTCCCTGAACAGTGCAATGAATTTTCTCCACTGTATTGGCTCCGCAGGATTCACTCCAAGTCTATGCTTAGCCAAAATTACATGCATTTGAAGCAAGATACAATGTAGAATATATTACTATCACACAACTACACTAAATAATAACTCTTATACCTGTTTAAGAGGCCCAAAAATGAATTGTGATTGATTGGAAAAAGGAAACTGCTCAGGACTGACTTCAGGTCATCATACGAGACAATACCGCTGTCTGTGACATCTATTGCTTGAAGTGCTTTCTCCACAACAGGATAATTTAGGCTCATCTGTAGCAGAAGAAAACAAATTGTTTACTCTGAGCCTAAGACATTTTTCATGAAGAGATTCGATTTTAATTTGCAAACAAATTAGGTTCTCACCTTTTTCAAAAACATAGTGTGGATTTCATCTAAATTATACTGGGTCACAGAGGACGTCTCCCAAGCTGATGTCCTGCTCTTGGGTCTTGCTTTAGACTGGTTAACTGCATCCCAGTTCAGAGCTTAAACAGGTTTTTAATAGTCATCAAAGAAAGGATTCTCATTTCACAACATAAAATGCAACATTATTAAAAAAAAAAAAAAAAAAAGACAAAAAAAAAACCTTGCAATGTCTCTAAAAAATGTTTTTGTTTATGTAATGAAATCTGCTTATAAAATTATAACAATTATATTAAACATTACCAAGTTTTGCAGAGTCTGGCGCAATTTTCCTGTAGTTCTCACAATCAACACCAAGCCTCTCGAGAAACTCTTTGTAGGATATTGTGTGTGAGTTATTCGGGCTGTAATGTGACCATAGCCTGCAATCATCAACATTCAAATATATACAATGATATACCTTTAGAGAGTTCTCTGTTTGGTCAGAAGGCGTTAGTTACATCAATTAACAGTAGTTCCAACTGCACACGTGTATTAATGCACTTATTCTTATGCCACAGTGTTTAAGTACAGTTAGACAGTTTGACAGCGAAATGAGATTACTCCATGTTTGCAAGGTTTTTAAAATGAAGCAAAAGATTTTGTGCATGTTTTCTTTGGGTCACAAGAGTGTTAAAAAGCACAAATGCCACAATATTTTGTCGAAATGGTTTGGGTTATATACAGTACACGTGAATTTTCTGTGATTTTGCAAAACGCTATAAATCCACTTCTCACAGTTTTTTCCACAATGGATAAATCACCCAACAGTCGTGTTTGGGGTCATTTAAATATGCAGCTTAATATCAATAATATGATGGTTGAGTTTTAATTTAAAAAAATATAGCAAACTCATTCTTTGATTGTGATTTTTAGTAAGTCAAATAGAAGGTATTTGTACTGACAGATCAAGAAATCTTCATTCTTTTTTCTTCTTAGATCAATAAAAAAGGTGTTGTGCAAGAAAATGTTTGTGTAACATTTTTGAAATTAGTATCCAGTGCGGGAATGATACAATACCTGCTAGAACTTAAGTAACAACACAAAATAAATTGTTTTGTAAACATTGCACCACATCAAATGTATAATCTAATTGAGAAAATCTGAGATCAAACATTTTGTATAAAAATGAAAAATAAACAGATGGTTTTAGATGTTTTTTAAACCAAAGAAAATAAACGTTCACTATCACAATTTAAATGCAAGCATAGTTATGATATTGGCATGATAACTGCTTTGTACAAAAAAGTTAGATTTTCCCCCAGCCCTAATCTTTTCATGTATTTAGATCACACACAAATGGATTTGATCTAAAATGTATCAAATTGATTAAGGTTTTGCATTAACCTGTGGTTTGAGTGCACACTATCATTAATGTAAAACAAATCGATACATTTGTGTTATATTTCCAAAGATTCTACTTCTCACTCATGTCAATAATATAATTTGTAAAGACTGCAAAAAAATAATAATTTTCATCTAGTGCTCTCAGATAATAAATAAATAAATAAATAAATAAATAAATATGGCCTTGCTTTATAAAAAAAAAAATATACTTTTCATTTTTAAGAATGTTTAAGAGGAATTCAACACTGATTTCAACTTCACTCAACTTCACACCATTCCATACACACTACACACTATTACACTAATTCACATTGATAACTTTATTCTTAAGATCTGGATGAGCACCTGCGAAACTCCTGATGGCTCAGAGGAAAGCAGTAACTCTCCAGAACTCTCCGCATTTCATGCTGCTGGATTTGTCCATCCCGGTTATAATCAAACAGCCGAAAAGCCCTCGTAATGTTTTTCAGATTTCCTCCGATCTTTTAAAAGCAACATTACAAAACAGCTAGATTATGTGGGTTTAATATATCTAGTGTTATAACAATGAAAAACCATTGCACTGAGGTAAAAATTGTACTTTCCAATTAAAGTCTCACACCTTGTCCTTCAAGCGGCACTGCAGCTCTCCGAGAGGCCAACCGCGCTGGCTTCCACTCCCAGATGGACTTCTGTAGCATGACATGCTCCTGTATAGCAAAAGAGTTTCCTATGGTCATTTATACAGACTGTATAAACATGCTGAATATCCTCCTGTAATTACACACTATACTGTACCTAATGGGTCCTGAGGAGACCCTGCAGTATTGTTGTAGAAAGTCCATATAGGGTATAGTTCCATTCCCTCTCTTTGGGACCTAACACGAAATAGAATGTTATTGTGCTTTCCACCTTTCTTTACAGAAAAAAAATATTTTGTCCAAATATGAAAAGAAATGATGTCAAAATACTTTTATCCAAGCTAAATAAGTAGCCTATTAGTTTTGCAGGCATGTGAATTTTAACTGCTTTTGTGCAATGTGAGTGTACGCAATTACACTTCTCATAAGACATTTTACCATGGTATAGGGACTATGATAGTCCATATATAGTTCCATGGTATTTTTGACAGTGTGATGGTACTTATTTAACGATATAGTACATGCATCACACTATGGTACACACTATTACACCATGGTAGAATGCTTTGGTACAACTACGGAACGTTGACCAGGATACTGTCAAAAAATTCTTTAACATATTCATGTATCATAATGATAATATATTATATAGTATGGCACCATTATATTTTTGTAACATTAATTAAATACCATACAGTATGTTAAAATATTTAATCTTACATACAATAATATGGTACCGCCTGTACTATACCATACAGTACCAGTAGTACAGTATGTACAGTATGTTCAGGAGTATGTACAGGACAAACATAGCATAGTAGATACCTGCTGAACTTTGGTAACTTTGGTTAACCAATAAGTACCATTGCACACACAATGACCCACTAAAGTGCCACAGTACCTACCATGGTACTTTGTAGTCCACATCATGGTAATGTCTGAGGTACCACAGTGATACTACGGGATATTACGATATGTACTATAATAAAAAAAAAATCTTGAGTTTACATCAAGTACCAGTGAAAGTCACAAAAAGACAGTCTTTTGCAAAAAATATGTGGACGTCCGATCCTGATCCAAAACCATGATCATTAATATGGAAACGTTCCACCATTGCTCCTTTTCTGCCTACACTCTTCTGGGAAGGCTTTCCATTAGCTTTTGATATGGTCCTATGCGTTAGGCACTGGTTTTTGGGGTGAGGCTGTCATTCCTGTTTATTCCAATGGTTTTCAGTGGGGTTCAGTGAGGTCGGGGCCCTGTGCAGGACACTTGAATTCTTCCATTCAAACCTTGGAACAACGTGCCTTCATGGAGCTCACTTTGCGCTAAGGGTCACTGGAATGCTGGAACAGGTTTAGGCCTCTTACTTCTTGTGAAAGGAGATTGTACGGCTACAGCATATAGTACAAAGACATTCTAAACAATTATGTGATTACAGCTTTGTTTCAGGACAGCCCATATACTGTATAGGTGTGTCCACATAATTTCTGAGATATGGCATTGCAATGTTGGAAAGTTACTATTACAGTTATTGGTAACCAAAATGACAGTTTTGGTAGCCAAGTATCATAAATATAAAAAAGTTGGACACAGCACTATTTGAAATTCATTATGAAAAACTAAATTGTCATGCAGTATCTGATAAAGACTTTAATGTGTAAATAACAGTGTGCATTTTCATAAGAAATTTTTTTTAAATTAGTTTCTCACCTTTGCAAACAGACCATCAAACTGAGACTGAGTGAGTGGCACAAGAAAACCTTCAATAACTCGCCGAAACTCCCCTTTGGTGACACTTGCACTGCCTTCCTGGTCAAATGCACGGAAAGCTGCCTTCAAGTCATCTTTTCTGTCCTTTACTTTCTGTAAGAGCCTGCTCTCAATGTCCTCTAAAGACAGACTCTCATCAGCCACGGACTGTACAGAGGAAGCTAGACAGGAAAAGAAACCGAAGCCTAATTCTGCATGATTTATTTAGCGTAACGTCGTTAACCAGTTTTACTTGATCAGAACTCTACTAAACTGCTTTCAAACACAAAAACAGCAACATCTCTCTTACTGATTCTCTGGTTGATATTGACAAAGAAAAATGTCCCATTATGTAAAGGCTCACTAATCTGTTCATGGATTATTACCAGAGTCACTCTTGAGAGTGTTCCTCTTCTCAGCATCTCGGGTGGATGCATGAGACGTGCTCCTTGATCTGGGGATGATGGTGATTCCCTGTGACATGGGCCTCAGGTCCTCCAGACCCAGACTCAAAGGTGTAGCTGAGGTCATCGTTGCTCTGAGAACCAGTGTCTGAGACATTACAAATATAGATATGGATTTTAATTTTGAGTCTGTTCATCAAAACTGTATGAATATTAGTGGTTACACCCAGTGTTATAGCAATTAACAAGCATGCTTTCTATAGAAAAAATAAACTTATAGACAATTCAATACCAATATTGTACTAGAATAATAATAAAAAATAAAAAAAAACTTTGCTCAGTTTTGCTCCGAGAGACAGTATATCTATAAATTGAAAAAGTATAGATACACTGTAATGTTCTTCCAGAGTAATTTTCTTTCAACTGAGTTAAGGCCAGGTGTTCAAATAAATATCTCTTTTCCCTTCCTTCCGAGAGATCTACTACAAATTAGTGTGTGCAAATCAATATCACAAAATGAAAAAAAGACATACTATACATTTTGAATGCTGAATATACAATATATCATCTTCTACAATGTATGCACAGTTAAAAAAAATTCTAATATGTTTAACAGGTTAAAAATGATTTCCAATAAAACAGTTCGTGCTTGATTGAAGAGCTCACTTATATAAATATTGCAAGGCCAATGGCAATATAATGAGTGAGAAACGGAACTCTCGCATGTTGGGTTTATGTGAACAAACACAATGACAATGTGAATAATAACAGAGAAAAGGAGATATTATTTCCCCTGAAAAATCTTTTCTGTCCGGTAAGGCAATTACTGTATTAGCAATGAGCTTTACACCATCTTATGGGAAAGGGCATAATTTTGACAAGGGCCAAGTTGTGACAAATAGAGGACTGGCTCAGAGCAGTGTTCCTGGTCTGCAGTGGTCAGGACATGACCGGTGAACTGGCGACAGGGTCATGGGTGGCCACGGCTTACTTATGCACATGGGAAACAAAGTCTGGCCCGTCTAGTCCGATCTAATAGAACCGCGCTAGCATGAGCGGGACCTACTCAATATTAGGCAAGTGGTTATAATGGTATGGCTGATCAGTATGTGCAGGTGTGCATATACAGTATATATACTGTATGTGTGTGTGTGTGTGTGTGTGTGTGTGTGTGTGTGTGTGTGTGTGTGTTGATTCCTAACATTAAAATTACTTGGTTTTGCTTTTAGTAATATACAAAGGTATGTATATTTAAGTATGAAGATGAAACCTCATTTGCAAAAAAAATGTATGTACATTTTGTTATAGGTTCCAATGCAAACATATTTAAAAGTAAAAGGAATGTAAGCAATAATGCTAAAACAATATTGAATGTAATAGTTAATGCTTTAGAAGTCCAGAAGAATGTATTTCTCTGCAATGTCCTGTTGTAAAGTCTGTCTCATGTGTGTCTTTGCCTGGACAACTCCCATCATTAGAGCATGATCAAGGAAGCATCCAGACCTTCTAAAGCCTTTGAGTTCACCACAGGAACACACACCTGACCTTCCTGATAGTAACTAAGTTACAGAACGGGAGCTCTTCGCATAGAGTTTACAGCCTCCAAAATAATGTTCCAGGAAATATACAGAAAGTTTTCAATTTAATATTCTGACCGGAGTGAAAATGAATTCATCATCCTCAAAACAATTTTACATAAAATCACACAACTCACAGCTTTGCCGAATCCTGTGTTTGTGTTAGACACGCAGACTTTACAGCTCCAGCTCAGTCTGTTAGTGAGCATAGCTACGGTGTTACACAAACCAAGGACGCGCCGTGCTGCCATGGAGACGTGCTGTCAATCAAGGCGTAGGTCCCGCCCACTGCTGTTTTAGAAGATTAAAAAAAAATTAAATATATAATTTTGTTATATCAGTTAATGTAATGTAATGAATTATTATTATTATTATTATTATTATTATTATTGTTGTTGTTGTTGTTGTTGTTGTTAGTAAAGATACATCTTTAGCGAAATTCGGGTTGGTTGTCACTGCACGTTTTGAAAATGTTGATAAAATTTTAAGATGAGTGCAAAGAATTATTTATTTATTTTTTTTATTAAAAGGTACACATTTTGATTTAAGAACACACGCTAAAATACTAAATACCACTACTAAATAAAATACTGTACTCATAACAAACGTGTGCAAAGAGGAGTGCATTCGAGTGTATTCTTGCAAAGGAAAGTAATGAAGAAATCTAATGCTTATGTTCAGCGGTATGTGATTATAAATGTACAAAATGTACATCAGGGACATGTGAAAGCATCGGTACAGTACATCAGTACATGTACCTTGTTGTAAACCCCAAGTCTGCAGTAGTTAGTCACTATAAGCTGCATCCACTAGGTGGCAGTGAAGATTTTATATCACCTCACTGAGCAGTTTGCATTATCCGCACTTTACAGTTCAAATATGTATTTATACAATGTAATCCCGAATAGGTTGGCAAAACTAAAAAAAAAAAAAGAATTGAGGTAATCTGTTACAAGTAATGATGTTTCCAATTTTAAGTAAACAGAACTATCAGTTTTTAAGTTTGTTGTACTCATTCATATTAATCGTGCTTTACTTGCTTTATTAAGTAACCTAACTCATACTATTTAATAGCACTTATATATATATATATATATATATATATATATATATATATATATATATATATATATATATTTATTTATTTATTTTATTTTTTTTAGTTGTTGCAAATCAAATAAATTGTTGGTCTTTCGGCTGCTCCCGGCAATGAGTCGCCACAACAGACAATCCGGTCCGCACACAAGCTTGACACGGGTTTTACGACACAACCCTCCCATATTGTCTGGGCTTGGGAAAGACACTTCATCCAGTTGTTGGGATTCGAACCCGGGCCTTTCGCGTGGCAGATGAAACACCTACCACTGAGCCAAGCAGACAGAAAAATCACTAGGCTGAAAGATTTTAAGTTGGTGGAATTTTAAGGTGACAGTTACTGTTACTTAAATACTTACAATTACTTATTATTTTACAATTATTTGTTCAGCTAACTTGAAAAGTGTCATTTCTACAAACTCATACATAGCAAAAGTACTTAATACTTAAAAGTATTAATTTGAACTAATTGGAATTATTTAAGTTAACAGTACTCAATATGTTTAATTACTTTGAGCATTAGAGTTTACAGTGTAGGGATGGTCTGTTTCATATGATTTAAGCAGATGAATGATTACTGACAGGTGACATTTAAATAATACATTATTAAATGAATCTGTACTGAGTTTTGTCGGGTTTTGGAATTTTTTCATTCAATTAATGGCTTTAGAAGAATCATCATCCAGCTCTCAAATATTGAGAATATCTGTTATTTATTGTGATTTTTATGTATTATATTTAGTTGGATCTTCCTGTTAGTAACTAAGGTACAGAATAGGAGCTCTTCACATAGTTTACAGTCTCCAGAGTAAGTTACAGGAAATATACTGAAAGTTTTCTATTTGATATTATTTGACTGGAGTGAAAATGAATTCATCATTCTAAAGACAATCAAATAAACTCACACAACTCACAACCAGCCTCTCTGGTGACAAAAAAAAAAAAATCCATGGGCATGACTTACTGTACTAAGGCATGCAAACAAGACATTATCTTGTGGCCATGATTTACTAAGACGTGGGACCAAATAGTATAATGCATACCCATGAAATTCTATATTATGGCCACAACTTAATACAGATGAGATAGTTTAATGCATGGCCACAAGATACTATGTTTTGGCCACAACTTAGTGACCTTATAGCATTTAGCCATTTGTAAACAGCAAACTAATTTAAATAGATTTTATTTGTAACTGTTAGTATACGTAGATATATGATTACATTTAGTTACTCACGGACACACAGCAGAACTCCAAAAAACAATTCATAGACTCAACATACTATCTCGTTCCCACGCCTTAGTAAGTCGTCGCTACAACATAGTATCTAATCCTCATGCCTTAATAAGTCATGACCGCAACATAGTATCTTGTGGCCACGCATTATATTATCCTGTTCACAACTTAGTAAATCTATGGCATCTCATGGCCATGTATTATACTATTTTTGCGGCCACAGCATATCTCCCCCAAATCCTCCACTGTTTAAAATGATTTTATTTCTTTTTCATTCACTTCCCATTCATTTCTTTAGCTCTAAGCTTAGAATTTCACAATTATATTTAGAAAAGTGTTTAATATCATGAGTGATTTACTTCATAAAATGTTGCTTGACTTTTTTTTTTTTTGTCAATATAGTGCGCAAGTGTGTATCACGTCTACAAAGACTCTGGTCTGCGACTACAAAGGCGGACTCGCGCTATGACGTCACCAGAAGCACTGGGGGGCGTGGTTAAGAACTGTCATGGCGCTGTCCTGGTGAAGAGCTAATGCGTTAGCAAGACACTTTGCAGATTTACAGTAGCGGGTTCAAAGGTCGTCGGAGTTGTTTGTTTTTAGGAATAATTGAATGTGGAGAATTGAAACATGGGCACTGTACACGCAAGAGTAAGTTTAATTCGCATTTTATGTACTTGTACCAAACCAGTGACCTCTGAGCAGTAACAACCTCCAAGACTTTCCTTTAGTTATGAATGACAAGAGGAGGAAACACACAAGAGTGTGTGAGAGTGAAATGTTCCTCCGAGAAGATGTTAATGAGATGTTAACTGTTTAGTGTAAATACGAGACAGAGCATATGAACTGTGATGTGTTTTACTGTTTAATCACATGAGCAGGTTTTGTTCTGTTTATTTACATGGTGGGACAAACTGGAGAATCTACTGGCACTGGACACTTGTCTATAAATATTATAAATAAATACAATTATAAGGCTTGTGAAGCACTAAGATATATATGTAGTATTTGGCCGAACCTGCAGTTACATTGTATCCAAATACATATACTTCAATATGGAGTCGTCCCCCTTTTTGCAGCTATCACAGCTCCTAATCTTCTTGGAAGGCTGTCCATAGGCTTCCGGAGTGTTTCTGTGGGAATCCGTGTCCATTCATTCTGTCGAGCATTCACGAGGTCAGGCACTGATATTGGACGAGAAGACCAGGCTCGCAATCTCTGTTCCAGTTCATCCCAAAAAGTGCTTGATGGGCTTGAGGTCAGGGCTCTGTGCGGACCAGCCTTAAGCCTTGCTTTGTGCACGTTGTCATGTTAAAATGGAAAAAAGGCTTCCCCCAAAGTCTTGTTTTGAAGATGTCTTGGTATGCTGAAGCATTAAGATTACCCTTTACTGGGGATAAGGGCCCTGACTGAGTCACCTCAATTCAATAATTAACAGGTTTGGTCAAATGCTTTTGTCATTATAGTGTTTATATAAAAATAAAAATAAAAACTTTTATTAAAAAAATATATATTTACTTATTTGTAAAAGTTACATATATATATATTTCCAGTGTCAGTTGATTATCTTATTATAATTAAGTCAATTACAATACAATTTCCAGGTACAATACGTTACATACATTCACAACACACTTTTTATTCTTACTCACAGCCTATTAGGCAAATTCTTGTTTTAGACTAAAATACGTTTATAGCTGTTAAAAGTGTTCTTGACTCGTTAACGCAGAACTTATAGTGTATATTGCAGCATAAAAAAAAACATATGTCACATTCTTTTATTTAGATTTGTGGATAAATGAAGTCATATCTCCATAAAAGCCTTATACTGTACCTCACTTTATGTGTATCTGACTATGATGCATATATCATTTATTTTCCCTTTTTGAGCCCTACAAACTCACTTAAAAACACACTTGCATGTATGTTTTTTCCAGACTATAACACAAATAAGTGTTTTTGTCCAGAGTTTGCAAGCTTTTTATGGACATATAAGTTAATTTGTTACTGTATTCGCCATAACACCCAGGATTACTGCATGATGTTCAATCTACAGAATTCAAATATTATTATTATTATTCATAAATTATTAGCATAACCTTACAGTTTTATTGTATTTTTTCCCCTTATACTATTATTTACTTTCCCACTCCTCCTAGAGTTTGGACCCTCTCCCTATGCAGGGTCCTGATTTGGGGGTTCAAGCTGATGACCTGGATGTTGGAGAAGCAGAGTACGAGCCTCAGCAGGAAGTTCTAGAAAACAAAGACGTATGACTTGCTTTATTTAGTCTAGAAATTTAACTTTAAATTTTTTCCAGGACAAACATTTAAGGCAGTGTCTGTTTGTTTAGGTTGTAGTTCAGCATGTACATATAGATGGGCTTGGAAGGACTAAGGAGGATCTCCTGACATATGAGATCGCAGACGTCTTCAGGGCCAAGAACTTGATTGATGTGAGTACAGTATGTGTATTCATTGTGGCAATGCAAATCCTGAGGATGCTCGGAGCTGCACTTGTAGCTCAGTGTGGAAGTAAATGATGCAGTGCGACCTTTCTTTACTCCAGGTAATGAAGAGGAGCCATGATGCCAGACAGAAACTTTTACGTCTGGGAATATTCAGGCACGTGGAGGTGATGATTGATACCTCACAGGGTATGTTATGATGTTATGTTGACTAGCAGTAGTTATCAGTGAAACATCATGTCAGTGACACTGACTGAATGCACTTTATGATAAAGGAGAAGACGCACTGCCGAACGGACTGGACGTCACGTTCGAGGTGAAGGAGCTCAGGAGACTGACTGGAAGCTATAACACCATGGTTGGAAACAATGAGGGAAGCATGGTGAGCTAATAAAAATTGTTAATAACAAGTACACACTTTTTTTATTGCACGGATTGTTTGCTGTTCATTCAGTCATATCTATCTCCTCATCTATAGAGTCTATATTAAGCACTGACAGTTTAATGAACAACATTATTACAGGAAGTGAAGCGTCATGGTTTTTGCTGATCTGACTTTCAGGTGCTGGGTTTGAAACTGCCCAATGTTTTCGGCCGTGCTGAGAAGCTCACTTTCCAGTTCTCCTACGGCACCAAGGAGACATCCTATGGCCTCTCTTTCTTCAAGCCTCAAGCTGGACATTTTGAACGGAAGTATGTTTTGTGGCCTTGTTCGGGCAGTATCTTTGAATTCTTAAATCTGATTGGTCGGAAGGTGTCTATAGTAACTAACTACACAGCAGTCTGTATAGTAGACGTGCACAAAAACGTACTTGGAAGAGGTGTAATTATTTAACAACCATTTATATATAAATAGCGTTTGTCACTGTCCGCATGGGTAAAGCTGATCTTTGGTAAGATGACCTCGGTAAGAAGAAGGGGAATGGAGACTGGTGAGGGGATGACCATTTATAGCTATTAAAACCTTAGTGATAACTTGTTTTATGGACTTTCCACAAAACTATATGTAAACTGATCAGCCATAACATTAAAACCCAACAACATGAAGCCCAGTATTTTGTAGGTTTCTCTACACTGGCCGCTCAGGGCAGTTCATAAGACCTCTAATGGTGTGCTGTCGAGTGGCACCAGGACATTTGTGGTGGATCCTTTGGGTACCGTGGGTTGTGTGGTGAGGCCTTCATGGATCGGACCTGTTTGTCCGGAGCATACCATGTGTGCTTGATCATATTAAGACTTGAGGAATTTAAAGACCAGATTAACAACTTTTAATTCTTTGCCCGGTAAGTAGGGGTGCTCCGATTAGGGTTTTTTGGGCCGATAACCGAAATCAGAATCAGCCGATACTGACTGCTGATCACGGGTGTGTGAGTTACTGAGATCTTCCATTTAGAGATCTGTTAGTTGTATAGTATTGTTTATGTGATTACTATTTAGTAAACACTTACAGTAAACAAATAACTTGCCATAAAAATAACTATTGGTTGTCTCTCTGAACTGGCAGATCACATAAAGCAATTGATGATGCAAAAAATTGTTGAGTCAAATGCCACATCAATATGCCGTCACCAGTCTGGGAATATTACCAAGCCTTGTAACGTTTTTCTGAAGCAAAACCACATGGGGAAATGTATGCCAAAAGCCTTATTCACCGGTTAAGAACAACGCAGTGTGAATAATTTGAATATGAATAGTTATTCGCAAAGTCTTATAAGTCACCCCTCACTCAACCACCTACAGCAGAAGCCCTGAAAAAGCTCGAGCCTTAGTGTGTAGAGAAAGAGCAACTAAAACCATTATCACAAAAATAAAGACAGACAAAAAAGAGAGAAATAAAGAGCGGTTCCCAGCTCTGGCGGAGGCAGCCTGGGTTTATCTGGCAGTGACGGACTGTTCAGCACGGCTGCACACATCTGGATGATGAGTGAAATTCTGAAATTCTGATATTTATAAAGAAATGTTTTGCTCTCGCTGCTTACTAATAAGTAGTCATGATTGACTCGGCAAATACACTTGTACTAATGTCTGAGTTTATTTAAAAATGCTCGGTGCAGGGTTTTGATTTGTTATTCATTGACGGAGACTTGTTCCATTTGCTGCACCTTATAATATGTGAATTTAGCAGGATAGTCGAATTTTTTAATTCGATTTAGCATTTCAACATGTGTTCGAGCCCCTTGAAGCTACTGTGGTTAAGGATTTTTTTTTTTCTTCTTCTCTTTGGTCAAGCATAGGCTGTTCTTTTGTTTATATTGTTTGCTTATAATCTACATGGAATAATAAGAGAATGGAATATGTTGCCTTCCGGTAGTTTTAAATCCATGATGCTTTCTCAGATCTCAATTAAATTTGTGCACTGCTGTTTAGATCAGTAAAAATTTAGTGATTATCGGCCGATTCAGATCAGTGACTGATTGGTCGGAGCACCCACACTGCTAAGACACATACACAGCAAGCCGTGATGTTCTGATACTCGTGATCATCTCACCAGAAATTTTATAATCAGTAGTATTCGATTCACCTGACAGTGTTGTGACTGATCAAAGTATCTATTAATTAATATATATATATATATATATATATATATATATATATATTAATTAATAGATACTTTGATCAGTCACAACACTGTCAGCCCATAAACACCATATATATATATATATATATATTGCTGTTTATAAGAGAAAGGAAAACACTTTAGGTACAGTAATATGCTTTTATTGGAAACTCACTGGAAACTTTGTAGTGTTTAAATGAACTGTTTTATGCCAGGTAACATCACACCAGTAATTATTGATGTACTGTAGCAGCATACTCCATCATGTTTTATTTGTTAAACATGCTTTACATGAGTCTTTAAGGCATTGTGACTTGGGTTGAACCTTCTAATTCTGTTTGTAGTTTTTCTGTCAACATCTACAAAGTCACAGGGCAGTTCCCGTGGAGTTCACTGAGAGAAACCGATCGAGGAATCTCCACAGAGTTCAGTGTAAGACTTTTACTCTGATTATCTTACTTGGAACGATTGGATTCCCTGGTTTTTATGCCATTCATGCCATCGTGCTCTATTTTGGTCAGTTTCCTATCTGGAAGACGAGCCACACGCTGAAATGGGAGGGAGTGTGGAGGGAGCTCGGCTGTCTGGCACGCACTGCCTCCTTCGCTGTCAGAGAGGAAAGCGGTCACTCGCTCAAGTCCTCCCTCTCCGTAAGCATGCACTACACTGAGGATGTGGCCTGATTAAAAATGCAAAGTTACTAAACTCTTCTTTCATGCCTTCTGATTGAGTGAATATTCCCTTCCCAGCATACAATGGTTATCGACACGCGCAGCTCCCCCATCCTACCAAAGAGAGGTGCCTTATTAAAGATCAACCAGGTCTGTACTTTGCTTCATATAAATGTAGGATTTGAATAAAATGTTTAGACTCGCATTAAACCAGATTAATTTTATGTCACTACAGGAGTTGGCAGGTTATACCGGTGGAGATGCCAGATTCCTGAAGGAGGACTTTGAGATTCAGCTCAATAAGCGGCTCTTCTGGGATTCAGTGAGCAGCAAAAGCACAGATTGAGACTTCTATTTTGTCTGTACATTGTTCAGTTTTTATATAGATTTAAGGTGTTTTATTGCTGGTTAATCTCTTCCCTGTAGGTCCTTTCAGCCTCTCTATGGGGGGGTCTCCTGCTTCCCTTCGGAGACAGACAAACATCAATTGCTGACAGGTTAGTGAAGTGTTCTGCTAGATAACCTCATGGAGAATCCCAGTCGTAATTAATTCCCAAGCCCAGTTCTCACCTTTATGATGATTGCTAAGGATCATCACAATGCGGTAAGGACATGAGCTGCCAAGGTGTTTTGGGGCGATGGGTACGGATCTGCAGATGATGTTTTTTGCATATTTATCACACTTAAATGAATGCGCAATACTCAAATTATTTAAAAGATAACCCGAGTTAATACAAAATGCAGTTTTTAATTGATGATCTCATTTATTAAAAGAAAAAAGCTGTCCAAACCTACCTTGCCCCATGTGAAAAAGTAATTCTCCTCTAAATCTAGTAACATGTCGTGCCACACGTGCAACTGCAATCAAGCATTTGTGATAACTGGCAATGAGTCTTTCACATCCCTGTGGAGGAATTTTGGACTTGTTTTCAGCCACACTGGAAGGTTTCCAAGCATGAATAGCCTGGCTAAGGATCTCAATCGAAGTGTGGACTATGAATAAGCCACTTCCAAACCTTAATTTTTCACAAGTTATCTTTGTGTAATATTAAAATTTGTTTGACGATCTGAATCATTGAAGTGTGACAAATATGCAACATATCTATATTTAAATCAGGAAGCGGCAAATACTTTTTCACAGCACTGTATGTTCCATAAGGTCATTCGTGGTCAACCATATTTAGCCATATTGATGCCATGTTACTTGAGAGTGAGGTGCCCTCTCACCCTCCATCACTGGGCATTAAAGAAAAAAAAAGCACCATTCATAAGTTCAACATACCATATGTTTGTCTTTTCTGTGCATTTAAGTAGCACCATCATATTTCCCTAGCGCTTCTTTCTTTTTTTAGCATTTATGGAAGGAGTCTCCAGTGTCAGTGCTTTTTTTTTTTTTTTTCAACTGTCACATCTAAAGATTTAACTTAAAGTTTTACAATTAAATGTAAAAAGAATTATTTTTTTATGTATGTTTGGTATCATTCGTTAATTAATGGTAAACGTCACCATTGTAGAATTGTTGTGATATAATAGGAATAAAACACGACTTGGCATGCTGTTGCTGGTAGATCAACTTTGAATGTAACAGAAAGTCCAGGAGTGTACAGTATGTTTATTCATTATACAGTATAGTGCTGTGGAACAGAGAGTTTTAACACCATGTGAATGTGAACCTCAGGTTTTATCTGGGAGGCCCAACCAGTGTGAGAGGTTTCAGCATGTACAGCATCGGACCACAAAGTGAAGGTAAGAATTCCAGTAGTAGTGTTGAGCTACAGTAACTTCCTATGTACTTACTGTACCATGTGACTTGATTTGATTTTGCATTCCCACTATTATATGCATATATTACTTAATTACCTAATGCCATATGTGTCGTTTCATAGTTTAGAAAAACTCTACATTCCAATTCTAGAATGTAGAAAATAAATCTGTGCTTGTGTCCAAACTTTTTATTTCCCTGACGTCTATTTACCTGTTAATGACAGGTGATTATCTGGGTGGAGAGATGTACTGGGCCGGTGGGCTCCACCTGTACACTCCTCTACCGTTCAGACCAGGTCGTGGGGGCTTCGGGGACCTTTTCCGAACACATTTCTTTCTCAATGCCGGAAACTTGTGCAACCTCAATTACGGTGAGTTGTAAATCTGCACAGTCAAATCATTGCAAAAAAAAAAAAATCACTGGGTAAAAAAACACTTCCCATGCTTTCATTGGTACTTTAATTAAAATATGTAGTCATCCGAACCTGGCTTGGGGATCTTCATGGCCATTTGTGAGCTCATGCACATGCGAGAGGGTATTAAGCAGTGTTTAGCTGCCCTGTGACTCAGGATGAGGAGCAGTTCTTTAAAATGTGACCGTTTCATGTGTCTGAGAGAAAGCAAAAGAAAAAGAAATTGGGGGGATGGGATGGTATTATTAGATATTAGTGAGTATGTTGTTTCTTCTGCTGTCTGAATTGGTTACCAGGTTTTCATTCCTAGCCGGGGTGTGTTGTTTTTTGTAGGAGAGGGGCCTCGAGCACACCTGAGCCGACTAGCGGAGTGTATTCGTTGGTCGTATGGAGCAGGCATCGTGCTGCGTCTGGGGAACATCGCTAGACTTGAGCTCAATTACTGCATCCCCATGGGCGTCCAGAGTGGAGACAGGTACATCGCCAAAGAGTTAGGAACAAAATATAAGGCATCCTTTCTCAAAGAATTTATGAAAACATATAGAGAGAAAAGTTTGTTGTAATAAGGCTTAGTTTGACTTCAAAACATTTTCTTAAGTGGTCTTGTGTTATGTAACTGTAACTATTAAAAAGCTGAACAGTAGTGAATACCTGTCTTCACACTTCCTGTTCAAATTTCAATCATCACAGGTCTGTTTTTTTAAAGGTTTTTTTTCCTATTATTAATATATTCCTTTATCTTTATGCAGGATATGTGATGGAGTGCAGTTCGGAGCAGGCATTCGCTTCCTGTAACACCAAGAAGCCTTCAGTGTATCGACCTAGGACAAGAAAAAAGGAGGATTTTTTATGCAGATGATAAAATCTGTCTAAAACTTCTTTGTAGAGTGAGAATGTTTGTGGTTCAATAGTTTTTTTTTTTTTTTGGACACTGAAACGTATTGTTAGGACAGAAGTCTAAAGCCAAAAATATTGCAAGAAGAATCTACGAACACTCACCTGCCAGTTAGTGCAGTACTGACTCATCATATTTATTTGTTTGATCAGCACAAAAAAGTTCAATAAAAACCTTCGCCCGCTATATGAAAGTCTTCTGTAATTTTTATCTTCACTTGAGGAGTCTCCTCTTGAGTGTAAAAGGAAAAGAAATGCTGAGTGTCTGCTCATAATCTCCAGTCCCATAGGTTACAGAATGCGAGACAACTGATGGTCCATCGGCTTATGGGAATTAAAAAAAAAAACTTATAACTCATAATTTTTTTTATTTAATCTCTTTCTACCTCACATTTCAGAATGTTACCTGCACTCAGAAAAGAAGAGAACACATTCTTAATCAAGAACCCATTTAGAATGGAAGTCCTCCGCCTTGAGTCTGGGTGTGGACTGCATCTTCTCCCCGTGCTTGGTGGGTTTCCTCCAACAGTCTAAAGACATGCAGGTTAGGTGCCCAGTTTGGCACTCCATCCAAGTCCCCATGACTCTGTATAGCATATAGCAGTATAGAAAATGAATGAATGAATTAGGTGCAGATTTGATTTGATTTGTAAATATCCTGATTTGTTATTAAGCATTTTTCAGATTTGGTTACACTTCTGGCGCCACGTGGTGTAGTCGTTAGCACTATCGTCTTGCACCTCCAGGGTCCGGGTTCGATCCCCAGCCAGGTTCGATTCCTTTCTCTGTGTGCATGGAGTTTGCATGTTCTCCTCGTGCTTGGTGGGTTTCCTCCGGTACTCCGGTTTCCTCCCACAGTCCAAAGACATGTAGGTTAGGTTAATTGACATAGTGTTGTGTGAATGAGTATATGAGTGTGTATGTGTGTGCCCTGCGATGGATTGGCACCCTGTCTTGGCTCCAGATCCCCCGTGACCCTGAATTCAGGATTAAGCGGTATAGAAGATGAGTAAAAGTGGGATTACACTTCTAAACAAATTTTGCACATTATTAGCTCATACCATACAGGATATTGTGCTTCCAGACAAAGTGTGAATAATTTAAAACCTGCACCCCATTTTATCACTTCAAATGCAAACATGCAGTGTATAATATTAAAATAAATTTTTAAAAATTAATTCGCCGTCAATGGCGACACATGAATGCCGCAAAAAGAAAAGAAAAGAATACATCACGATATACTGTATCACTGAATCGTGATATACAACAAACTTTATTATTAAATTACAGAGTGTTCATTGAGATCATTCAGCTCGTCCATTATAAGTATGTTTTTGCTCTTCATTTTTTTTCACAGGAAAATGGATTGAGATCTAAAAAAAAAAAAAAAACATTATTCATTAACTATTCATTCAGTCCAAACAGCAACAGCGTGTTTATCGTTGCTGTGTGTAAAGATTAAGACGAACTTCCTTCCACTGTGTCAAATTTCCACATTTATTTGCTTTCAATAAAAAGTCATTAACTCTATTGTGTTTATTGGAGCCACGAGACTAGATAGAAGAGTTTAAAACGTTTATGGCTTATTCAGCTAATAAAACACACGTGTTTAGCCTGTTTGCCTGTTAATCAATTATCAATGTGCAACAAGTACTGTATATAATTCATTAAAGGCTTGTCATGCCATTACCAAAGTGCACCTGAGATTTCATCCTTCTCCTTGGATGACCTCATCCTTCTACAAATCTTTTATAAAAATACCCGCCTTGTTTACTGCTGTCAGCATTCAGGTACCCACTAGAGGTCCTTGTCCCTCAGCAAAGCTCACCTTTGAGGCCCTGCTGTTTGCTTGCTCTGATTGGATGGAGGAGATCCTGCCTCCAGAAATCACTGCTAATCCTCTTAGGGCCAGCAGCACTCTAACTCGCCCAATCCACTTCCTCGCCCTTCACATCCTCTCCTCCCTTCTGTTTTCCACTCCCCGCCCCCCCCCCCCCCCCCCTTCTCCTCCTCCTAGCCTGTGAACTCACTGTGTGATGGGAGTGTAATCCAAGTGGATTACACACACAGCGACGGATTGAGTCCGTTGAATTTGGGACTCCCTGTTCAAATGGGTCTTTTGCAATATCGTATATATTAACGGCTCAAATCCTCACATCCTTGTCCATTCATGAGGAAATAATTAACTGAAAGGTATTCTTGTTTGAGAGGAGGAAAAGGGATTCATTTTTCCTGGGGGTATATGAGACGTGAATTTTTGCTTCAAAAATGAAGATTGCTGAACAGGATTTTACAGACAGAGGATTTGGAGGCAACAAGCACCTGGTCACCTCCAGTGGAGATTTGGTCTTAATTGAGAAGCGTAGTGTGTGTGACCTGGAGCTTTGACGGAGAAAATCTTACTTGGGTCAACATGAATAGATGTGAACTCTGGGATGAAGGTTTTGGTGAAGTTGAAGTAAAGTGAGGCGTTGAGTAAGTTCCAGTGGACGGACGCTTCGTGTCAGTGATGCGGACCTGCTTTACGGGGATTATGGGAAGCAGAACACCGTCTTCATGGGTCACAGTTTTCCTGCTTTACTCAGGCTGCTTGTACCTCCTGGCTGACGCACAGATGAAGATTCCACCTGAAACGTAAGATATACGTTTCTCAGAAATAGGAGGTTATTAAATAAAAACATTATTATTATTTTTTTTTTTTTTATGCAGATGTTAATAATGGTTACAGTTATTGCGGCCGAGTTAATTCTCTGTAAGATTCTGTGTAAGTATTCGAATATTAATACATTTTGGTCACTTAAGTAATATGTATTAATATGCAAAAGTTTCCACTCTAGTTCACTAATCATACCAGAAAATACAAATTTTATGAAAGTCTATGATGGCATTGTGATTAGGGGTCATGGGTTCGATTCCTGCTTTGGGTCTGTGTGCGTGAAGGTTGCATGTTCTCCCTGTGCTTGGTGGGGTTCCCGCCATTGTCCAAATACATGCAGGGTAAGCTAATTGCTGTTTCCATTTTTAGCATGAGAGTGTGTGTGCTTGTGTGCCCTGTGATGGATTGGCACACGGTCCAGGGTGTACCAGGGTGCCTAGTTCCCCAAGTGTCCTGGGACAGGCTCCAGGCCCTCCTGCAACCCTGTACAGATTAGGTGGTATAGAGAGTGAGTGAAAGTCTGTGAAAACTCTTCCTAAGTGTGCAGGGCGAGGTCCTGCTTTATCGATGCAAACTGTATATACAGTACTACCAACTAGAATATACTAGCAGAGCTCGTCTGCAGGAGAATATTCTCCCATAGATTTACTCAACTATCGACTATGAGTGATGAAAGTTATTGTGTTTAAAAAGGAGTTGTAAGGAATGTAGGAATATTCACAAAAAAAAAAAAAACAAGATTTGATGATACACTGTCAGCCTCCAGACTTAATCTGATGAATGAGATCTGGCAAAGATGTGGAAGAATTTGAACTGGCGTGCCTGTAGGGGATGTGGAGAGCGAGGCGGTGGTGTCCGAGAGCTGTTCAGAGGATACAATAGGCTAGAAGCGAGTTTTACACGGTTTTATTTTTAAATGAACGTTCCAGATGTACAAGGAGAATTGCACACAAATATCAATTTTACTATTTCCCTTTTAATACCTTAACATGCGCTGTTTCTTCGTTTTTTCTATAGATTCGATTTCCCTTAAACAGTTTGTCCTAAAAGAATGAAAATGATTGCATGCCACTGAATACAGTCTATAAAGAAGTCTCAAAACATTTTCAAGTGAAACTCATCCAACAACAAACACAAAAGCAATCCCTGCAGTCAGTCAGTTCATCATCATCTGGGATTACCGGAGGTTTTAATTTGCCGTCTTGCTGTTCCTGTTCAATAGTCTCTAGCATTAGAGTCTAAATGGCAGAGGGGATGTGATTCAGACAGTTGTGGGGTTATTTTTAGTAAATACCTGATCGATGCAGGGCTTCTGTATAAAATCCATTTCTCCCGAGACCTTCAGATCATGCATGGAGGAGGAAAAAAGAATCACACTAGCAGACAAACGGGAATGTGGCATGGCTTACAGTGCAAAGTGCTCCAGTGGTGCAAAATCAATAAATAAGTGTTTCAGATCTGTTGTTACACTTTGCACATGCAGACAACTATATAGTGCATCTCGGAAAAGTAGAATATCGTAATACGGAAAATTAATGCATTTACATATACATTAATGCATTACGGTATGAATATACCATGTATCCCTCAGTCTAGTTCAGTACACATGACCATTGTAGGGAAGACGATAATCGACACCCTTCACAAGAAGAGTAAGCCGAAGAAGGTAACTGCTGAAAGGACTGGCTGTTCACAGAGTGCTGTATTCAATATGGAAAGTTGATTTAAAGGGAAATTAATCTACTAGGAAAAGGTGCACAAACAACAGGAATGACCACAGCCATAAGGAGGTTGTCACGCAAAGCCGGTTCAAGACCTTTAGAATTCTGTTGCCACTTAAAAAAAAGTTTTTAAACAAGAAAATACAAATGTAGTTTTAAAGTTCTTAGAAAAAAATAAGTTTCAACTTTTAATATTGAATAACAAAAATGACTCTCGCCATGAATAGAGCCATAAAAGCTGGCATGGCATTAAAAAAGAAAGAAAGAAAGAAAGAAAGAAAAAAAGAAGACCTTTAGAAAGCTTCACAAGGAGGCTGGAGTCAGTGCATCAAGAGCCACCATGCACAGAAATCCTCAGGAAATGGGCTACAACGTTTGCATTCTTGGTGTCAAGTCGCTGCTTTGCGACAATGTTAAAAGCACTATTCAAATGAAATCAAATTGAATTGAAAGAGCAGAAGCGTCTTCGGGTTGCAATCGTAATTGGACAAAAAAAACCTGAGTTTTTAGGAAAAATATAAATGTCGGGACATAGCAAAAAAAGAAGAAAAGTGCCCAAGCAGGAATAATCCATCTCTTTATGTGTTTTACATTGTGTTACAATGCTTCTGTGCATTTCCAAAAATGTTTGTCTCCATCCGCCAAAAAAAGGTGACTGTACATCCTTTTTTCAATCAAGAAAAACTTAGTTATTAAGTTCAACTGATTAAAAAAAAAAAATATTATTTTTTAATACCTCAGTCATTTTGTCCTTGTTCTCTTAAAGGGTGCCAATACTTCTGCTGGCCATTCAGCATGGTAGAACTTCATTAATACCAGAATCACATTCTTGCATTTCAACCTTTTTTTTTTTTTTTTTTCTTTACTAATTGATGTGCATGTAAAAGTCAGTGTATTCAGATGGTCTGCTCCAGGTTGTCTCTGTGGTGCCATGTTGAATGAAGCCCTGGTTAATATGTTACTGGAAACCAGCCAGGCACTCTCAGGCTGGCACACAGATGATCGTACGGTTTTCCCATATGGAAGCAGGAAACTTTACTCATTCACAGCACTCCTCATGCTTTATGTCTATATTTAAATATATATATATATATTATACAGTGACTACCGGTCATGATATTGAAGGAGAGGCTTAAAGGGAATGGGTACAATGGTGTTCTGATTCCATTATGGTTGAAAATTATAGTACAGGGTTTCATGCAAGAGAACATTCTTTTGTAGTATTTTAGACAATGTTTTTATTTATTTATTTATTTTAATCTTAATTCCTTCTAGTTTCTCTCCATAGATATTTTGATCCAAAAATCAAAGAATGAAAAAGTGATCAACAATATAATCTACCTCGTCCATGCACACAGATCTCTGAACCTACTGTCCAGGTTAGAAATAAACCAGCCTTTATGGACAGTAATTGTGTTACTTGAGCCTGTGCTAGACCAATAAGGGATGCTGTTCTGTTAAATCACTTCCTGTATGCCACTGTTTTCAGGTCATAATGGATCATTAAGAGATAATGGGAAGCTATAATTTCATAACTCGCTGTGTTGCCCAGACACACCACCAAATTCATATTTGTATAAAGTGAGTCAAGGTGACTGGACATGTGGTATGAAGGTGAAGAAGTTTTTCTACTCAGTGAAGAGGATTCATCAGTCATGTTAGATTAAAATGATTTTTATGACCTGGATTCTTTCAGAACTCGACATTCTTTCGGGTCAGATACGTAATGCATCACTATTTTCTCCTTTTGTAGGCGTAAATTCAAGATTATAGCTTTGTTTTTGTTTTGTTTTTTTACTATACATTAATGTATCCCGTACAGAAATGTAATATATGGACATACAGTACTGTATGTCAGTTTATCAGAGAAAGGTTTTTATATGTTCAATACATAGTAAAATATTTTTTTAGGTATTCTGGCTTGCTGTTGTGTTTTGGGGTTATTACCGTGTTTGTGTTTTGTGCTAATGAGTTTCTATATCATATACTGTATACTCTGTCCAGTGCCTTAAAGTGTGTGTTATCATCAGTACATACAGTGGGGTTACAGTGTTAGGTCAAGATGTTGGTGAGTTACTGTAGATGACTTGAGAACAGCTTGTCATGCTGGTACTCGTGCTGCAGAGTCTTCTTCCTGAAGGGAACTAGGACAACCAGATCTTATTTATAATCCAAAGTAAGGGCATTAAGCAGTTATGCTTGCACCTTTGAAATGTCCTCGTACATCAAATGTAATTAGATTTCACTAAAGCATATTTAGAATATATGCACCAATCAGTCATAACATTAAAACCATGTTGTTATGCCCCTCTATAGGAATGCTGTCCTTTGGATGCTGTAGGTTGCAGGGTTGGTTCCTCCATGGAATGGACTTGTTTGTCCTGGGCATCCCATGGGTGCTTGACTGGATTGGGATTTGGGGAATTTGGAAGTTGGGCTGACAGTCTTAGGCTCTTTGCCTGCTGTGCACTGGCTGTGGTGGCCTGGGTGTTCTGGTGCTTTTCAATGGTCTCCAGCATAGACCTTTTTTCTGCTATTTTGTGCTGCATTGGCTTTTTTGAGCTATAAGACTGGAGTCTGGCTTTTAATCCCTGTGGGTAGGGGTAAGCCTTATGATGCCCATGATCCTGTCACCAGTTTATCTGTGTATAGCTGGTTGTCAATGTTATTCAATTCACGATGGTGTTAATGTAATCGCTGATCAAAGTGAACTATCAAATACTCACTCACTCACTCACTCACTCACTCACTCACTCATCATCTATACCGCATAATCATGTATTCAGGGTCACGGGGTTGGCTGGAGCCTATCCCAGGAGACTTGGGGCACAAGGCAGGGTACACACACAATCGTTCACACACTACGGCCAATTTGGGAGCGCCAATTAACCTAACCTACATGTCTTTGGACTGTGGGGGGAAACCAGAGTACCTGGAGGAAACCCACCAAGCACATGGAGAACACCGGGAATCAAACCCGGACCCAGGAGGTGCAAGGCGACAGCGCTAACCACTACGCCACCCAATTGGGCGGCACGATAAATTGGCCCAATGGGCCAAAAAATGGGCCGATGTTCTTCTTCTTCTTCTTCTTATTATTATTATTATTATTATTATTATTATATACTGCATGAACATATTATTGTAGACAGTATATATTACATAAATAATATATGTGAGCATCTATCACATCTATGAATTGTTACTATAGCAATTATAACATAATTAGTACATTATTATAAAGCTGTGATTTGCCTTGCAGGCAGAAAGAGCTGCTGTTATAAAAAAATAAAAAAATAAAATAAAAGCTAAGAATTAGAAAGAAGAACTCATCAATGCGCAGTGGTACAGTATAAGGCAGAAATGATGCAAGAAGCATGATTTGAACCCTACACGCAGTTTTATAAGTTGTTGTATGATTATGTAACTAATGTCTCTGCAAAAAGCATACGGTCCAGGTTTAATAATCACTTTTGGATTTTTTTTTTTTTTTTCAGGGTTCAAAAATGGGCCGATAGCCTTTCAGAACAGCTGAACGCAGTTGCTGTGAAATATTCAGGCTCTGCACTTCTGCAGAAGGTAAATAACCTCTCATGATCATGGTTTCAGGTCACATCGTTATGTCAGCTGCAACATCTGGTGCAACACAAAAGCGTGCACACACACACACAGACACACACACACACACACACAGGAAATGTGTTGAGTAGGTCAGTCGACCTGCTTTCAGGTTTTTTGTGTTCTCCCCCCCGTTTTTACTTTGTACAGTGTGCCGTGATTTATGCATATGAAATCTGACGGTGTAATGCGTGTAATGCAGCTAGGTTCATTTGTTTATCCGTAATCATTTCCACTCTGCATTTCCTCTAAAATCGAAATAAACCAAAAAAGAATTAAATTTTAACCAAAGTAATGTAATCAGTGCGAGATCTAATGATATTATTCCCCCCACACGCTCCTCTTCCGCTGTCTGCCAAACAGAGCTAAATGTCATTGGTTATGCACTAACAGGGCTACAAGATAGTAAATACCATTCATCTGACATCAAACCACATCCAGTACAATCCCCTGTAGACTAAACCTAGTTTAGTTATGGTTCAGCTTCAGCTCTGTGTACAGGTATTGTCTTTAGAGATCCTGCTGTGGACTGACACACAACAGCAACTCACACAGAAACTGCCTGATATTTCTTTTTTTTTTTACATTTACAAATTAATCTTGCAATCTTGCGAGTTATCTTTCCTTCTCTGTATGTTTTACTGAAAATCCAGGTTGACCCAAATCCTCGTACTGTCAAGTCAGACACGTTTATTCATCAGTCATTTGAGAATTAAGAGCCGTACTCAAGGAACCAAGAGTGAGGTTTGAGCTGATGTTTTTCCGTCATACGCACAGAAGATTAACTACTGAGCCACTTACACGGACAACTAATGAGAGAACGTAATCCTAATTAATTAGGGCCCAAGCACTATGTCATGTCATGGCTGTTGTGCTGATGTCATAGTGTGTGAAGGGCCCTCTTGTTCTTCTAAGTTTTTTTTTGTTTTTTTTTTCTCAAGAATCCAGGAATTTAGGAGGTCCTAACATGCTCAAAAGGTCAGGAAATCAGCTCAAAGGTTGGAATCTGCTGCCATTAGGACGTCTGATACACCCGGTACACATTCGGAGCTCATTGAGCTAAACAAATTTGCATCGCATGTCATGGGCTCTACTCAACAGGAAGTCAGTTATTTTGGGTCGTTTGCAAAATGCATCCAATAGGATTTATATGATTGCCACCAACCCAGGCCAATGTGATTTCTGGGGATTTTTGATATCTCAAACGGGTCGGCCGTGACGATGCCTTAAACGTACGCCAAAAAGTACAGTAGTTAATAACGTCCTGTGTGACATGATATTGAGTGACATCATAGTTTCTACAGCATCTGGGGCTTTTTGAAGGTCTTTGAAGGTCACTTTAATAAGACAGTGGCACGTGGACAGAACCATCCATTCTAAAATTAGGTCATAATGGTATTGGTATGTCCTTTTAAATGCATGTGGCGATGGCAAAAGTGCTTGGACCCGCTCACGGTTGCTTGCCACTATATCACATATTTTAAAAACCATGTGTGCCTTGTACAAAATTATAGGATGTGTTGCCATCTATCCCAGTTTTCACAGGACCGTATCTTTTTCAATTATCTATGCTGGAAAATATATTGCATTACAGCTTCGGTTTATACAACTATATAATAAGAAATTATATATAACGCATCTATATTGCATAACTATTGCACAAGCTATCTGGAACTGCGTGCCCATGAACATGACTCTTATGGACGATCCGTGTTTTTGGCTATTGTATAATAAAGATGGCAACCCTACTTATAGGGATTAGATAACTAATTAAGCACAAATTAATTTATGCTCTATTATATATGCATATATACAGCATTTACATATTATATACAAGCTTTGTTGGCAGGGTAGTAAAGCAACGTAACTGTACTAGTTACACCCATTCAACAGTGGCAGAAACTATAATTCTACAGTACATTCAAAGCCTTATTTTTTTTATATTAATATATGCTTGTGACTGATACCACAATATAAAATAGCATTCCCATACTGCAGACATTACCATGGTAGGAACCATAGCACTACCATACTAGAGTGTCACAACCGTAGTAGTACTATGAGATGTACAACAATACTTTGGTGAATACACTGTGGTAATTATTGGGCACCACAGTGGCTAGCAGAATTCAGCAAATGTCAAATGTAAGGGTAGCATAGTGGTTAAGACTGATGCTGAGGCAGATTTTAAGATTCCAGGTTCATACCCCACCCCCACCACCAAGTTGAGACAGTTGAGCCCTTGAGAAAGACCCTCAACTGCTCAGATGTATAATGAGATGGCCTTTATAGACAAAGTCAGATAGATTAGATAAGGGCGTCGGCCAAATACCATACCAGGTAGTACCATATTAGATGCCTGCTGAACTTTGGTAAGGTGGTCCTGCAGAATTCACTTTTCACAAATATTACCATTATAGTACATAAACAAGTAAAAAAAAATTATAGTGTCCTGGTATGTGTACCATGGTATAACAAATGTATTACAGTACAGTATATCAGCTAATAAGTACCCTGGAACTGTCAAACATATGATAGTACTACATACCATATGGTACAGGGATCATCAGACACAGTGATAAATGTATTTATTTTTTTAAATAGAGCCACATCTAATATCAATTCAATCTTTTGTTCTTGCCCCAAGAAACTTAAAGATGTGGAGCCGATTATCCGGATAGAGGAAGTAGATGGATCTGAACTGGCCCAAGATTTTTCCGATGAAATTGAGAAGATGCTGGGAAGCAAGATGAAGTCTGTTAAGGTCAGTATGTTAACTTGGAGTATGGAATAGGTTGGCCATTTTAGCAGAAATAGACTAAAAGTGATGAAAAAAAAAAGACCATAGCCGTAGCTTTACTTGCGGGAAGTAAAAGTGCAGTTTATGATCTTAAATTACAAATACAGAAGAATTTATCACAAACGAAAATGCACATAGACTCAAACGGCAAACTGATTAAACACAGATTTAGCTTTATTCCTAATTTTTTGTCTCCAAAGTGTTAGCTAAGGTGTCAGATGCTAAAGAGCCATATCATAGGTTTACAAATATATCATTACAGAGAAATGTAGTGATGGTTGCAAATGTGGTGAGATGAAAGAAATGAGGCGTCTTTTGAAATGTACGAAATTCAAATGCAAAAGTTTCAGGTGGAAGAAAAAACTGAAATCAGACGTAAAAATCAGACTGAAGTACAGTAACAGATTTATATTTGTTTCATTTGGAAATTGCCAATAAAGTGGTGATGTCTTATTACCATTCCTTGCTCAGGAAAATCTCAAATCTGCAGCAGGCCTTTAATGACCTCTGTGACAGAGAGGTTTCACATTCCTGACTAACAGCTCATTCATGTAAATAAAACTGCAACAGGAGGAAATTAGTGGATGTGACTGTCCTTGTATGATCTCTCTCTCTCTCTCTCCAGCGACTAGCAGATACAGTGGAGGACGCAGATCTATATCACGAGTTTAATACAAGTTTAGAGGTGAGTTCAAGGCAAGTTTACAGCATGATGCAGCAAAAAAATAAATAAATAAATAAAAAAAAATTCCAAAGAAAAAAGATCATGTCCAAAGATTTAGTTTTGTAAACCTGAAAATGATTGGCAGCCTTGACATCTGTACAACTCTGTACAAGAAATGACTCAGCTTTATTTCAGTTAGTGCCAAGGGATGCTCATGTCAAACTGGGGCTTGTGATCAAGCATCCCCTTAATGAAGCCACAGTAAAATATCTGAACGGTGCAAATGTTTTAAGAAAAGCGATGCATCTGTGAGTGACGATCCCAGCCGATGTGGATCGGAGCCCCCTGCAATTGTGTCCGTGAACATTCAGAAAGTTGAACACCTGATCCTTGAAAAAAAAAAAAAAAAATCAATAGATAACGTGTCACCGACTTGCAGAGGAGACGCACCTGTCAGTGTGAACTGCACATTCAGTCATTCACCAGCACCACTTGCATGTTACAGGACTCGGCTGGGAGTTATTTCAACATTCCTGTATAGTTCTGATCTCGCTCCAAGCCATTTCTATACAATATGTTTGGGTCATTAAAGGAGTTCCTGGGAGGCCAGCGTTTCAAAATACTGAGAATATGTTCTACCTCGATGGTATCCAAGCATTAGTGAAACACTGGGATAAGTGCATTAGTGTAGCAGGGGATTATATATAAAAAAAAGTTTTTACTTTGATAACTGTGTTCGGTTATTCTGCACAGTCAGACGTCCTGGTTTGACTTGAGCGCCAGTGATTCTTGTCTTGACCATAAAACATTATTTACAATATACAGTAATCATTTTACTTTTGGTACAGCTAGTGATATGTTTTACACTTATTTAGTGTTTTATACAACTAATATTGAATTTGTGTCACTAAACATAGAAACATACAGTAGAAAACCACCCAGTAATTAAAAAATAGCACTTTTTTTTTTTTTTCAAAATCTGGCCTTTTGTTTTAAATAGTTTGACTATTTCAATTCGCTTCTGATAAACACGATGGATGAGGATGGCAACTACATTGAACTTGGTGGCGAGTTTCCACTGGAAGAGAACGAGCATTTTAACACTCTGCAAGTTAACACACTAATGAGTGACATCCAAGTCCCAACCAATGTGTACAACAAAGGTAGGACACAGGTTCCATACAGTAATGCCAATATTACTGACTAATATTGCATACTAATACTAATATTGAACCGATGTTACAATAAATGACTGAGACTTATTTGACAAGTAATGTCAGTTGTACAGTATAGCGTTCCTTTATTACCGTTGCTGACTTTCGGAGTTTAGATCCAGACATTCTTAATGGCGTGTACATGTCCGAGGCTTTGAACGACGTCTTCATCAGCAACTTCCAGAAGGACCCGACTCTCACATGGCAGTTCTTTGGAAGCTCTACTGGCTTCTTCAGACTCTACCCAGGTACAGTAAGAGAATACAGGGTCACAGTTCTCAAAGCTTTTAACACTATGTATTGCATATACCCTTGCTAATAGACTCATGACTCACCATGTGATGCATTTTCCCTTCCATTAGGCATTAAGTGGACTCCAGACCCCAATGGAGTGGTTGCATTTGACTGTCGGAACAGAAACTGGTGAGAACGGCTGTGCTGATGCTACACACTGCTGAATGAAAACCACAAGATTGTGTAGTTCAATGGCTATACAGTTGATTTTATGAGCAGCCTGCTGAAATGACTGCTGCTTTACACCCAGCGAAGCCTTGATTCCAGTCCAATGCCTTAATCCGCTCCTTAAGTTGTTAGCAGCTCAATAGCCAGGCCGATGATGCTCATCTGGTCCCCATATGTGCCTGTTTATAGAGCTGTATTGTACATGACAGTAGACATGTGGGTGGAACTGCAAACGAAAACAATAACGTGAGATTTCCCAATCTTCTACCTACTTTTGTCTCTTGACAACTCCCACCCGAAAGCCAGCTCATAGCTCAAAGATTATCCATGCCTCCTCCGTGAAACATTATGCTAAAGAATTTTCTTTTGAAACTGCTGCTCATGCTGCATCACCTGGCAATGTAACACTCCCTAAGCTTCAGTCCATCATCTGGTGGTGGCATCATCATCCATTTTGGATTGATCACCGTGCAAAAGCTTTGCCCGGATGTCCCACTTCCCCAAAGCTGATCCCAAACTGATGATCTTGAAATCATAGAAAATCACATGGAGATTGTTGGGAAGTTTGTGAGAGTTCAGTGTGGTGCAGTACGTCATGCTTTGAGAGTAACCCTAGCTGGCCAAAATGTTTCTTCCCAGATGAAAGTTTTGAACTCTAGATGCTTAATTGTAGTCATATGAAGGGGGATTGTAGCTGTTTGTTCCTCTTTGTGATGGATCATAGAGTCTAAATATATGCTGAATGTCTTGCTTAATGTTGACGTGAACATTTTTGAGCTGTTGCTACATTAATACATAAAGATACATTTTACTCAAATAAAATGGCTACATTTGCATTAATAGCACTTGTACTGTATACGCTCTTATCAGAAGTGTTGTAGGGTTTCTATCAATAAATACCTCCTTTCTGCATACTGGTTCACTAGGGTACTGCGTTCTTAAGGAAAAATTAGGTCTCAAATCGTTTGGAGACGACTTACAGTACTAAATCCAACTTAAATGCTAAATAGCATACTTTACTAAATACTAAATCCATGGTTAGATTCAACCCCGTATGCCAAATGACTAAACAGCAGAAGTACATGGTGTGGGCGATGGCTGAAGAAGTGGGAAAAGCTTTTACCAGAATTTCTGGTATTTTTAATGTAGCCTTAGGGGACTCTTTTTTGGTTCTCATTTTCGGTCTAGTGACAAGTTTCAGAGGAACATTTTTGTTTGTTAAGCCACACAGGATATGAATCATTCAAGCACACAACATCTCATTAAGGCATGAACCAGAGAGAAAGCACAGTCACTCTGTCCATTTACAGTACAGAAGACAAAGGAATGCGGTTCTGTGAAGCAAAATTAATTCAAGGGAAATAATTCATGTGAATGCTTGTAATTCATCTGATTTAATTATTGATACTTTTTACTTATAAGTAAGCAGAGCAGCGGTTTTAGTGTAGGGTTGCTCATTGGTGTCCATCGCTGCCGCAGGTACATTCAGGCTGCTACGTCTCCGAAAGACATCATCATAGTGGTGGATGTCAGCGGCAGCATGAAGGGTCTGAAACTCACTATCGCCAAACATACCATAAACACCATCTTGGACACCCTTGGGGAAAACGACTTTGTTAACATTATTGCGGTAGGTCAGCGTTATCCGTTTCAGTTATCCCTGCAAGGAATAAGGAGCGTATCGTTGTTATTAATGTGCGTGTTTTTTTCCCTTCTATCCTCCAGTACACTGATTACGTCCAGTATGTTGAGCCATGTTTCCAAGGCACGCTCGTGCAGGCGGATCTGGACAACCGGGAGGTATGTCTGAGTTATGTGCTGGTGTATGTCAGTGTGCCAGGAAGCCTGCCTGCAGAGAGAGCTAAATGCAGACTTGCAGGATTGTTACGTAGACCTAGTAATGATATTGCCACATTGCATTTGCTCAGGTCATCATCTCAAGCATTCTCTATAAGACACTTGCCTGAAAGATATACAAATAACATTTGTCTTGCACATTAAACACTACAAAGATGCTTATCTTAACCATGATGATTTTTTCTTGTTGGTATTGGAAGAATTTAATCAGAGAGCAGGAAAATTTATTTATTTATTTATTTATTTTTTACGTAAAGCAAAACAGGATGCCAAATCATTAGTTCTTTGAATTTTTGTTGCAAACCTCAGCATTTCAAGCTGCTCGTGGAAGACCTGCAAGTGAAGGGAGAGGGGAACATTAAGAAGGCCATGAAGGAGTCCTTCTGGGTATTGAATGAGGTCAGTATTAAACATTTACACTTACACGTCATTTACTTTATATCAGGAAGCTTGTGTTTTTGTTGTTGTTGTTTTTTTTAAACTTTTGAATGTGCCAGAGCTTTTCAACATCAAGATGGCACACACTTCCCCTCGATTTTACACACACATACACACACACACTCTCTCTGCTTGACTGTTCCTCTTGGCCAGGCCACAGCGAATGGGCAGGGCAGCTTGTGCAATCAGGCCATCATGCTCATCACAGATGGAGCCATGGAAGATTTCCAGTCTGTGTTCGAGGAGTTCAACTGGCCCGAGAGGAAGGTAATGGACAATCTGTTCTGCCCACAAACACAACAGAGGAAATGGGTGAATGATAAGTTTATTTTTACATTTCAGCCATAGCAGTTAATTGGATTGCATAACATTTGCATTAGGATTTCACTTGTTTAAGTTATTTTATCATTTTAGTTAAATGAATAGCTTGTTCAAAAATATATAGATATAAAGTACAAACAGTTGAAGTTGGAAGTTCACATTCGGGTTTGATTCCCGGCAAGGTTCGATTCCCGCCTCTGTGTGCATGTTCTCCTAGAGCTTGGTGGGTTTCCTCCGCGTACTCCGGTTTCCTCCCTCAGTCCAAAGACATGCAAATTAGGCTAATTATTCCCAAATTGCCTGTAGTGTGTGTGTGTGTGTGTGTGTGTGTGTGTGTGTGTGTGTGTGTGTGTGTGTGTGTGTGTGCCCTGCAATGGATTAGCACCCCGTCCAGGGTCTACCCCGCCTCATGCCCCAAGTCTCCTGGGATAGGCTCAAGGCCCCCATGTGACTCTGTATACAGGATTAAGCAGTACAGACGATGAGTATTCCTTCCTTCACATTCCCATTGTTCATCTGGAAGACCCATTTGCGCCCAAGCTTTAAGTTCCTGGCTGATGCTGTGAGGTCTCTTCCTTCCTCATGATGCCATCCATTTGGTGAGATCATGGTGGGATCACCATGGTGGGATGGTTTTATTCATCTTGCAAACCTCCCCCCTTTTTTGTTTGTTTAATTAGGCCAGATGATCTTTCTCCAAAAAGAAAGATATTTGTTCCCATGTGCAGTGCAAACCGTAGGCTGGATTTTTATGACAGTTTTGGAGCAGTGTCTTTTTCCTTGCTGAGCAGCCTTTTAGGGTATGTCAATATCGCTCTCATTTTACTCTGGATGTAGATACTTTTGTGCCTGTTTATTCCAGAATAATTTTTTTTTATTCCATTTTCACATGGTCCTTTGCTGTTGTTCAGGGATTAATTTGTACTTTCTTTCTTTTTTTTTTTTTTACCAAACTATGCATCTTCTTCCTAAGCAATATGATTCTTGTATGGTCCCAAGTTTATACTTGTCTAGTATTTTTGGTACACATGAATGTGGTACCATCAGGCATTTGAAAATTGTTCCGAACAAGAACCAGACTTGTGGAGATCCACAATTGTTTTTCTGACGCCATTTGATTTCTGTTTTTTTCCCATGATGTCAAACAATGATGCACTGAGATTGTAGGTAGGTCTTAAAATACTTCCACAGGTACACCTCCAGTTGACTCAAATGAATCATTTCCTGGAATTCTCCAAGCTTTCCAGTCATCTGAGTTCATGTAAACTCCTGACCCACTGGAATTGTGACATCGTGAATTATAAGGGAAATAATCTATTTATAAACCACTGTTGGGAAAGCTTGGTTTCATACATAAAATAGATCAATCATAACTGATCTGGCACAACTCTAGTTTGTTAACATGAAAACTGTGATGTGGTTAAAAACTCTAAAAAAGTTTTACTGTTCTCCACCTAACTGTATGTACTGTACACATCCGACTTCAACTGTACTCCATTATTCATTTATTTATTGCACCCAGAGTCAGCCAAAATATATAAAATATATAATGTATAAAATATGTATATACAATTCAGGAAAAGAAAAACTTGTACAATATTTAATATTTCAGTACTATGATAGAATCTTTTAATACTAAATGTATAGCTATATGTATTGATATGTATGATAATGTTATGATAATATTATTAATATTATGTTAATATAATATACATCACACTATTTTTTTCCCTTAAGTGAATATACTTTTTTTTTTTGGCTAAGTTTTAATTAGTTATTTGGCAAGAAGTTTATCTGAATTTTCTTGAGATCCCAAGAAGAAGAAATTCAATTCCCCCTTTTTAAAATAATATTTCGTTATTATAATTTTTTTAATGACTTGGTTACCTTAATTGGCAACCAAAAATGAATTCTTAATTAAAAATACATTTTAAATAAATGACTACAATAGCCTTTACTGTATATCTTTGTTCCATTAGCATAAATGCTAGTTTTCATCATGTTGTGTGTTTGTGTTTGTTTGCTAATTCCATGCTAAAAACCTTGTGAGTGCCTTTTAGTTCAGGTTGGCTTAGACAAAGATTGATAAATGAGGTAAAAACTGTGTAAAAAAAAATGAAAAGACACATGGTTGAATGCAGGTGTTATTTAATATGATGCTTTAAAAAGTATTAGAAGAGTAATATACGAGTTATAAAGCATAAATTGTACCTCAATCATTGAAGCATTTTAAATTTTCTTTTTGTCTGAATCATTTGTTTTTATCACTTGGACTTCCCACAGGTGCGAGTCTTCACCTACCTCATTGGCCGTGATATGACCTTCGCCGAAAACGTGAAGTGGATCGCCTGCAACAACAAGGGTGAATTTCACCTCATAACTGTTTACAATGTTTCTTTATAAAGTACCCTTTAATGCATACAACTGCTTTGGTTCACTCACAGCTTAGCCTTAGCATCCTCTGAACAGTTTTCCTGAGGAATATTTATGTTCTGACCACAGGTTACTATACTCACATTAACACCCTGGCTGACGTGCAGGAGAACGTCATGGAGTATCTCCATGTTCTGAGTCGGCCCATGGTCATCGATCATGATCATGACATCATCTGGACCGAGGCGTACATGGACAGTGTGGTAAGGGTTGATGCCGTTCTCTCCTGGTGAACTGCTAAAGAGATTATGGCGTTTCCTGTGTGAACATTATCTCCAGGACAAGATATCAAAAGGACCTCCACTCAAATAAATCTGAAACATTTTAAAGGTTCTAATTAAAACGCATGCAAATCTATATTATATATATATATATATATATATATATATATATATATATATATATTTTTTTTTTTTATCTTAATATACCTATAGTGTATAAATTCCGGGTTCAATCCTGATCTTGCGTTAATGTCTGTGTGAAGTTTCTCTGCCAGTTCCCCCTGTGGGTTCTTTGGTTTACTCCCACATCACAAAAATAGCCGATTACACGGATCGGCCATGGAGATGTTAAACTCCCCCATAGGCATTGGCGTGCATCATGCACTGGAGAGCCTTACCATCTAGTACTGTATGTACTGGTCCCATATGACAACCAGATATTACCATGAGTAATGAGTAATGATATTGATATGGTTTTTTTCTTTGTTTTGTGTTATTTATCTTGATCTATTACAAGCTATACAAATCCGAAACATTTATGAGATCGTTGCGAAGCACCCTGGTGGAAATGTCATTATTTCATCATGTTATTTGTGTGTGTGTGAAGCACTGTGTCAGCACTGTGTCAGCACTGTACAATCCTCATTACGCCTCTTTGACCCCTGATGTGCCTTTTTTTCTTTTCATCTGCCATCTTCATTCTCATCCAGCTCCCTAACACTAAAGAGGTAAAGTGGTTTAGTAGATTAGACCACTAAAGAGTTGCAGTCTCTTTTTAATGCCCTTTAGCTTTAGCTTTGTACCACGTGTCTTTTACAGCGCCATGTGCTGTTATAATATATTTTTTAGAATTTTTCTAAAAACATGCTTTTGTCCCAGCAGTGGCCCAGTCCAGGCTCATTGTTGCACATTTCTCCCAAAGCTCTTTAACAGCATGGCTCAGAGTCTGCTCCTGATGACCACAGTAGCAATGCCAGTGTTCAGCAAGAAGAAAGAGACTCTGTCTCATGGAATCCTGCTGGGAGTCGTGGGCACGGATATTCCCTTAGTGGAGGTCATGATGCTTGCCCCTCGTTATAAGGTGCAACAGAAAATACGCATTGTACCTGGTAGTGTGACTACACCGATGATAACTTTAGTCCTAATGGAGTGTGTTTCACACAGCTTGGTGCTCACGGCTACGCGTTCCTCATTACAAACAACGGCTACATTCTGGCGCACCCTGACTTAAGGCCTCTAGTGAGTAGATCTCTGCTTGTTAGATTTCTGTAGCTACTTAATTCAAACATTTTTTCCCAGAAGTTAAACTTGGTCTTAGTAAATGTTAAATAGATTTACTATTGAATATTGCTTTCTCTTCGTTACAGTATAAAGATGGAAAGAAGCTGAAACCCAAACCAAACTACAACAGTGTGGACTTGACCGAGGCGGAATGGGAAGACAGCGATGACACGGTGAGCTTTACTGCTAATAACACTTATATTTGATTATAAGGCATCAGCAGGCTAAAGGACAAATCAGTCATGGATACAGCTTTTAATTCATACTGGTTCTCGTCCAAAACAGTTGAGAACAGCCATGGTGAAAGGAGAGACCGGTACTTTAACATTAGATGTGAGAGCCACAGTGGACAGAGGGGTGAGTGTGTATTTATCACTACATTACGCTTAAAGCTTCTCTATAACATGCAGATTTACAGTTAATTATCGGTCATGAAAAACATATTATGATTTAATAGGAAATTTCTCCTGAGGATGAATGATTTTCTCTGCTTCTACAAAGAGTTAATGCAAAAACCTATTCGCTCATTTGAAAAGAACATAAGTGAATAATTATACATTCTGAGGTGTGCTTTTCTGTGTTATAGTTTATAGTTTTATGACTTCATCAACGCGGTTTGTTCATTTGTATGAAAGTACTTTAAATAGATCATTAAGAAATGCACTTCATCAGAATTTTATCTGCATTTATTATCAGACCACTTTTTCTTTGCTTTTTTTTTTTTTTTTAAACAGAAAAGACCTTTGTTTCTCAAAAACAAATATTTCTACACAACCATCAATGAGACACCATTTAGGTAAGTTCTATTAGATTTGTTCACTGCCTACTTATTAGAGTGCATAAGTTTGTATGCATACAGTATCAACATTCTGTAGTTAAGTTTTCCGGATATTCCTCATTAAAACACAATAATTGAATATTCAAAATAGGAACGCTGGCACATTGAAGAATGTCCACATTTATAACAGAATCTTAAAAGCATACGTTTATATATAAACATACATAGTTTTTTACTGTTTTGACAATGGACACACTCACGCACCGATCAGCCATAACATTATTACTACTGACAGGTGAAGTAAACAACATTGCTCATAGACTATTGTATAGACAGGATCATGGACACCCAAGGATCTTTCTGAGACCAAAAGCGATGTCCGTTTGGTCCGATCTTACCGAAAAACCAATGCAGCGCAAAAAAAAAAAAGTCAATGCTGCCAATGAAAGAAAGACACCAGAACACCCATTGCACCACAGCCCACTGCACACGGAGCAGGCAAAGAGCCGAAGGCTGCCGACCCGGCCTACGAACGTCTCAAATGCAAATCCTTTCGAGCGTTTAATGGATGTGCCAGACGAACAGGTTTGATGCCCCACCCTGCAAACCATTGTAACCCAAAGGCTCCAGCACTAACATCCTGATCTCAGACACCACAGCACCACAGCACACCCTAGAGGTCTTATGGAGTCAGACCGTGAGAGGCCAGAGCTGCCCAGGCAAAACAAGGCGAACCTACGCAATACCGCATAATATTTTGCATTGTGATGTTATGGCTGATCAGTGAATGTGTGTGCTAAATATAATTATATTGCATTTTGTATTATTTATGTATTTCTGAATATAGTCACGCATGTGTCTTGTGGTTTCAGTTTTGGGATGGTGTTAACACAGGGTCATGGGCAATACATGTTCTATGGAAATGTTTCCATCGAAGAGGGTAGGTTTTTATTTATCATGTAAATGCTAATGGTTGTTGTATTTTAACCCTATTCATGTTGAAATTAACCATTTTCCCCCCCTGCAGGCCTTCATGACCTTCAGCAGCCAGACCTTACTATAGCCAGTGGGTGGTGAGGACGAACAATGAATTTGTGCACAATTATAAAACATTTGCAAAACCCATGTTTACATATATAGTAGAATTTATAATCAGTAGGCTGATTGTCAAAGTACTTTTGCTTTTTAAACTTTAAATATTTAATTACATCATTACTTCAGTTGGCAGGCCTGCTTGCTTAATGAACTGTTTGACTTTTTGACATTTATTCATGTAGTTAGTTTTGTCCAATAAGGTCAAACTAATGGAACACAAGTTGAAATTATTCTGTCACTGCAAATACAAGTCAAGAACAAAGTTGATGTCAAGTCATTTCTAGTTTATGTTAGTAAATACACACATATTTTTTCCAGGTTCTACTGTAGTTTGAACTTTCATGTGTATGTTGACATGCAACTAAATAGTTCAAACCATAGAATTGTAACTGAAAGTATCAAAAAAATACCAGACAAGTAATAAAAATCAAAAGTATCAAAAATGAACAAAGATGAATTGTTTATCATATTAGGACCTACTGCGAGACAGATATCGATCCCCAGCATCGTAAACTCACCCAGCTCCAGGCTGTTGTCCGATACCTGACCGGGAAAGAGCCTGACCTTGAATGTGAGCTATAAACATCTGGTCAGACATTTAGAACATGAAGACGTTTAAAACATTTACTGTAACAGGTCAAATGCTTTCCTTTAATTAAATACATGGTTTTTATTTTTTGTTTTTTCCCCTGCAGGTGATGAGATCCTTTTGCAACAAACCCTGTTTGACGCTGTGGTCACAGCTCCACTCGAAGCCTATTGGACAGCGCTGATGTTGAGTGACACTGGGTGAGATTTGCTTGTGGTTCTTTGCGAGTTATCTGAACCTTATTATGGAAAGATCATAATAATGCTTCTTTCTACCTTTTCCTTGTTTCCTGCAGCGTGGAGGACGGAGTTGAGACAGCCTTTCTGGGGACACGCTCAGGACTCATGCGCGTCATCAGATACATTGGCAAAGAAGAACGGAAGGGGAAGTGAGTAAGCCTCGTGTAAACCTGTAAATTCGGACAGCCTTCTGTGCCCAAGACCTCTTTTAATGGATGGTGTGGAATATACTCTCTCATCTGTCAATCAAAATGCTCCCAGTCAATTACAGCCAACTGTGAGATTGTGTATGCAGAAGAATGCAGACAGACACAACTGTCTATCGAGCGTATAGTAGTGGATAGTAGAGAGCTGGCTTGGGGCTGGGAACTGGCTGGGAAAAATAATGGGGAAGGGGAAAGTGGTTCAAACTTTTTTGATTTCTATACCTGTATAACTGATTGATCATTTTTTACTCTCTTGCCCATGCAACAGCAGGAACTTCCTAAGCCCAGGGGACAAGGAAAACCTTTTTACTATGGACCATCACCCTATCTGGTATCGCCTGGCGGCTGAGAACAAACCAGGACAGTTTTATTACTACGTACCTGTTGATGATATCAATATAGGTGCTCGAACTTTACCATGCTGAATTTAATCTAATTCGCAACATTATGGTACTTTCACTGTGAATATACACTGCCTGGACAAAAGAGGAAAATTTTTTACCGCCTTTAGCTTTGTTTATGGGATGTGTGAAAATTATTCCTCATGCTCCCAGAGCCACTCTTTCAGACTTTGAGTCCTGGAATATATGCCCGTCTCCTCAGGGAAGAAAAAATGCATAGAGGTGATAACCTGGTGGTCATTCAGTATATTCAGGTCATCAGCTGACTTAATTTTATTGCTGCATAACATTGTCGAGTCTAGACCTGACCAACTGAAGCAACTCCAGATTCATCAAAACACCAGAGGCTTGTACAGTGGGCACTATGTGTGATGGGTGCATCAAACCATTCTTACCCTGACGTTCTGAAATAGGGTCAATCTAAACTCATCAGACCACATGACCTTTTTCTATTGCCCCAAAGTCCAATCTTTATGATTCCTAGCGATCGGAAACCTTTTTTTGGATTAGTCTCATCAACAGGTAGTTTTCTTATGTATATACAGCTGGTTAATTAATGCCAGTTATGAGGTGTTGGGAAATGCTCTTAGTTTAACTATTAAGCATAGCAGTGATTTCTACTGTGTTTGTACAAGGCAACTACAAAAAACTAGAACTGATTTTTTTTTTTTACCACATTTCTCCCATAAATTTACAGTTCAGTATTACCTTTCCAGAATTTAATAATGTGTTGGACAGCTCTTAACTTTACTCAGTTTTTTACCCAGTAATTCAAATTCTCCTTAGTTGTTGTCTTTGCTTAATTCAGGCCCATAATTTGACCCTTCTGAAACAGTGATATATATATATATATATATTTTGGCCAGGTAATGTTTATAGACTACAATATAAAAGCAACATTTTTATCTTCATTATTAATTTAAACAATAAATTAGAAGGAAATGACTAGTGTGTGCTCTCTTCTACAGAAAAGAACATGTTGATAGCAGTGACTACAGTCAGCGTGACTGAGCGGAAGAGAACGGCATTGGCTGGAGGTACAGTATCAGGGGAACTTATCCTTAACCTTATGCCTTTTATAGTTCCTTTAAACAGTAAATGGAGGAATACTAGTATTTTCTGTTATAGTCACTTAAGTCAATGCTGACTATCAAGTCACATAGTCAGTGCTTAAATTGTTGCCTCTCCAGGAGATCCATAACTGCCTAATTTGGGGGGGCGCAAACAAAATTAAAATTAAACTTTTAATGCTCGCCTGTAAATAGCCATTTATCAGGTGATTATGCGTAATTACTACTAGCATAAAATAAAGACATGACTCACATCGCATCCAGTCAGCCAGCTCCGCTTGCCGTAAGAAGTGCTGGAAGACTCGTTGAGAATGGTCCAATCACATGAGCCCAAATATTTAAAAACAATATTGATTCGCTAAGAACAAAAGTGGGAGGGTTCAGGGCGCACAGTGCTGCGCCCGAAGGATGATTTGACAAAATCCAATCAGAGCTCAGCCTCAAGTCACATGCTTTTCAAAAATTTACGTGCCTATACTTCATCAACGCACCCCGCGTACGCGAACACAAATGAACGTAATACAGTTTAGATTTTTTTTAATTGCAAATAAATTATATTATGAAATACAGCGGAATATTGTGACTAAATTACTTTATTTCATTATTAAAATAAATAAGTATTATGTTAAATAATTACATGTTCAAGGAGCGTTCTTCTCTGCCTAACTTTAAGAGGGGGCGGTGCCCCTGCGCCCTGTATTGACCGGACACCACTGGTGCCAATACTTGTTGAGCTGAATGTCAGGTTAAAATTCATCATTTAATTTGCTGAAAAATTACTTTTAAAAAAGGTGGAAAAACTCTGTTTTGATAAGTCTAAAATTATTAATATAAATAATGTGAGGTTCTGAGGCAGGAACTCAATAAATCAGCAGAACAGATGGCATCTTCTCAAACACAGACTTCTGGCGGCAACACCATCCACTCAGTGTGCTCCCTACCCTTAGCTCCCTTATCAAAATCAGACTCCATCTCTTTCTCATCCTCCTCCTTCTCATGTTCAACCTCTGGCTCCTTGACTTCTATCGATGGACTGCTTTTAAGCTGTTCCTGTTTATACTTGGCCATCAGCATGGCATAGACGCAACCGTACATGGACACCACTCCCATCATAAGACCTACCACACCGCACAGCAGCCAGGCCAGCACCTAGGTGGTGGGGGCTCGACGCAGAGTCACAGCATGAGGGCGTTGCTCAAGACCGGCTTCTGTTGAGTCAGTGGAGATGATGAGACCCTCGGTGGAGCTGATACCAGATGAAAGAAGGGCCCTCAAGTCTGAGATTTGGAGAAGGGAGCAGTGCTTGAACATGTCCAATGGGATTGTGCGGAGGCCTTGGCCTTGAAGGACTGCAGGAAAAGAGCACTCTGTTGAATCCACATTGGCGCCTATGGAGAGAAGGAGAATCGGGGCATAACACAAAGCCGGTATCTGATTTAAGGCAACAATGGGCTTAGTGGTTAACTCTGTCGCTTTGCACCTCCAGGGTCCATAATCGATTCCTCCCTGGGGTTTGTTTGTTTGGAGTTTTCATGTTCTCCCCGTGCTTGGTGGGTTTCCTCCATGTACTCCGATTTCATCCCACAGTCCAAAGACATGCAGATCAGGCTACTTGGCGTCCCCAAATTTCCCGTAGTGTGTGAATGACATTTGGGCATCGAGCTGGCAACCCGACCCCTTAAGTAAGTGCCACAGAAACAACAGATATATCTCCAGAGTGAAGTATCCACTGCCCAATGTGCCAGATGGCATGTGGACAGACCAAAATACCAACAAAAAAAACAAACAATTGGATTGAAACCCAAACTGGAAATCAGCACTTTTGCCAGGAATTAAGAAATCAGGCTGTGATAACACAAGATACATTTCACACATATAATATATTATATGTCCCAAAATACAGGATGGCCAAACTAATAGCATTTATTGAATGAAGGAACAGTATTCATTCATCTTCTATAGCGCTGATCCTGTGCAGGGAGCCTGGAGCCGATCCCAGGAGGCTTTGGGCACAAGGCACACACCGGACACAGTGCAGATCCGTCACAGAGCACACTCTCATTCACATTGTAAAGCGTTTCGCAGGGGCAGGCCAGAATACAGACACAAGAAACACCAGATTTAGGAAAATTAAGTGCTCTTTTATTTTTACAACCATATATATGTATTTATAGCAAGGGTTAGGGGAAGTTACGTCTTGAAGAGCGAGTGGGGAACCAGCAGGGAGATCACCTAGAACAGCTGGTCTTGTACACTCGACGAGCTGGGCATAAGGAGCTAGCAAGGCTGAGATGCAGTCCCCTTCCTGGTGAGCTATCCTGGGTTGCAGGCTTCCTTGGCTCTGTAAAAGATAAAGGGGAAAAGAAAGCATGTGAGTCTCGCATCCAGTCTCTTCCCCTCACCTGCCTTGGATGGACGCGTCCCTTTCGTGGGTGCTGTTGACACCAGGGTGGTAGGTTCTCTGCTGCCTTTGGCCACAAGGAGTTGAGGCGTCCCGCCCCTTGTGTGCGTGAGGTGGAGCTGACCATGGTGCTAAACTTATGACGAGTTTCCCTCTGCTTGGTTGAGGGTGAGGGTGGCAGATAGTAAGAGGCGGTGGCTCTGGGCCCGCCGCCACAACATATAACAGACAATTTGGAGACGCCAATGAGCCTTTGGCCTTGCAAACTCCATGCCCACGGATCGGAGATGGGAGTTGAACCCACAACCCTGAATGATGATACCTCATCATCAAATGATACATGAAAGTTTTTGCTACAGCACGTTCCATCAGATCCCTGTCCTGATGTACTGTACACCTCTAATCTTAATCAGATGCACTAAAACCTTCTGGGAAGCACACACCATTCCTCCTCAATGTATCTAAATTTGTATACGTATAGAAACATTAGTGTACTGTATTTATATTCTGTTGCTTTGGCTAATGAAGAGATGAGCAAGCTGAGCTGAGACCATTTTTAAGTCCACTCTCACCTCTATATAACATCCATTCTACCCAGTGTCTAAGAGGCACTAGATTGCAGCTGCAGTTCCACTGATTTCCCTCCAGCAAGAGGCGCTGTAGCACAATAAGTGGCTCAAGGACTGCCCTTGGAATCGTCCTTAGATTATTACCAGATAATGAGCGCCACTGCAGGCTCTGCAGCCACCATCCAGGATATCCAGAGACATAGAGGACAGGCTGTTCAAAGAAAGGTCCAGGTGCTGGAGTTCAGCCAGACTCTGAAACTGTTTGGAGTTTACTTTCTTGAATCTGTTGTCACTTAAAATGAGCTCTCTGAGGTTGCTGAGCTCAAAGAAAAGATCTACCGGAAGTTTTTTCCAGGAAGTTGATGGAAAGGTCTAGAAACTCCAGGCTGCTCAGTGAGGAAAAGGTGGAGGTGTGGAGTGTGAGGAGCTGGTTTCTGGAGAGATCCAGTTGCACTAGGCTGCTGAGATTGGCAAAGGCTTCTGGATCTATTATTCTGATGTCATTTTTGGAGAGGTTGAGGGTGGCGACGTTAGAGGGAATCTGGCTGAAAATCAAATTGTATGAGAGCAGGGGATCACGGCTGCTGCAGTCGGTGTGGGTGATGTTACAGTTGCAGATTGATGGGCAGCCGATCAATTCTCTGGTCAGATTCAAAAGGGTCAAGAGGACTGCAGGAACTAGAGGACAAAAAAACAAACAAACAAACTCCAGGTTCAGATTGACGTTTCACATCCTTAATAATACTGTTACACTTGGCATTACGATGAGGGTGTTCAAGTCAAACCAGGACTTTTTTGCAGCAAAATAGAACCATTTTTATTTCTCTATATAATCCCCTGCTACATTAACGCACTTATTCTAGCGTCTGAAGCACCGGCCTCCCAGGAACTCCTTCAAACATGTGAAAATGACTTGGAGCGAGGTCCGGACTGTATAAGGGACGTGGCAATAACTCCCAGCTGAGTTCCTTTAATATGCAAGTGGTGTTCGTGAATAATTGTGTGTACAGTTCCCACAGACAGATGCGTCTCTTTGGCAAGTTGGCAACTTTCAAGGATCGATTATACGTCGATTTTTAAAGGCCAAGGGCTATTTTTCATGGGAAAGACTGCACTGGGCCCCAAGCCACCGTTGCATCATTATTCACCACTGTACGGCTTTTTCTTTAAAAGGTTTCCACTATTCAAATGTATTACTGCGACTAAGTCAATCAAGTAAGATGATGTGGTCACATAATGAGCTTTATTTTTTGTACATTTCTTTCCTTTAAATAGCTGGAGGGCTTAGGGTGAGTCCAAAGCTTGGATTAAATGGTAGGGTTGTGTCAGGAAGCGTGTCCTGAAAAAAAAAAAATCTAGTATAGGTGTAAAAAACTAATATTTATTTCATTATTGCACCTCATAGCATCTAAAAGAAAAAGATATTTATACTGTATGCTGCATGGCTGAACTAGACTTCTGAAACTGACTTTTCATCTGGAACTTTTGGCCAAAGGCTTCATAGATTCCTGCATATTCAAAACAGAAGCAACAAATACTCCAATATCACTCTCATTCTGCAGTCTCGCTACTGGCTCCCTGTTTGCTTCAGGGTTGATTACAAAATCCTACTGCTGATCCACCATGGGACTTCTGCCCCACCGTGCAGTCTGCACATTTGTTTTGCCATTATCTTTGACGAAAGCACTGTAAAATTTCATCTTAATGAAAAGTGTTCAATAAGTTTTAAAAATTATATTTCTAATATAATGCTATTTAAATGAGGACACATGTTATAAGTCACCCAAACTATTTTTGCCCATTTCATATAAAAGTGTGTGTGTGTGTGTGTGTGTGTGTGATGGGGCTAGTCTATTTTATATAGATTATAGACAGCTCCCTAGAGACATAATTTGTATATATTAAAAAAAATCAGGCTAAATAGGATGCATTTGAACTATGAGAGTCAAAGTCATAAAACATATACAGTAATATTAGGAATTTTTCATAAACTAACACCGGTTATAGGTGTTTCATTAAAGTAATTATTAGCTAACATCATGCAAAAAGTAAATTCATGTTTGCAATTTTAAATGTAATTTTAAATAAAAGTTTATTAGCTGCTCTCTTATAATAGTTATTATCTTCAACACAATGCATGTAAGAATGAAAACAAAAAGGATCACAGTGACTAACGACAGGGAATAAAATGTTATGAAAGTTACCTTTTCTCATCAGTCAGTATGCACCCATAGATTCGAGGATAAGAAAAATATTTATTAATGCAACTCTGTAAAAGAGACATAGAGAGAGAGAGAGAGAGATGTGCGGGGGGGGGGGGGGGGGGGGGTGGATGTGTTGGTGGGAGAGATGCGGTTTGGCTTTAATAGAAAATATTTCAATGCATTTTTACCTGCTTATTCCTTCATTCATGTTGTATAAATAAATAAAGTATGTATTTGAAATTTCTTTTCCAGATTTCATGTAATAATATCTTTACACATGCCAGTTTGCTCAACGCTTTAAACTGGATTTTGAATGCCTTGAATAAAGTAAAGCTACAAGCACATCATGCTTTGTGCTACATTTAGACTGATGACAAAGCTCCACTCATTCAGTTTAATTTCCGATTCTTTGTTAAGCAATTGGAGTCCAAATGTCATTAGATCTCCTCGAGCGAAGATTCTGGGCCACGGCTAAACAGGTAAATGATCAATCTTGTGTGAAGTTAAATTGGATGTTTAGTCTGGGGTTTTCAAATGTATTCTGGGCCAGTGTTGCCGTTCTGGTCAAAGAGTGTTTGTTCTACTTTTACAACATCAGCTAATTAGAAATATGTATGATGTAAAAATGGGCGAACTAGAGAGAGAGAGACCAGAACTGAGAAAAATGGCTCTGAATTGCAGTCAGTAGCATTAATGGCTCTGGGCTGCGTCTTTGTGTCATGTCTGTTATAACTCAGAAATGCATTCTCCATTCTTCTTTCTCTCTCGCTCTATTTTCCCATCTGACCAGACAAACGACACGGATGTAAGTGTGCATGAAAAAGTCAAACTTTTCAGTCTAATATGCAAATCCTACATAACATATACAAAGTAATAAAGTATACATAGTGTAGGGTATATTCTTATACTTGGATAGAGTTAACCTTTTTTTCCCTCGTTGTAGTGCAGTAGCGTGGACGGGTTGTGTCCTCTCAGCTGTGAAAGCACTGTGAGTACATTTCCTATGTCCTTTTACAGTCACTGCTTTGCAACAATATACTGTAGGTTTGTGCGCAAAAAAAAATAATATTATGATTAGACAATTATGTAGAAATAAATGATAATGTTGGGTTGGCACTGTCGCCTGGCATCTGCAGGGTCCGGAATCGATTCCTGTCCGTGTGCATGTCATGTTCTCCCCATGCTTTGTGGGTTTCCTCCGGGTACTCCGGTTTCCTCCCACCGTCCAAAGACAAGCAGATTAGGCTAACCTGCGTTCTTAAATAGCCCGTAGTGTGTGCCCTATGATGGATTGGCACTCCATCCAGGGTGTAGGCCACCTCGTGCCCTACGTCTAAGTGTTTGGCTTCAGGCCGCCCACAACCCTGTATACAAGTTAAAGCGGTATAGACAGTGGCTGAGTGAGTACGTAAATGATAATAAATTAACACCAATGTTACGTTGCCTTTTATTAACAGGATATTAACTGTTACCTGGTGGACAACAATGGGTTCATAGTGATCTCTGAGGACAGAAGTGATGTGAGTATGATGCTTCCCTTATTAAATCCAGACGTTTATGTATCATTTTTATGATATTTATCATTGTAATGCTGGTATACTGTTTAGGGGGGTGTATGGTATAGTAGGATAAACAAGCAGCTGCCTTCATTATACAGTGTACTATTACTTATTGAACATTCACGTATTTTGTAGTAAAAAAAAAAAAAAACATTAAGCATTACGTATGCAGATTGCATACTTGAACAGTTTGAGAGCAAAACGTGATCAGCACTTTTTTTCCCGCCCTTTTACTCAATTTTGTGCATTATTTTCCATTACCAGACAATGTTGTCTACATTATAACAAAACTGCTACAAATCCATCTTTTAGAAACTTTAAAATGTTACTTTTTAGACAAATCATGACAGGTAATGGTGCATTTCATACTGTAGTAAAACACAACGTGTCATAATAATCCAATTGCATCGCTCCTGTTTTGTCATGTGGTCAGTGGAATGAAACTACTGGTTCCAGCAAAATAGCAGCTGCTGTGAGTGAGTCAAATGTGTTCAATGGATTTTTGGAAAATGTGGGCCAAGAAAAGGACGCCTCTACTCTGTTACTCACATTGCAGCTCTAAGAAAGAACGACTGCGTATGTGTTGCTTAACATCCCCAATACATTCTGATTTGAACATTACGTTATATGTACGTCGAGCAATATGTTATATACAGTCTTATGCAAAAAAATGCATAAAACTGTATCTATGGGATTTTGTAGTGTAAGCAGCAAAAATGGTTTTAGAATACGTGATGAACTTACAGTAATATTTTCAAAAGTAAATTAAGCAGATAAATAACAAATAATTGCAAGTTAATAGATAATATTTGGCCATTTGTGCATTTAACGCATTCATGAAATGTGGAAAAGTTCAGCGGGGTGAATACTTCCAGTATGCAAGGCACTGTATCTACTCTAATAATACATAGCAGACATTAATCACGAGATTACTGTACTTGCCATATACAGTATGTGGGTTAATCTCTAATGGATATGGTATGACTGCTGTAGCAGGTAGTGTGTTTGTGAATGTGCGTGTCGGGTTATGTGCGTGAGGGTTAAACATAAATCATACACGTGTCTAATATAAAGAATTCTTTAAATTAACACTACTGCAGCTGTCTCTATACATTACATGGCCTATAGACCAACAGTCAAATATCATACACGTCATACATACCAAGACTAGAATAAATCTGAATGACTGTTAAAAGAACCCTATTTGTTGGAATATACAAATGAATATGCAATAAGTAGAGTAAATACTGTACATCATCCCTCATCAAATCATCCTCTCGTAACCAGGTGTCAAAAAGGCAAAGTAATGTAAATACAAATGATGCCTTTAAATTTAATCGGAGCGAAACTGACTAACTGTTGCATGTACTTGTGTAACACAGGTTGGAAAATTCTTTGGGGAAGTCGACGGATCAGTGATGGCTCAGCTCCTTAAATCAGGCTTGTATAAAAGGTAACGATTTTCCCTGGAATTATACTGAGATATGGAATAAAACACGACAAGATTTACAAGATTTATAAGAAAGTAGATTTTTTAATTATTATTATTATTATTATTATTATTATTATTATTAAACAGTGTTTTATTGATGTTGTCTCTTATATCTACTTAAATTCACAACAGTTATTCTATTCATTACAGAATGGCACAGTCAACTTGTTTATCCACTTTTAACATTTAAGACCTGTTATTTTTTTTACGTGACAGATGCTATAAATAGTCATTTTCCTATTTACATGTATGGCATTTGGCAGACATCCTTATCCAGAGTGACTTACATTATACATAAAATGTATCTAGAGTGCAGTAACTACCCAGTACTGTCCTAAACAGCAAAACATGTATTCTTTCTGCACATGTTTTTCCCCATGTAGGGGAACATGATGAGTTTCCAGGAGGCAAATGTTTCTTCCATTTCTGATTGTTAACTTTCTTTACTGCAGACTTTCATCCACTCTGAAGAAGCAGCACTGATTGGCTCGCATTTCACGTGTAGTAAAGAATATAACCAATCATAGATGAGGCTGGATACTTGTAACCAATCATAACGCAGAAGGCGGGATTTATCGGAAGTTTAACTTGATCTTAAAGTTGGAGGGGGAAAAAAACTCCTACTCCTCCTATTGATGACATTTTTCTGCCACATTAATCACTTCGCAGCGAGCAGAACTACAGTGCTTTGTGCATCTAAAAAAAAAAAAATTCTATTCTAATGAAATGCTTTGAGCATGTAAACGCATTCCATCTAGTTGGCTCAGAAAACTTCACCATATCAACTGATTTCCTTGTTAAATGAGGACATATTTTAAAATCTTTTCATTATATCTTTATATTATTTAGATTGTGGACCATTCAACTTACTGTGAAACCATAGAAATGGGTTAGAACAAGCAAATAAATAATAATAAAAACATGTTATTTGTTAATTGTTAGAGGTTCTGTTACAGAAATGTAAAGAAGGCCTCAATCTTTTCGATTAATCAGATATGAGAATTCCACCACTGTCACTATACCCAATATATGATAATATGTCATTATTTTCTGTCAGTATGTATCACAAAAAATCTCCAGTACTCGCTAATATCGTTGAGATTTGATCTTCTCTTATCAACAGGGTGAATTTGTACGACTACCAGGCCATGTGCAAGAACTCGCATCATCACGCCAGCGCAGCTCGACCTCTGCTGAGTGTACATGTCTCAAAACACTCCTCAAAACATTTTCCCCATAGCGTTCATAGCTTTCATTCTTCCAATGCTGACTGTCATATTTACAGTAATTTCTCATAATGATGACTTAGTTAGGACCATTAGTTTGGAGTCTGCTGATGATGAGGAAATCTCCAGCAGCTGAACTGACACTGATATAATACTTACAGTATACATGAACACACTATTTGCACTCACACTCACACACAAACATTTGAAGCCATGCATACAGTAGGTAAACCTGTATTATGATCAAGTCACTGCACTGAATGTCTACATGATTCATCCTCTTGCAGCCTATCTACAGCCTGATGGCAGCAGTCAAGTGGCTTTTCTCCAACCTCATTCTGTAAGTGCATTTTCTTTAGAAAAAGTTTAAAATGGCCCTTTACCCCTTTGAAATGCGTGCGTTCACTGCTTTCAGATTTCTGTTGGAGTTCAATATCTGTGGGCTGTGGCACAATGACTATGTGGTAGATGGTAAGTTCTAGCAATCAGTAGGTTACATCCTACAGTACTGTGCAAAAGTCTTATTCAAAATGAAATGAAATTAGATTATGGAGATGAAAACAAGCATTTTACTGTGGCCGGCTGCAAAGTGCCTAAAGATACAGTTTAAAAATTGGTTGTTTATGTAACGACCTCAGCAGCGACCTCATTTCCCCTCTCGTCTGTTCCAACCACTGAGCATTCAGCATCACCAGTATAATAATCACCGGCCCGATCACCTGTCATCATCTGCACCTGTTTCTCACTGGTTTATGTCTTAAGTTAGATGATTTTAAAAAAAATATTTGAATGGTTTATGGGTCACTTTGGTTTATAGGTCGCATTGTTACCATGGCGATTAAAATTGCATCATATTGTATCATAGCAGATTAAATGGTCTTGTCGAATATTGAATTGTTGCCTTAAGAAGCGTGGTGTTTAAACCTGTACTTAGACATTATCCTGTACATACACGACATAACATATTCGACCTCGTCCTTCTCAGCCAGTGTGTTGAACTGCATGTAAACCCCATTATGTTTTTTTTATCACCACATTTCTTCTGTTTTTTTTTTCATTCCATATCATTTCTGCATGTTCCCATTATCACGCCTGTATTTTGCCTGTACCCCTGTCGTCTGCTGTTCCATTTCCTTCTGTCTGTCCCTCACTTTCTCACAGCCAAGTCTGGATACCACACTGGTAAGTGTTCATTGTCATCCATCGCTACGCGTACACCTACATGCTTGTCTGTGTGTTCATAAGCATCTACCTGAACAGATCCTTTGTGTACCGCTTGTTCCCATGTCTTTAACAATCGAGGCAAATCAGTAGAATGTAATCAGAATGCGTACAGGTACGATAGCAATGCGCAGTAGGACAGCACAGTGTCATGTCGTTTAAGCAAAGAACCCTAGAAATAGAAACTAGCAGGCAACAGTGTGTCTTCACATGATTGGAAAGATGATAGCATGCTGAACTTCCTGCCTCTCTCTCACAGCACACAAACAGAAGAAGGTCGAATCCATGGTGCCCTGTAACACCGAATACCCCGGGTTTGTGTACGACACCTCTATCAGGGAGACCAACAGCATTATTAAGTGTGGGCGCTGTCAAAAGTGAGTCTATGAAGTCACGTCATTCCTTAATGATACTCAGTTAGTCTTTTTTTCTTCCAAGTTGTTCCATGCCGGAGAATAATACAGTATACAGGTATGTTTTATGGATTGACTAACATTCCTCAACACAATGCTGGAATATACTAAACTAAAATCACACACGAGTCATTCTTATAATTATATCAATCATCCATAACATTAACATTGATTGTTATTTATATACCAGTTAACTGGTGACAGGATCAAGGGCACCACGGCAAAACATGCCCAGAGGAACCAAAAGCCAGCCAGATCGCACAGGAAAGCCAATGCAGAACAAATTGGCAAAAAAAGTCAATGCTGGCCATAATAGAAAGTCACCAGAACACCCAGCCCACTACGCATGAGGCCAACTGGGCAAAAAGCCCAAGGTCACTGATCCTGCAACCCACAGTGCCCAAAGGATCCGCTGCCAACGTCCTGGTGCCAGGTACCCCTGAGATCTTATGGGGTCATGACCCAGGCGACCAGAGCCGCTCTGATGGCACGGGGAAGCTACACAATCATGAGCATGATGTTTTGCACTGTAATCCTATGACTAATCGGGGTATATTTTAATACCATATTTATGATGTATAAGTCATATAATAACACAACAGTGTTGAAGATGATGTTGATACATTTCTTATATCAGATATCAGCAGCTTTGGCTATATTTTAATCGTTCAATTGTACATTAATCATTTTTATAGTAACAGCTCATTCACATTAACTTACACACGTGGACAAAATTGTTGGTACCCTTCGGTCAATGAAAGAAAAACTCACAATGGTCACAGAAAAAACTTTAATCTGACAAAAGTAATAATAAATAAGAATTCTATGAATGTTAACCAATGAAAGTCAGACATTGCTTTTCAACCATGCTTGAAACTCATGGAACAGGCCTGGACAAAAATGATGGTACCCCTAACTTAATAGTTTGTTGCACAACCTTTTGAGGCAATCACTGCAATCAAACGATTCCTGTAACTGTCAATGAGACTTCTGCACCTCTCTGCAGGTATTTTGGCCCACTCCTCATGAGCAAGCTGCTCCAGTTGTTTCCGGTTTGAAGGGCGCCTTTTCCAGACAGCATGTTTCAGCTCCTTCCAAAGATGCTCAATAGGATTGAGGTCAGGGTTCATAGAAGGCCACTTTAGAATAGTCCAATGTTTTCCTCTTAGCCATTCTTGGGTGTTTTTACCTGTGTGTTTTGGGTCATTGTCCTGTTGCAAGACCCATGACCTGCGACTGAGACCCAGCTTTCTGACACTGGCCAGCACATTTCTCTCTAGAATCCCTTGATAGTCTTGAGATTTCATTGTACCCTGCACAGATTCAAGACACCCTGTGCCAGATGCAGCAAAGCAGCCCCAGAACATAACAGAGCCTCCTCCATGTTTCACAGTAGGGACAGTGTTCTTTACTTGATATGCTTCATTTTTCCGTCTGTGAACATAGAGCTGATGTGCCTTGGCAAAAAGTTCCATTTTTGTCTCATCTGTTCATAGGACATTCTCCCAGAAGCTTTGTGGCTTGTCAACATGTAGTTTGGCATATTCCAGTCTGGCTTTTTTATAATTTGTTTTCAACAATGGTGTCCTCCTTGGTCGTCTCCCATGTAGTCCACTTTGGCTCAAACAACGACGGATGGTGCGATCTGACACTGATGTTCCTTGAGCATGAAGTTCACCTTGGATCTCTTTAGAAGTCTTTCCGGGCTCTTTTGTTACCATTCGGATTATCCGTCTCTTTGATTTGTCATCAATTTTCCTCCTGCGGCCACGTCCAGGGAGGTTGGCTACAGTCCCATGGATCTTAAATTTCTGAATAATATGTGCAACTGTAGTCACAGGAACATCTAGCTGCTTGGAAATGGTCTTCTAGCCTTTACCTTTAACATGCTTGTCTATAATTTTCTTTCGAATCTCCTGAGACAACTCTTTCCTTCGCTTTCTCTGGTCCATGTTGACTGTGGTACATACCATGTCACCAAACAACACAGTGACTACCTGGAGCCCTATATATAGGCCCACTGACTGATTACAAGATTGTAGACACCTGTGATGCTAATTAGTGGACACACCTTGAATTAACATGTCCCTTTGGTCACATTATTTTCAGTATTTTCTAGGGGTACCATCATTTTTGTCCAGGCCTGTTCCATGAGTTAATTTTTTAAATAATTCTGTTGAAGCATGGTTGAAAAGCAATGTCTGACTTTCATTGGTTAACATTCATAGAATTTTTTTTAATTATTACTTTTGTCAGATTAAAGTTATTTATGTGACCATTGTGAGTTTTTCTTTCATTGACCGAAGGGTACCAACAATTTTGTCCACGTGTGTATATAGTAGAGGCTTCACTTCATCTTAAATAATCATTTGTTTAACAGAAATACATCAAATTGTTCATTTGTTGAATTATTTTTTAGGATATATGTATATTCTGTATCCTATATTATGTTTTCCTATATGAGAATACATTTATTTTACATTTATGCAAGGAGTCTCCAATGCGGTTTTGCGTTTATGATCAACAGATTGACTTATTAGTGTTACGAGGTGCAGGCTGGAGCTCCACAACATGAGATGTAATAATACTGTATTTATAAGAGCCCTAACATAGGGATTCTGAGTTGGTCAGTGAATCAGGAGGCTGTGAGAGTGTTTATGACACGCACGGGAAGACCCTACCATTTGGAGAAAGCGTGAGATTATTAATTGGGAACTAAGAAAAGTAAACAAAAGAAAACTGGAAACACAAAATAAACAGAGCTCTACCGTCTTGCGAGACCGGACGGAGCTCTGGAAACTAAAACTAAAAATTTATGATCCTCTTGTGGCCTACAGTATGCCCTTTCCGAGGATTTATAGGAGAGAGTTTTATGGGGTTTTTTTTGTACATTATACTTAACCTGCGAGCGCACCCTTAGATAGCGTGTCGCTTTCTTTCTTTCTTGACGGATTTTTTATTTTTTTTTTCCGTCTTTGCCTTTGTCCTGAATTTTATGCGCGCATTCTTTTTCTTTGTATTTGTCTTGGCCATGATAGCTTACCGGTGCTACCTAAATGATCGCACGAAGTGCAGCGGTATCAGGACCCTTAAATAGACACGCCTCCAGGTGCGGTGCATTCAGGCTGATTGCCTTGCGGTGGCGTTGCCTAGTAACCGCGTGTCTAGATGATCGTGCCTCTGCCTGTTCACAACTCCGCGGTGTGGCAGCCCGTTTTGAACAGTACAAGAGAGTATTTTTGCACAGTTCTGCCCTAGTGATGGAAAGTTTGGATCATTTTACTGACTGGTTCTTTGAATCTCGTTCATCAATCTGAACGAATCTTCTTTTTTTTTTTGAGTCATTTAGTTCATTTTGTTCTTTTGCTCAGAAATTAAATAAAGTGTTACATTTTCAATAAACAGACCCCCAACACGTTTTGGCTATAGTGCCAGTAATGAAAATACAATTAAATTCAATTCAATTACAATGCAGCTAAAGACATATTATAATAAACAAAATGAGTGGCTTACCTAATCGACCGTTCTTTTGTCACGTGACTCTTATACACGCTATGCAGTGCATTACATAGGAAACAGAATTGAGCGGTTCTTCTCATGAGTCTTCTAGTCTGAGTCATTCGTTATTTTGAATCTATTGCACTGCATAGCATCACATATTATTGCACTGGTATCACATCTTTACAATATTATTCTTTATAATTTTATAATTATATTATATTGTATAAAATTTCTATATTGTCTCCTTAATCTTATTCTTATATATTATTTTTATTTTGTCTTTTTTCTGCACAGTCTGGAGTTTGTTGCCCTGCATTTCACTACAGTTGTACTTGTACAACCATGTATGCGACAAATACAATTCTTGAATCTTGAATCTTTCGGAGTCACGTGACAAAAGAACGAACGACTCAGACTAGAAGACTCATGAAAACAATCGCTCAATACTGTTTCCTGTGTACTGCACTGTATAGGTTCTATGGGAGTCACGTGACAAAAGAACTAACGATTCGAAACAAAAGACTCGGGAAGTAATTACTCATTTCCGTTTCCTATAAGTAACATACAGAGGATTTGCGATGCTTTGCACATGCGCGCTCAGTAGAAAATAAACGAATCACTCTCAGAGCCTACTCATTCTTCTGAGTCACGTCAAAGACTCGTTCAAAAAGGATGAATAGTTTATGAGCGACCCATCACTATTCTGGCCCTTGTGAGACCTGTGTCGTTACGATTTGTTTATTTAACCAGTTATTATTTGGCTCCACCAACACATATCCTTCTGCGCCTGGTGTAACTAACTAACCACTGGCGGAGCTGCGACTGAGTGTTAGAGACCAACAGTTAACAGTGTAATTAACAGGGGTTGAAGTAGTTTAACATTTTTCCCAGTACTATATAGCCAAACAGTGAGGAAAATAAACCAGGGAGCTGGCAGACAGTCCTGAGAACCTTACAAGATTTACTTTATATTTCGGCTTATTTTACTTTAGAATATCAGTTAATTTCGTCGAGGTTCAATTCAATTAAATTTTAGTTGTATAGCGTTTTTAACAATTGTCATTGTGGCAAAGCAGCTTACACAATCAAAAAAATTATCCAAGTTGGTATGGAATGTGTGTGAATGTGTATTAATCAAAATGGTCCTCCCAGATGAGCAAGCCGAGGGCAACAGTGGCCAGGAAAAACTCCCTGAGATGGCAGTAGGAAGAAACCTTGAGAGGAACCAGACTCAATAGGGAACCCATCCTCATTTGGGTGAAACAGAAAGCAGGAATTGATCTGCAGTCATACTGTGTGTTAGGTGGCAGGCAGGTCAGTATAACAGTTGTTAACAGATGTTAATTGATGTTAATATGGAGTCCAGGTAGTTATTGGAGGCTCAGGTAGACTTGTAGGAAATTCCAATCCTGAACTATCAAGCGATTGCAGCCAAGTCCGCAGAGAAACAGCTGTCAACATCAGTCGAGGCCAGAACTGTCTTCACAGTAGAGGTTGAATCCTAAATAGCATAGAATGAAAAGCTAGTGCAATAAGGTGCATAATCACTTGTTCCACACACCAATTAGTACCCGCGATCAGGGGTAAAGAGGGATTTGTGATTCATCCTTGTATTAGCTTGTATCAAAGCTAGTAAGCTTTGAACCTTGTGTTAGCCACGAATAGAACAGTACGGACAGTTCAAGGGCATTTTGGAATGACTTTGAAGTACGGTGGAACCTCGGATTGCGAGTAAAGCGGTTTGCGAGTGTTCCGCAAGACGAGCAAAGATTTGTAATAAATTTTGACTTGAAAAACGAGCAAGTCTTGGTTTATGTATCATGTATTTTGCATGCACTTCTTGTTTTGACGCAGAACGTCACGTGATCACAATTGAGCCAATGGGTTTTCACTCTTTTGCGCTGCGGAATTGTGGGTAATTGTTTCCCCTTCTGGGTCTTAGTGCTCGTCTCTCACTGGTATAATCAACATCCGTGCATGCTTGTACTGTTTACGATAACACTGTGTCCATGTGTGTGCGTGTAGAACATATTTTATTTTATGTCTATATATGTGTGTGTACAGTGCGCGTGTACAGTACTGTTTATTATAACACACGTTTGCATGCGGTTAAAGCAAAGGCAAGTCTCAATAGAAAGGTTAAAGATCCATTTTCTCTATTAGCCTGCACTTTGTGTCCGCCCGCATCACTGGACACCGTATCCCTTCACACACACCCCTCCTCCTCTTGCCTTCACACACACACATACACACACACACACACACACACACACACACACACACATACCTCCTCCTTTCACCTTCACATGCGCACACACACACTCTCTGCTCTACACAGAAACACTGCTTTTCAAAGCTAAAGTGCAGGTTAATTTGTTTAATTTTTACTTTACAGCAGTGACTCGTTAGTATGCGCTCACTCAAGTGTCATTAGAGAGATTTCTTGTTTATTTTCCCGATAAAACAGTGTTTCTGGTGTGTGAGCGTGTGTGAAACTCAAATAAGAGAGGACCAAGGGTTACAGTGTAAGACAAAAAGAGGGAGAGGGAAGGGGCTCATCCCTCCTCTCCTCTTACTTTAGCTTCACACACACAAACACACACAAATGGAAACACTTATCTGTTGGGATTTATTTTTACTTATAAAAAAAAGTAAAGTGCGGGTTAATTTGGTATATTTTTACTTTATATATTGTATTAATTATTTTTATGTATATTTGGGGGGTCTGTCGAACGAATAATTTGAGGTTCCATTATTTCTTATGGGAAATTTGATTTGGTTTACGAGTGTTTTGGGAATTTATTTTTTTGGAAGGTTTTGAGCCTGCTTCCGAAATGAATTATGTTCATAATCCAAGGTTCCACTGTAATTATTAAGAAGACGAAGTTTAAGATGACCAGATCTTATCAGATCTTGCTGAAAGTGCTGCTGTGACTGGTTTTCAATGTGGGTTTGGGCAGGCAGCTCCTTTCTTCTCTTTCCAGTACTGTGGGCCATACAGACCTACTTTCACCCTATTAATTGTAATGAACGATTGTTAGGATACCTGAGATGCAGAGTGATAAATAAAACTAAACATCCTAGTGCTGTTATATTCTAAATCACCACTCATGGAAATCCTCTCGTCCTATCAGGTTATTCGTTCGGGACAAAATGTTGTTCAATTTAAGTTATACCAAGAATGATTGTACATTTTATGTTACATGTAATGTTGTGCAATAATCACAGTTATGTTTTACAATTATATTTTATTTTAAAAATGTCATTATAATAATTTGGCCTATTTATGTGTTATGTAAGTGAATGTAATAAGTTGGGCTTGATGATAATGGTGTTGTGTTGCAGGATGTTTGTGCTCCAGCAGGTTGTGAACAGTAACCTGGTGATGCTAGTGGTGCAGGCGGACTGTGACTGCTCACGCCAATACTCCCCCATCACACTCACTCCAAGAGAAGTCAAATATATCCTGCTCCAGCTCTTTAGAACGAGTCTTACAGATTAACTAGCAATCTCAATTAATTCCATCACTATCTGAAACCCTTTATAAGGCTCAGATTCCATGATAAGTGTTTTAGGTAGGAAATGGTTTGATGTAAATCGATGCAGAACTATTTATCTGTTACATACAGTATAGTCATGTCGTTTTCTGCAGCAACTAAAGATTCTGCCAAGTCAATATGGATGAAAAAATCTCTAAGGAATGTTTCCAGCTCCTTTGTTTAATCTATGCCATGGGGAATTAAGGCAGTCCGCAAGACAAAAGTGGATCCAGCAAGGTGTACCTAATGCAGTGGCCAGTGAGTGCATGTTTGTGCAAACACTGATAATGTGCATAATTGACTGAAGCATTACTCATTGCTGCCACTATGAGCAGGTAGTCAAACAGATATTATGTGGACATAAAACAGGTTTATGAAATTCAATAAAAGACGTTTTTTAAAAACATTTTTTTTTTACAATTGAATGACACATATTATAAACAATGATATGCAAAACGTTTTTCCGTTAACTCCCGTGAACATAACGCAACAGTAAAATGCAACAGGATGAAATCTCAGAAGATCCGCAGACGTCCCGAGTCGTGTCACTCATACCATCCTCATGTAAGCTGAACTGTGTGTAATTAATACAAATGTAGTGATTGTAGTGTAGTGATTGTTATTTAAGTAATAACGAGTAAACCGTGTTTATTGATATCTTTTCTTTTATACGCAAATGAGTCAAAAATGATCCACACTCTGGTTATATTAAGGTTTCTGTTGGCTGCACTGTCTTATCAGCAGTTTCCGATCAAGGCTGTGCAGGTGTGACTGTCTTACATCAGTCCATTTGTGTGAGCAAAATTTGATGCCCCACTTGTGATATGCATGAAATACGAGCAGTGATTTGTGTGAAAAATATTTGGAGCGATACTTTAAGGAAGGTGAAAGTTTCTTAAAGAGAATCATTACTGGTGACGAGACACGGCTTCATCACTACAAGCCTGAGAGTAAACCGCAGAGTATGGGACCGAAACGTCCTCAATCGCAGAGAATGAAAAAGTTCAAAAGTCAGCCATCAGCTGAAAAATTCATCAATGCTAACAGTTTTCTTCGATTCTCAAGGGCCAAGGAACATTATCAGGAAAAAGGTTCAACAATCAACAGTGAGCGTTGCAGTGAAATGCTTATTGAAGAGATGAAGCCTAAACTTCGGATTAAATGCTTGCATGTCCGCGCACTTCTGCACACTGTAGGTGTTAAATCATCCTCCCTATAGTCCTGATCTCGCCCCATTAGAATTTCACCAGTTTGGTCCCCTGAAAGCAGCTCTGCGAGGACGAAGATTCACTTCTGATGAAGAAGAGAAGACAGCGGTGCATTTGTGGCTCACAGCTCAGCCTAAAACATTTTTAATGAGGGAACACAAAAGCTTTTGCTGGCAGATGGACAAAGTGTATTGAAAAGCGAGGAGATTATGTAGAAAATTAAAAAATATATATTATTAATTAAAAAAAATGTATTTCAAAAACATTTTACAGCATGAGTGCGGATAATGTTTGACTCACTCTCGTATACACACATGCGCTATGTGGCCAAAGGTATCATGATGTTCATGTGACTGTCATTCTGTTAGTTAGTCCTTTATTTGCTGCTATAACAGCCGCTCATCTGCAGGGCTTTCCACTAGATTTTGGAGCTGGGTTTGGGTTTGGGATATTTTGTTTCAACAGCATACAGACAAGACAAGTTGCATGTTCCTATTTCATACCATAAATTTGATATAGAGGTGATGGTCATGTGTTCACATACTTTTGGCCATACAGTGTTTTTTAATGATTTTAATTGTTGCCATTAACCCTGCAATGGTAAAGTGCTCGCCCTATAATCCGGAGATTGCGAGTTTGATTGCGGAGGTCTAGAGAGAGCTGATTGGTCGAGCTCTTTCAGACAGGAGGGATGAGAGGTACTCAGTGCTCCCACATTAATCACGGCTCTACAATCAATCAGGGGCATCTGTGAGCTCACGCAAGCAGGAGGAGCGGATAGTAGTGATGGGTCGTTCATGAGCGGTTCGTTCTTTTTGAAAAAGTCTTTAACGTGACCCATTCATTTTCTACTGGGCGTGCATGCACAAATCATCGAAAAACCTCCGCAGGTTATGTACAGGAAAGAGAATTGAAAGGTTCTCCTCAATGACTCTTTTAGTTCGAGTCGTTCGTTCTTTTGTCACGTGACTCCCATAGACGCTATGCAGTGTAATAGATTTGAAAGAACGAATGACTCAGACTAGCAGATATGATGGTGAGCTGCTCATTCTGTTTATAATAATATGCCCTTAGCTGCATTGTAATACATTATTACTGGAACTTGGGCCAAAATCTGTATATGTAGACGTGTTGGAGGTCTGATTATTGAAAATGTAACATTTTATTTTATTTCTGATCAAAAGAACGAAATGAACTAAATGACAAAAAAAAAAAAAAGATTGGTTAACAACAGTCAAAGAACCGAGTCACTAAAATAATTCAGACTTCCCATCACTAGCGGATAGCGCTGTCCTCCGAGTGTGTTACTCCGCCCCCGACGGCACGTGAGCGAGCAGTGTGAAAAGATGCGGTCGGCTGGCGTGGCGTGGTTCGGAGGAAACACGTGATAGTCTTCTATGGCGTTATATTCATGCCACAATTTTGAGCGCGTGGTTCGACATTTTGAGAGCTGACAAAGCACTCTATGCGCGTGCAGTGTCTCCACTGTGCGCTCAACAGATCAATTCTGCGCGTTCAGTGTCTCCCTTGCTCGCTCAACATGTTCTCCGCGCTCGCTCGACTCTGCCTGAATGCACGTGCAACATTTATTTTCTGTGCGCGCTCGACTCTGCCTGATCGCTCGCTCAGCTTTGTCCAGCGTTACAAAACTGCCACAAAACCAGCCAATCACAGACTTCCACACACGACGTCTGATTGGCTGTTCCTTCTCTATCAGCTGCCACTATCAACCGCATAATGGAAGCGTTGTAAATTAAGTTTTATAAGTAAAGAGACCGATTTGAATTGTAGTCGATGTACTCTAACGATGAGCTATATGGATAATTAGATAAGTAAATAAAAACACACAATAGACAAACGAAACTGGTATATACTAATACATCGTTGAATAAAAAATAAATACTATAATAGTATAATATATACTATAATGTACTTATATAATTTCCTTTCAATTGTATTTCATTATATATAATAATATCATTTGAATTTCTTATAATTTTCTTTTGATTTTGTAAAGCTGCTTTGAGACAATGACCATTTTAAAAGCACCGTACAAATTATAGTATGCATTATGCGGTCGATAGTGCCAGCTGAGGAACAGCCAGTCAGAAGTCGTGTGTGGAAGTCTGTGACTGGCTGGTTTTGAGGCAGTTTTGTAACGCTAGACAAAGTTGAGCGAGCGTACCGTCAGAGTCGAGCGCGCACAGAAAATAAATATTGCACGCGCGTGCAGGCAGAGTCGAGCGCGTACAGAATCGAGAAGTCGCGCGTGCGCGGGGAACATGTTGAGCGAGCAAGGGAGACACTGCACGCGCATAGAGTGCTTTGTCTGCTCACAAAATGCCAAACCACGCGCTCAGAATTGTGACAGGAATATAACGGCATAGTCTTCAGCCCTCCCTTCTGAGCGGTTGTAGTAGCTTTAATGCGGGAGCCCCCTAGTGACGGGGAGACTAAATTAGGGAGAAAATCGGGGGTAACACTGATAAGAAATAACATGAACCGCTTTGTTTTTCTTATTACAAGGAAAATGCAAAAGACTGTGGTGGAGCATGTGAGATTTCTATATCAGTGGCTCTCTTCTTCATATCCCTGGTCACATCCCTGACTCTTCGATGAAGATCATACATAAACATCTGTCGTCTCCACCTGCGAAGAAACCGTCAAGTATTATAGAGCGGATATAGAGATTCATGGATTTAACCACGACGTTTTAAATAAACCTGTTTCTTCTGCAACAGTAGGATGTTAAAAGACATGAATGATTATAGTGTCTGAGAAGAGAAGAACCCGCGCTGGCAGACTCTGGTTTTGATTTTGATGCACTAATTAATTATATTTTTTAAAAGAATGAATTGTATAGTTTTTTTTAATAGTCAAGAATTATGTGAAGTGAAAATGTATTAACAGTATGCCCATGTTAATGCTGTATTATCCTAAAAGTCATCATTATTATTCTTTTTTTTTTTTTTTTTAAGTCTTATAAATCTGATGTATAATGCCACAGCCTGAAAAGTAAGCATTCGAAATGCTGTTAGTAATGTAATCAACTTTCATATAGATTTTATTAATAAATATTTTTATTTCAGACTTAATTTTGACCACGTTAACAGTATACGATATCCTTCTATTTCCTTCTAAGAGCTGAAAATGAATTCTGTTTATGATCATGCTTAAAGCACGGCAAAAAAAAAAAAAAGTAGAACATGTTTTGATTTTTTTTTTTTTTATATTGGTAAATATGAAATAAATTATATTATTTTCAAGCGTTCATGTTAATTGGCCAAATGATTCAACTTTTTCACTGCATGTGTTGCCATCTTTCTTATAAAATATTTATGAGAGGATATTGCGGCGGCACGGTGGTGTGGCCTTGCACCTCCAGGGACGAGGGTTTGATTCCCACCTTGGGGCTGTCTCACTTGCATCCCCAAATTGTCTGGAGTGTGTGTGTGCCCTGTGTTTGTTTGGCACGCTGTCCCTGCCTCGTGCTTAAAGTCTCCTGGGATGACCCTATATACAGGATAAGTGGTATAAATGATGTTGTGTTGAGACAGAGTACTGTTCTGACCTCGCTCCAAGCCATTACCACATAGTTGGAGTTCCTGGGAGGCTAGCGTTTGAGATGTGAAGTAGGCAGTCCGATTATAGCTCCAGTGTTCTCTCTATAGAGAACATTTTCTCCCCTGGTGCTATCCATGCACTATTATAAGCATTAAGAACATTTTAAAAAATAAATGAGTAATTGTAACATATCTATTAATTTAGTTTTTCTTCAGAAAAATGACAAGAAATGACAAGAAGTGTTCAAGTCAAACCAGGATTTTTAATAGAATTTCTCGTGAATGAAGGTATAGAACTGATTGACATTTATAGAAGACTTAAAGCACAATAACCTGTCGTCGCCAACTTGAAGACAAGACGCATGTGTCTGTGAGAACTGTAATCCCTACAATCATTCGCCAATACTGAGGCTATGTGCATGAGTGTAGCAGGGGATTATATAGAGGAATAAAGGGAGTGTTTACTCTCGTAACTCTGATCTGCTATTCTGAACAATCAGAAGTACCAGTTTGATTTGAACACCTCTCGGATTATCCAAATGGCATAATGGTGAAATGATCAAAGCACAAATTTTTATAATCCATTTTATTAATGAATTAGTAAGAAATAAACTTTAATGTATGCTATTAGGAGTCAGCTTTATTGGAGCAGAGCGTTCCCAATCGCAGAAGGCAAGCCGCAGTCAGGACGAGTAACACAAGCGACTTTCAATCAAAAGTAACTACTAACTAAAGCACACTTTGGCTAGGTTTATATCATGGATTTAAAAAGATTAACTTTGACACAAAAATGCTGGACATAAATTTCAAGAAGGGAGTGTGTTTATTTCTGATTCTTAAAAAAAAAAAAAAAAAACTGATTAAAGCTAATGTCATTTCATGCATGTAATGAAAAAAAAAATCCACTTCAAAATCCACTGTTGCATTTTGAACAAGTGAACAGATGTTATAGTAATTATCTCTGTTGAAGTTAGCCTCACTGACATCTCTGAGGTAACCTGATTTACCACGAGGGTGAGTCAAAAATTATCCGCACTCTCTGGCTGTGGAATTTATTTTAATTTAGAAAAGAATGGAATAGATTTGAGAGAAAAAATGTTTCAGGCTGGAGATTGTAGCCTTGAACAGAAAGCACTGATAAAAACAGTGCGGATCATTTTTGACTCACCCTCGTCTATTTAGATAGGTCACTGTGATGGAATGGCTGGCCTCTTGGAGAAGTCTCAGCTGTGAAAAGGCACTTGTATTTAAAAAGTAAAATAATAATAATAAAAAAAAACTTTAGAAAAAAAAGAAACATCATTACAAGCCAGTTATCTTGAGACAGGATTAATCTTTGTCATAAAGAACTTGGTGCAGCGACATTACGAATTATATCAATGCAAAAGCACAGTGTTAATAAATTACACGTAAAGCTCAATTTACTGTAGGCATGAGGTAAAGAATAAATATCAAAATTTACAAAGGAGGAAAAAAAATGCTGTTTGGTCAATTCTTTTTTCTTCTTCTTTTTTTCCTTCCAAAACACATAATCGATATAAATATCATATAAACATCTTTGGATCAGGATTTGTGACCTGAGTGACCTTGTAACCTCAACCATGAACCTCATTATCTTCTCAGTCATACTATAATGTGTTGTAGCTATAGCCGTCCTCATATTAGTGAATAACAGGGACCGCGGATAGCTTGTGAGCAAAAGCATGTGACAATGTTACTGCAAGGTAGTGATGATGAAAACGGTGGTGCAGGCTGATCTACGTACAGTACGTATAAGCTCAATAAATGCACTAAGCTTGCGTTAAACACTCCGAGTGTGTTGACTTTTAGGGACTGATCCCTATCCCTGAGGGAGTGTTACAAATGCTTATAAAGGGTTAAGTATAAGGTTTTGTATCAGTAACGCTATCGTTAGTTAAACAAACTCATGCACGGTTACTAAAGGTGACCCGTCTGTCTCACTTGCATTGCAGTGCTGCAGTTTTTGCTTTAAAACTATAAATTTCCTCTGTCGTATGCGAGATACCTCACCTCGCTTTTTTTTGTTAGCTCTAAAACCACACACACCCACAAAATACCCTTACCCATTCCAGAGATCAAGCAAAGCATTCTTAAACTACGAAGTGTTATTGCTAAGGGTTCATCTGATCAATTTCACATTCGACAAGTGCTAATAATCGCTAAAGTGTTTCCATGATAACAGTGAGAGAGGGGGCACACACACACAAACACAGTGTCCATTTCTACGACCTAACCAGCTTGAAGCCCTGGCCGGTGTCGAGCATGGCAGGAGGAAACCAAGTCAGTTTGAGTCTGCGCAGAAAACGTAGGCATACGCTGCAAATCCAGAACAAGTTCAGGGAGATGCTCCAGTGTGCCAGCTGCACTACGGGATACGTCCAGTGCGGGAAGTACAGCCTCCAGTGCTTGGCGACATCGCTTCCCGTAGGCAGGTGAAGCTTGTAGTCCCCCCAGCGTCTGGAGATGCCGTAGGTTGCCATGACGACCCGTCCTTGCTCGGACCAGCGCACGGCGCTGTCGGGGTTGCAGTTGAACTCCACCCAGTCTGCGATGAAATCTCCGATCTGAGGCAGGTTTTGGAGCTCGACGTCCATCGAGGTCACCAGTGTAGCCCCTTGTACCGCTACGTAAACCTCCTCGACTTTGCACACCTCCTTCACCCATGGCAGAGAGTTGTCCGTGTCCAGTACGACGATGAGACGAGAGCAGTAACCGTCGTTCTTCTCCTTCCACATCTGCACAAGCTCGGACAGGTGCACGACTTCTCCACCTGAGAGAGGAAAAAAAACAAGACATGATTTGTACAGATTTCATCGCCAACATCACTGCATGTCGATACAGATGACACTCAATAAAACACTCAGCACTGTCTAACCTAAGAGAGCCCACTCTCCGGTGCGGTGCGTGTGGCCGCTGTAGAACAGAATGTATGTGTCGTAGCGCGGCCCGTCCGCCGTGTGCGCCTCCAGGAAGGACCGGAGCTTGGAACGCAAAGTGTCCCGTGTCACGCCGCTGCTGGAGTAATCACAGCCGTGAGAGTCCATCATGTGTTGGGAGAAGAAGCGCTGCACGTTGTTCAGCATGTCCATGGTGCGCCGATTCAGCTCCTGCACCTCATCCGGGGGCAGCAGGGTGGGCTGTCCATCCACACTGTGACGAACAGAAGGATACAAGCGCTAATATCTCCACAGTCACTGCTGTGCAGGTGTGATCGTGTTACATCAGTTCATTTGTAACTGCAGTGCGAGCAAAAAAAAAAAAAAGGATACTTTACTTGTGATTTTCATAAAAGAAGAGCAGCGTGCAGTGATTTGGGTTTTTTTTGGCCTGAGGGTGTACCTGGTTCTGAAACAACTCACAGAAGCGCAAAAACAAACTTGCACGTCTGCACACGTCTGCCCACACTGTTCGTGTTAAATCATCCTCTCTATAGTCCTGATCTCGCCCCATTAGAATTTCACCAGTTTGGTCCCCTGAAAGCAGCTCTACGAGGACGAAGATTCACTTCTGATGAAGAAGTGAAGATGACGGTGCATTCGTGGCTCGCAACTCGGCATAAAACATTTTTTAATAAGTAAATCTGGTAAAAATTTAATATCAAATCGGAATATTTACAAAACCGCGATAATATAGTTTCAGGAGGTGACTTGTAAGTCCCATCACTTATATACAGTCAGCCAAAACATTTATAGACAATTAACTACATGTATTGCCATACTTTGTACATTGATAATATATATTTATATATGGTAATTATGATAGTTATATGATTATAATATTAATATAATATCAATATAATACACATTATTCTATTTTTCTTTTCCTGAAGTGTGCATACATTTCTTGGCTGACTCTGTGTGTGTGTGTGTGATACAGATACACAGACGGTATATATACACACGTGGACAAAATTGTTGGTACCCTTCGGTCAATGAAAGAAAAACTCACAATGGTCACAGAAATAACTTTAATCTGACAAAAGTAATAATTTTAAAAAATTCTATGAACGTTAACCAATGAAAGTCAGACATTGCTTTTCAACCATGCTTCAACAGAATTATTTAAAAAATAAACTCATGGAACAGGCCTGGACAAAAATGATGGTACCCCTAGAAAATACTGAAAATAATGTGACCAAAGGGACATGTTAATTCAAGGTGTGTCCACTAATTAGCATCACAGGTGTCTACAATCTTGTAATCAGTCAGTGGGCCTATATATAGGGCTCCAGGTAGTCACTGTGTTGTTTGGTGACATGGTATGTACCACACTCAACATGGACCAGAGGAAGCGAAGGAAAGAGTTGTCTCAGGAGATTCGAAAGAAAATTATAGACAAGCATGTTAAAGGTAAAGGCTATAAGACCATTTCCAAGCAGCTAGATGTTCCTGTGACTACAGTTGCACATATTATTCAGAAATTTAAGATCCATGGGACTGTAGCCAACCTCCCTGGACGTGGCCGCAGGAGGAAAATTTATGACAAATCAAAGAGACGGATAATCCGAATGGTAACAAAAGAGCCCAGAAAGACTTCTAAAGAGATCCAAGGTGAACTTCATGCTCAAGGAACATCAGTGTCAGATCGCACCATCCGTCGTTGTTTGAGCCAAAGTGGACTACATGGGAGACGACCAAGGAGGACACCATTGTTGAAAACAAATCATAAAAAAGCCAGACTACATGTTGACAAGCCAAAAAGCTTCTGGGAGAATGTCCTATGGACAGATGAGACAAAAATGGAACTTTTTGCCAAGGCACATCAGCTCTATGTTCACACACGGAAAAATGAAGCATATCAAGAAAAGAACACTGTCCCTACTGTGAAACATGGAGGAGGCTCTGTTATGTTCTGGGGCTGCTTTGCTGCATCTGGCACAGGGTGTCTTGAATCTGTGCAGGGTACAATGAAATCTCAAGACTATCAAGGGATTCTAGAGAGAAATGTGCTGGCCAGTGTCAGAAAGCTGGGTCTCAGTCGCAGGTCATGGGTCTTGCAACAGGACAATGACCCAAAACACACAGCTAAAAACACCCAAGAATGGCTAAGAGGAAAACATTGACCTATTCTAAAGTGGCCTTCTATGAGCCCTGACCTCAATCCTATTGAGCATCTTTGGAAGGAGCTGAAACATGCTGTCTGGAAAAGGCACCCTTCAAACCGGAAACAACTGGAGCAGCTTGCTCATGAGGAGTGGGCCAAAATACCTGCAGAGAGGTGCAGAAGTCTCATTGACAGTTACAGGAATCGTTTGATTGCAGTGATTGCCTCAATAGGTTGTGCAACAAACTATTAAGTTAGGGGTACCATCATTTTTGTCCAGGCCTGTTCCATGAGTTCATTTTTTTTTTAATAATTCCGTTGAAGCATGGTTGAAAAGGAATGTCTGACTTTCATTGGTTAACATTCATAGAATTCTTATTTATTATTACTTTTGTCAGATTAAAGTTATTTCTGTGACCGTTGAGTTTTTCTTTCGTTGACCGAAGGGTACCAACAATTTTGTCCACGTGTATAAATACAACAGTGTAAATTTTATCTTTGCAGTCGCTCTCTTAATATTTTTTCCCAAGCAAACTCTATCTTGGCATTAAGATCCAGTATCCAAGTCCTAGTAGAAATGCTGTAAAACCATTCATGAGTAAGGTAAAATTTTATTCAGTTTATCTTTTATTTTATTTATCTTTTTTTGGCCAGTTTTTGATTCAGGATGGATTCACACCTTTTAAATTACTTGGGTAAATTTCCAAATGTCAAAGGGTAAAAAAACGAGGAATTCCTTAAAAATATATTATATGTTCTGCAGGAAACAAACTGCTTTCATCCTTTTGCAAATATGATCGTGTTTTGTGAGTGTACCATCTTTTTCTTTATTTATAGTGCAATACCGCCCCCTACTGAATGTACTCCACAGCGGAGTGGGGATTTGAATACTGTAAGAAATATAGCTGCATCTGCACGAATCATTAAATCAAATTAGATATCACAAAAGCACGAAAAACTGAACTGAACCTAATCAACAGTCCACTTTCAATTCATGCCTGGTAAGCAACACATCAAAGAAAAATAGGCATGTGCACTCATGGAAATTTTAAACGAACACACTGTTCATCAACATAAACATTATATACATTACATCATATAACATGATATAGTTTATACTCATTATACCACTTGGTTTGATAATCACTCATCTATCCAGAGAGGGGTCAAAAGCTATTCACAGTAAAAAGAGAGTACACCCAGAACTTTACAACATTCCAGTTTTTTTTCCATAATGTACCTGCAGAAGTTGGTAGGGATGACCACCGCATAACCTACACACGTTCCTCCGAGGCAGTTACCCAGCTCATAAAAAAGCCCGTAAGCCAGAGACTCAAGAGGCAGAACCAGCAAGAACACACTGATGAACAGGCTGTTTGAAGGCTGGAAAAGGAAAATATCACGCTAAATGTTAATGTGAACACGTTAAACTACTATTTCTGGCTACTTCTGAATAGTTCAGAATTTTTTAACCATTTACCAGCTTTATAAATATTCTGTAATTAGCTATCTAGTAGCAGCAAATCAAGGCTTCTGGACTAAAAATATTAAAAATAACACACTGTAATAAAAAAAAGCAGATATCTTTTTCTAACAAATTTCATAATATATTTTATAACAACTGCAAACTATGGAAAAAATATTGTTAAAAAATATAATTTGCTCAGGATTCTTTTTTCTTTCCTTTTTACTGTATAATTTGTGTTAAAATGACTACATTTGGAATAGTCGTTTGAAGGCAATACTGTTGTTTGCTGCCATTTTTTATGTACTGTGTATTACAGAAATGTTTCATGCATTACAATACGTGTCTTCTCACCACGCAGCTGCACGACTAGCCGTTCAGTCAAATATAAAATACAAGAAAAGACCCACCTGCCATGAAAGAGCCCCGAGAACAGCAGTGGACACAAGGCTGAAGAGCACCAAGCGCTTTGAGACGAGGCAGAAGTGGCGCATGCCTTTGGAGGTCATCACCCTTTCCAGTGCACCAGGACTGGCCCTCTGAGCCAAACACACTCTCTGGCAGTCGCTCAGCTTGCTGTGAAATCCCCAGAGGGTAACCAGGAAGACCACATGGCAGATGATCCAGAAAGCACTGGAGGCAGAAAAAACCGGGATCACCACATACCACCGGTCCAGATCGCTGATCTTGAAAGCAGCCAGAACCAGGAACGTGATTTCAACAGCAAGCAGAGGCAGGAGACTGAGACGCCTCGAAAGACCTCCTCTCCTCAGAAGCGGGGACCAGCGCTCGGTCACAGAGAGCCCACCGAAGTACATATCCAAGACTGGCTCGCACACAAGGCGGACGAAGAAGCACACCAGCGCGAAGAGGTTCGTGGGAACATTAAGAGAGTTGAAGAAGAAGAGCGCCGTGACCACAGAGAAGCAGACGAGGTTAGGAAGAGCCAGGAAGGACTTCATTCGCAGGTCCACGAGCAGCGCGGCAGCAGCCAGGACCAGGACGATGAGGCTCATGGAGGCATGGACCACCTGCATGGTGCTGGCCGCGGCAAAACCCGTCAGCTCCAGTGTCTCCGCAGAGGTCAAAAGTGCTGGCCTTTGTCTGCTGCATGCGCAGATTCTTTCCACCAAAGCCCAGAGTGCTCTTATGGTCATGCTGGCTATCAGCATGTAACTGCTGATCTGCTCCTTTAAGTCATTTACAGAAGGGTTGTTGAGAAACCCAAGCAAACCCAGCAGGAACCCCAGCCAGAGGTGGAAAAGCACGAAACTGAGCCTCTCCATGCCGAAGTAGTAGTACAGAATGCTGGCTATACCCAGGACAAAAAGGGCCAGGATGAAGATGACCAGAAGGACTGTCTCTGATGTGCTCTCCCAGCGTGTATACAGACCCAGGCATATCGCCACGAGGAGGTTAAGGTTAGACAGATAGCCCAGGTAGCGGATGAGCGACCACACACTCACCCCGGTGCGAAGCTCCTCCAGTCGGCTCATAGCGGCGTAAAGCGTGTGGCTGAAGCAGTAACGGAGAAGCCTGCACATCGCTGGAGGTCCACACACTCCAACACACTCAGTCAGGTTTTAACCTTCATCCTCACACAGATCTGTAAATCTCTGACTCAGCGAAAGACTGCAAACTTCTGCTTCTTACTCATTGGCGCTTAGCTAACTCCGTTAGCTTCCAGAAGTGCAAAATTGTGTGGACGAGATTCTTACAAACCTGTTTGGACACAACTTCGGATCACAATAACATAAAAAGAAAAAAAAAGCTGATGTTTCCACCCAAAATAACAAAGACAATGCTAACCGGCTATTTATTTACCAGTAATTACTACAAGTAAAAAACTAAAATAAAGTGAGAATAACTACAAACAACGGAGTATACTTGGGAATATGTTTGTCAGCAAGTAGTTGAGAAACTTTTCAGACTTTTGTAATAACAATGAAATAATACATTCTGTAAGTTACTTTACACACTCTAGCTAAGCACTTTGAAAAGTTTCCTCGATGTCCGCCATTTTTTCCGGGTTACTAACAAAAAAAAAAAAAAAACGGAAAGCCTGTTGGGACACACAGAAAAAGCGTTTGGTTTATACGCGTGTTCTACACTTGAGAACGCGTTCGTGTATTTGTTTAGCAGAAGTACCCGCTGTTGGCGGGAAACGAGTTTGTGGAAATAGTTCAAAGGTTAAAGCTTTAATCAGTGATATTGTTTTTCAGGTTGACGCCCATGTACATGCCTGCCTGCTACAAAGATGAACCCCTCAATTAATTTATTTATTTATTTTATTTCACAAAGTTTTGTTTGGTGTGACATATTGGTTTCCACAGGATTGGTGGTTAAAAAATAGGAAATTGTACAAAATGTACCTAGTTCACAGAAAGATTTTGAATCCACTGTTATTTCATCTTATAACAATCGATAGGAAAGATAGGGTATAGAAAAGTTTATGTTTACGCCTTGTTTACACCAAGTTGTATTTCCTTCATGATTAGACAAATACACTCCCAGTCTGGTAATCGGAGAGTGAATCACAGATGAGAAACTGAAAAAATAGATCAGATAAATAGTTTTGTCTTAAAGCGACTCCAGCGCGTTAAAAATTCACTTGTACCACTTCAGCGCTGTTATTCCAGCCAAAGTGAACATATCAACTAATCCCAGTTAAGGTTATCTTTTCTAATTAATATCTATTGGTACAGATGTGTGTTTACATTGAGTAGCTTATTAGTAGCTTGTTTTAAAGTAGATTATTAAATCCAACACATTTCGGTGATTTCACTTATAGTGCAGGTTAAACTTCAGGCAGATATCTAAGAACTGCAAACGTTTCATTGAATTCTGTCCAGCCAGTTTTGTGTGACACTGTGACAAACATTCAGACAGAAAGCTTTCTGTGACTGGTTTCAGGTCCTCCAGTGTATGAAACGTTAAGATATCAGTCAGAGAGCGAGTTCTGACCAGTGTACAAAGAAAACATTTCTTTTGTTTATTTAGAGAAGAATGCACTGTAGTCATACACTCAGTACAGACCCGGGCATTTTAAGGCCCGGGGGCCAAATACGGCCCGCGGCCCGACTCTGACTGGCCCGCCAAAGGTTGCTTGGAATTAAGAAAATAAAACCTACTTTCAAAATTTTGCATAATGCATGGACTAAAACAGCAGTGCTTTTCCTTTGGAACCTGTTTACTGTGTGCGTGCGTCGTTTACGTACAGGTACTCTGAAACAAGTCCGAGTGCATGTGATTAGCAACAAGTCATTGCAATGGTATCCCTTCAAAATGTTTGCACATGCCTAAAAAAGAAAAGGTGGACGCTGAAGGCTGCGGTTTCAAGAAAATATGGACTACTAAATATTGATTTACTGAAGTCGGGGGTAAACCCGTGTGCTTAGTTTGTGGAGAGCAGGTCGCCATATTTATGGAGTACAATGTGAGTCGGCATTACGAGTCGAAGCATCCGGCCCTCTACAATATTTTCCGCTTCTCATTTGGCCCCTGGGGAAAAACAATTGCCCACCCCTGCTCTAGTAGATGTTTTCAATATGCTTATGTCACAATATTTATTTCCACCCAGTTTCTCCTCGAGATCTTGTACTGATGATGGGAGAATCGGAAAGTCTCGTCCTGCACATCCTAAAGATTCTCAACAGGGTTATAGTCAGGACTCTGTGTTCGGCCAATGCATGTGTGAAAATGATATCTCATGCTTCCTGAAGCACTCTCTCACTCACCGTCTATACTGGGTTGCAGGGGGCCTGGAGCCCATCCCAGGAGACTTAGACTCGTGCTCATTCACAGACTACGGGCAATTTGGGAACTCTAATCATCTGCATGTCTTTGGACTGTGGGAGGAAACTAGAGTACCCGGAGGGAATCCTCCAAAGCACAGGGAGAACATGTAAACTCCGCGCACACAGACCTCGAGGTGGGAATTGGACCGAGGCCCCAGTGCTAACCCCTAAGCCACCATGGTGTTCGGGCATTGTCATAATTGAATATGCCAATACCATGATGGAAAGAAAAAAAAATCCATTGATGGAAAAACCTGGTCATTCAATATATATTCAGTATATTGAGGTCATCAGCTGACAATTTGTTAACGTTCCTGAACCTAGCCCTGCCACAGGGAATGAGGTGTACGTATTTAGCAACAATATTTAGGTAAGTGGTGGGTGTCAAAGAAACATCCGCATGAATAGCAGGATCTAAAGTTTCCCATCAGAATATTGGCCAAACATCACACTGCCTCAACTGACTTGCCTTCTTCCCACAGTTCGGGGCCATCTCTTCCTCAGGAAAGCTGCACACACTTACCAGGCTTGTCCATATGATATAAAAGAAAACATGATCCATCAAACCAGGTCACCTTCTTCCATTGCTCGGTGGTTCAGTTCCCTTGTAAGCGCTTTTGGCAGTGGACATGGGACAGCATGGAGACCTGGACCGGTCTGCAGCTATGCAGCCCCATACGCAAACAAACTAAAATGCACTTTGTGTTCAGACACCTTTCCATCAGAACCAGTATTACTCTCACTCACTCACTCACTCATCATCTATACTGCTTAATCCTGTATTCAGGGTCACGGGGGGCCTGGAGCCTATCCCAGGAGACTTAGGGCACATGGCAGGGTACACCCTGAACAGGGTGCCAATCCATCGCAGGGGACAGACACACACACATACACTCACTCATTCACACACTACGGGCAATTTGGGAACGCGAATTAGCCTAACCTACATGTCTTTGGACTGTGGGAGGAAACCGGAGTAACCGGAGGAAACCCACCAAGCACGGGGAGAACATGCAGACTCCATATGCACACAGAGACGGGAATCGAGCCTACACAACTGTGCCGCCAGAACCAGTATTAATTTTCAGCAATTTGAGTTATAGTAGCCCTTCTAATGGATCAGACTAAATGGGCCAGCCTGTGCTCCCCTTCATGCGTCAATGAGCCTTGGCCACTCATGATCCTGTGGACGATTCACCAGTTTTCTTTTCTTGGAAAAGAAAGGGAACATCCTAGAAGAGCTACATTTATGTGTAGCCTAATTCAATTAAATTCTATTTGTATAGCACCTTTAACAATCGTCTTTTTTGCAAAACAGCTTTACACAATTTAAAGGAAATTATGGAAATTTGTATGAAATGTGAAGAATGTGTATAAATCAAAATGATGGAATTGGTGGCATTGTAAAGAGATAATCAGTGTTATTTACTTCACCTGTCAGGGATCATATATATATAAATAAGAGAGAGATTAATAAATTAATAAACACATACAACCCAAATCATATTTATGTATATTTTATTAACATTTTGTATGTGTAACCAACACTCTCATTTAGAAAGGAGCAGGTTGCAACAACAACAAAAACAAAAAAAAACAAACACATACTGATAGTTCTAAACTCCAATGCTAAAGAGAAACCGTGCACATAGGACCAAGTAAGGACAATTTTTTTTGTAAATATCTGATATTCTGATGAACAAAGTACATGCTTAACAGAAAGCCTATGCGACTACACTAACGCAATTAAAGTGACGATATTAAGTGGTGATGATCATCACCGTTTGGCTTCTGCCTGATTCCAGGAATTGTCCGTCTTGATGCACCAAACCACATTTTCTCTTTATTCCAGTCTTCGTAATTGTAAAAATACAGTTCATGATAAAAAGGCACCAGTTTTTCTAACAGATTCTTTATTAAAAGACACAACCAGGGTTCCAGGGTGTTCCTCCACCACAGACACACTTACTGGGGGGGGGGGGGGGGGGGGGGGGGGGGGGGGGAACCCTCAACAAGTATCAAAGCTTTTCTAGCACCCTCAAAAGTGACTTGTGTTTTTCAAAAACGTGTCAGACTGCAATTATACATACAGCCACTCAAATAAAGCTTTAAGACTCACTCATTTTGGATAGATTAATAAGAGCTGTTTTTGAAAAAAAAGGTGTTAAGTACTCTTGTGTGCGTTTTCAATTGTAAAGAATCTCTGCCAGGATAAGAATATGTTTTTGCGATAAAGCACATTATTGTCATTATGGTGAATAATCAGGAGCTCTTATTAAAAGGTCTTCAAAGAGAGTGTTCTTAAACAAGTGCAACTGCTGCAGTGAGAGGAAAACTGCCGATTTCACAGTGAAATACAAAGAGGACATTAAGCACTTGATACAAATACATGATATGAGAAAAACCTCACTGAGGTTAATCATCCAAAAACACTTTCAAAGGATTAAAGCATTCTTCAATCATGTTTTCTTTGTTTTTAAGTAGGTAATGCTCAGTGTATGTATGAAAGAGCTAAACATGTACAGTCAATTATGCAGTCAATATAACAGCGCAAAAATGATTGAAAATTTAAAGTGTTGAGCTTAAAAACTCAAAGAAGCAAACTACAGTATTCAATATTCGGAAAAGCTATGGCAAATGTTTCTTTTTGTGCACTGAATCAAAGGCAGATATCTACTGGTTATATGTTGTTTTTTTCTCCAGTTATCGTACACAACTTAGTTTACAGCTAAAATACATTCTGTGCTCTTTCGCAAACAACCATACAAACAAACAACCCGTAAAAAAACAACAACCTCCAAACCTACCTCACAGTCAGTCTTCTCAAATTGTTCTTATGACTACGACTACTTTGCATAAAACCGTACCGTGTAGATCAAACTTTTTAGGAAAGACGCATACAGTCTCAGTGTCGCGCAAGTAAACACACAAAAATGCTACAAATATCACGTCAAAGATGCTTTCGTAAAACCCAACAAGGAGTGCATTCTACAGCAGCTAAACGATCGTGAAGAGATTAAATGATGCTGCGCAATAACTACTCGATCTACTGTATTCTTAGCCAGTGTGACAGTGTGCAAGTCTACGATACAAAAAAGTTATTCGTTGCTTTAAAAGCGTTTCTTGAAAAGAATTCTCTCCAAATCGCACCATTCAATTAAAAGAGAGGGGAAAAAAAGCACTGGATAACAGCGGACAAATCCTGAGCGCGCTCACCAGATCAACCCGTTTCAGTCTCACCACTGTGTGGATTATATTTAAACGTGTAAAAAGCTTTGTCTTTTACTCATTAAAAAACTCCACACCACAAAAAGTGTAAACATCCTTTCTCTCTTAATTTAACATACGCCGCGTCTCTTACGTGTCACTTAAGCACCAGCGACATTAAACGTTTTGTTCATGAGCACAAATGGAGAGCGTTAGGTAATCATCTAAATCAGAAACCCAGACTGGCCTGGGGTCACAGAGCAACATGGGAGAGATGGACCTGTCCAGCTTTCCATGGCACATGACATGTTCGTCTGTATAAACTGTGCAAACTGCATCGTTTCACGTAGAAAGAAGCAGGAGGAAAAAAAAAGAGTTGGGAGCTTGCTTGTAAAAAGCATCAAGGATAAGAAAGCTTTATTACTTTGCCAACACGACTGTGAGGCAGCAACGCTGGGCAAAAACCGGGTTTCAGCTGTACAGCAAAATGGGGTCCTCCAGTTCATGGAACGGCGCCGAGCCGCTCTGACTCTCGCCCGAGTCGGAGTCGTAGGACGCCTCGGGGAGCTCAATGAAACTCTGCGCCAGCTGCTCGTCCTCAGAGTCGGAGCGTAGTGGCTGACACGATTCTCTAAACGCATCGTCTTCGTCGAGCGTGCCGAAATCCTGTGGGATGTACAGCATCTCGGGGTAGTTGTGACTCACCAGGTCACTGCTGGTAGTGACCGAGACCTTGCGGAAGGCCAGCATGTGCATGTGGGAGAATTTGACGTATTTGTAGCGCTTGAAACCTAATGACTCGATGGCCACGCGCCAGCTGCGCATCATGAGCGCGTGCCGACCCTGATGCGACGAGTCCGGTGTGATGATCAGGAGAAGGCCGTGCAGTGCGAGTAGCTCGTGGGCTTTCTTGCAGCAGAGCCAGCGTTGGTAAGGGGAGGGAAAGTAAGACAGCAGTAAAGAGAACACCACCACGTGAAAGAGCTGCCCCGGCAGTGTCTCGATAGGATCGTGCAGTTGGCGCAAAAACGCGTCGAGCGCGTCGCTCGCTAACTGCAAAGGCTGCTGGAGCTGCAGGTTCAGGAAGTCACACTTGTACACGCTCTAGAGTCGTAAAGAAGAGCAGAAGACACAATAATTGACTGTGCAAGGTAGTTTATGAAGTTACAGAAGTCATCCAAAATAAAAGGCAAGCTGGATCGATAACAGATAACAGATTTAGGTGAGATAAAAAATACTGGGTGTACACACCTCGACCGCAGGCACTATGTCAATTCCTACTGTGAGGAACTCATCAAACCTCAAGAAAGGATTGAAGCAACTGCCCACGTCAAGTAGATGCAGCTTGTCGTTTCGGAAGTTGAAACTAAAAAATAATAATAATAACAATAATTGTTATAAAAACTGTAATTTTAATTACCTAAATCAAGAAAAGGTCTGGTAATTTCAGCTAGCTAACTGATTACTTAAATATGAAACTCTGGAAAAAAGTAATCTTGCTGTGGCCAGTTGTCGTACTGTACATTACTGTGCAACATAGGGAACTCTTTGTCTTGCTTTCTTTTCTGTAAACAGCTTTATCTCAGTGCTGAAGGGCCAAAAACAGAGCTCTGTCACTATAACAAAGTTTGAACTTTATGCGGGCACCAGTTGACTCATTTTCAGTTTTGCGACACGGCACAAATCTTTATGCCAACAGAGAAATGCAAAATTAGCTTTAAGTATTAAAGTATTTATTAAAGTATTAATAAGTATTTTCCGCCATGTTAATAAAGCAAAATAAAATCATAAATATTATATTCATAGTAATACAAGCAAGAAATGGTTGAATATATTTTAAGCACATACACTGTGTGGGTAATTTCCATACATTTTACTGAAATTTAAGGGATCGAGTTCATGCCTCTGTGACTGAAAAACATAAGGATTCATTTTATTGATTGATAAAGCCCAAAATGTTACATATCCTTCATGTCTGAAAAAGGGTTTTATAAACAATAGTCAGTAGAGATTTAATGATTTGAAGCTTGAATCATACTTCCTGTTACAATACTGTATTTAGAAACCTGGCTACTGAAGCCTGTAGTGAGAAGTGTCACAGACCTGGGCTGAGAGAAGTCTGCACTTAAAGGTGTCTGCCCAGTGTCAGCTGCAGCATGTTTCACAGCCTTCGCATCCTTCTCCAGCATCTTCTTCATTCCACCATCCATAAAGTACTCCTGACAAACACTAAGAGAAGAAAAAACACATGCTCCATAATCATTTTTGCAGAGAGCTTAATCACCATCACCACCACCACCACCACCCCCCAACATTTACTCTCAGTTTTCAGTGAATGAAACCGCTATGGGTGTACGCATCTTACAAGAGACAATCAGGTTTGAGTGTGGACATTTGTCCCATGTCTTGTTTAACATGAACTTGTTTAAGGGCGTTTTCACATTAGGGTCCAGGGATTGTTTACAAGCACAATTGACCTCAAAGTCTGGCTCAGTTTGATCAGTTAGAACACAATCATTCCGTGCTCAGAAACCATGCCCTTTTGAAGAGTTGGTCTCAAGATAATTTTTTTTTTCAATTATATACAATATTTACAGTGGAAAACAGCTCTGAGACAAAAATGGAGTCTGGGATTCCCCTCACGATTTAAAGGCGCAGAGACAACACTTACATTTTACATTTGTGAGAGATTCATTTCCTTAGGTGCAGTTACAGTTTTTGGTCACATGATGGCAGTGTTGAGAAAGGGGAAAGATTTAGCCAAATGGATTGGTAAGCTTTACATTGCATATTAGTGTCAAATGTGTATAAGACTCACTTTGTTGAACTTAAGAACAAAATCCGACTTACGAATATGATCCTGGAACTGAACTCGTTCATAAATCGGGGACTAACTGTAATATTAAGCATAGCGTGAAAGTTAACTTCATTGTTCTCTTCTTCTCTTGTTTAATAACGCCTCACAAACCAAATGGGTAAATACTGCCACCTGCTGTACCACAGAGTATAAATACGAAAGCGTACCCAAGAGCGGAGAGCAAACCCAATGTGAATGTGGGGTGAGTGAGGAGGGGTTGAGGGGTGACCACAGTACAAATCAATCGTGCCTAACGTGAAAACACCTTAAGATAACATCTGGTGTTTGTCATACCTGCGGCACCACTCGATGCGTCCCTCTCCATCACATTTCTTGGCCCAGTGGTTATCGGCGAGACTCTTCATGGCAACAGCATATTCATTCAGAGTCTGCTCATCCTCGCAGTGCTCACGCCAGATCTTATCAAAATCACCCACTGCAGATAAAGAGACAGAGTGTGTAAAATACTCCATGATAATAAGACAACGATGCAGGATCAGCACATCATTTGCTTAAAAAAAAGTCCTGGGTTAAGTTATGATATGACATCTTTTTTTTAATCTATTCCAAGTTATTTACTCCAGAAGTTTTTAATCCCTTTTGTGTGCAGCTGTGAAACCCTCAAAATTTCCCAATGTGCTTTATTTTGATCTCTTGTTTCTAAATCATACTACAACAAACTCTCCACAAAGGCTGTACTGAAAATATAATCCATGTACTGTATTACACTGCAGAAATGTGAATAACACATTGCATAATGAAAATGAAATTGTCCTTCAACTTTCACTACCAACTAGTCTGTTTAAGTAGCCAGTTAATCCTGTGATACCATAAAACTGAGACATTTTTCAGACTAGTTTATCACACTATTTACATGTCACAATGTAACACTGTCCTCAATATGGAACATAAAACTGCTTTTTGCAGTACATAAAATGTTTTGCAAAATTAAAAATAATCCAGAAGACCAAATTAGAAAGAGGCGGCTTCACATGGCACAAAATATTTTTGAAGGGGAGGCTAGTGTTTTTGTTTATACAGGAGCAAAACTCTTGTTGCTACAAAACCTGCCCTGTATACAGTAGAAAGTCAACATCCATGAAATCACTGAACACCTCAGAAAATATGCCAGTTTCATACAATATGAACTGTGTGTGCTTACATTACAATAACGGTAATATGAATTAAATTACAATAACACATCATTAACATGTAACTAGATGAAAACAAACAAGCCACAACAAAATATAGCAAAGTTTTACCTACTCTTGCAACTGGAGAGTGATTGTTCTCAAACCTGAGAAGAGCCGGTACCACACGCTTTACGATCATTTAATAAATCTCACGATTACTATCAATAACTACGCAACAAAAATATCTTGGCTCAACAAACTTTCACTCTCAAAAATCCAAGCAAAGTTTGTGAGCTTTAAAAAAAAAACCCTGTGCGGCACCTCATGACCGAGTGGAAAACACAAGTCTTATCTGATTTGAAGAAAATTTGATCTAAAAAAAAAAAAAAAAAAACAGGAGCAAAGGGACAAACTGTGCTTCCCTCTTCGGTTAAAATATAATTTCAGAATGCTCAGCAGACTTCATCATGCTTCCCTGATTACCCATCGTGGGTCTGAATGGACTACTGTGTGCAGAGTTAAAGAGCTCAGCTCTTAAGCAAGAAGATTTGGAAAAGTGCCATAACGCCATGGGCTGCTGAAATACAGGGTAGAAAAGGAAAATAAGTCGGGGAGTGGAAATTTGTTTTTTAGCAGCGTTTGCATTTTTTTTTTTAACAAGCATTTCCTAGTAACTGGTCAAATCAGGTTTAAGTACATGTTCAGTTTATTTTTCTATATTGTATAAAAGCTGAAAACTAAAATATTGCCTACAATATAAAAATACTGATTAAGTACTGAATCAGAATGTATTTATTTATCCGCTCCCTACCTGCCATATGCACTTTGTTCTATACTAGACACCATCTGTTCATTACATGGTGACCTTGAAATAATTCATCACTGCACCTTCATTATCATTGTCTAGTGTGCACAAGTCTGCCCTCCAGCTTTAAACTGCACTTTATGCACACTGATCTAGTACACTAATGTAACTAAGTATTTTTAAGACTTTAACTTGTTTGAGACAAATCAGACAACGCAATTAGTGGTATTAAATCAAATTCAAATTCGCAATCCTGAAACATCTAATCAAATCCAATGCCTAGCATTCCAGTTACTGTACACGCAGGACCTACACCAGGCAGCATAGAATTAGACCTAGGACTAGAAAGAGGAGCAAATATATTCAGGCCAAACTGCTAGCTACTAGCTACAGTTGAAAGAAAAATCCAAACCAGACTCATGGGCCAAAACTGATGTCACAAAGCCATTTCACTAGAGACAGAGGGACCTGGCACTGACTCGTGTGTAAGGTCACTACACCAAAATCAGAATACTTCCATGGGTCTAGCTAAGGGGTGGCCAGTGCCACCCTAGTACGAAACAATGGCACACCAGTTGTTGTTATTTATTATTATTATTATCTTGACATGGCAGTCAAGAAACCACCAATGCCTCTTGCTAGACTATATATATATATATATATATATATGTAGCAATACACAGTCATTTTCTATGAATGTTGTTTGATATTTTGCTCCACCCTAAAGACTGCCACCCCAATACGCTATACTATACCTATCCTGGCCACCCTACTGTAAGAGGTCTGGTCACTCCCCCCTGCAGGACAGAGTTTATATCCTGTATAACTTCCCCTGATAACTCCACTTTGGGGGAGAATAAAGCCTGGGGCATTACCAAACTAACGAATTATTTACCCATTATTATATATTATCCACTCCAGCGGGACGGGTCATGACTCGTTCCTTCACAGTACTAACGGGTGAATTTGTTAGATTTGAGGTGAATGTGCAGTTTTGAAACTCAGCTTCAGTACTATATAAAGTTCTTATTTCATGCACTTTTTTCTGCACCCGAAATGTTCGAATGTTTTTCAATGCATTCGAAATGCGACACATCTGTGTAACAGGTAGTAAAAACGGGAAGCAGTTCTGCTGAGCCAGTTTTATTATTAGTCTGGCTGAGGTAATAAACGCAACCTTAACGTCAGACGCTAGCAAGCTGGCTAACACATTTGATAACAAGTTTAGAAACATGACGACTCAATGGCAACACAAAATCCACTCCATCAGATTAACTCCACTTAACCGATTTTTTAGTTTTCCTGAGAATGTTATAATAAAATAATAATGCCAGATACGTGCTATCTCTGCTAGCTTAACGCTAGCCGGACTGGCTAGGCGCTTCACCTTCAATATATTTCCTCCGTAGTTTTCGGTGGACGCGTTTCACCACACCGGACAGCTTCTCCTGCTCGTCCCGCTCACACAGCGCGTCTGTCCGTACGCCGGGTTCGGACTCGGGCTCTGCAGAGACGCTGGACTGGTGCTCCATGACACTGACGCTGTGGGGTCGCTGCTGCTGTTGCTGTTGCCGGTCGCGCGCCACCGGGCCTCGTGACGCACGAAGCGCGCGACATTCACGCGCGTCCATGTCAACTGAGCGGGCGCGCGCCGCGCATTCTCCAGTATTCTACAGTAGCTAGGTATATTCTACAACATACGCCTCATTGTCCTAAATACTTCACTTTCTATTCATATTAAATCTCGTTTTAAGTCCTTACAGCAGACTTTATAATACAATCAACCCAATTTTAGAGTAAAATGGTGTCATGTTTGGAATTCCATCCATCCATCCATCCATCTACTGTACAGTAGCAACCTCTGTACTTCTGTGGAGGTCAGTGGTGACCATTGTATTCATTACCATTTTTAGGATCTCTGGTCAACCTTTACACACATTCACACACTACAGGAACACCAGTTAACCTAATCGGCATGTATTGGACTGTCGGAGAAAACTGGAGTTGCCGGAGGAAAGAACATGGGTGAACATGCAAACTCCATGCACACAGACCCCAAGGCAGAAACGAACCCTCAGCCTTGGAGGTGCAAGACGACAGTGCTATGTTTGGAATCCAAACATCCTCCTCATCATCATCATCAACCATACCGATTTATCCTGTATACAGGGTCACGGCAGGGGGGCCTGAAGCCTATCGCAGGAGACCTAAGGCACATGGCGGGGCACACCCTGGATGAGGTGCCAATTCCTTACAGTGTACATACACATACATACAATCACACACTCATTCACACACTGCAGGCAATTTGGGTATGCCAATTAGCCTAATCTGCATGTCTTTGGACTGTGGGAGGAAACCAGAGCACCTGGAGGAAAACCACCAAGAACGGGGAGAACATGCAAACTCACAAGGTGACAGTGCTGTGTTTGGACTGCAGAGAGTGTTAATCTAAACCTCTGTTCTGCAGCTGTGCTCAAGGTCAGAAATGTCCTCCTGGGCACCATTAGCTGTCTTCATCTAGGTTCATTCTGTGATTTCATTATGAGTTGTATCTTTCATTACTTCTGTGAATGTGGACTCTTTCAAAACTAATTTTTTTTATTAAGTGTTACTTTTTTTCACTTTATGTTTATTAAGTTCAAATCACATGTGTATACTAGCCCACAGATACACTTTTGCACTAGCATGGCAAAATCCTTCTCTACAGTACATTTTAATAAAATGTCAGCACTGAGAGAGGGTTTTGTGCTGCACTATTACTGGAGAGCTTATTATTAACTTAGATATTGCAGGATCAAGAGTCATCCTCAGTAGGTTTAAAACACACACCCAGGAACACTGGAAAATATTTTCAACAACATACACTGGCTGGCCAAGAAAAAAAGTTGCACTTTTTTCATCGGAACTCCTTTAGCTTTGAATACGGCTTGTAAGTTGACTTGTTTTCACGACCTTATGCAACGTTACAACATTTTTTCCATCAAGATTTTCACTCATTTTAGCTGATATCTTATATTGATGATAACAGAGTTGAACCGCTCTGTAAAGTCTCCTCCAGCACATTGAAAAATCTTTCTATAGTGTTAAGAAAAAAGGCTTTGGTTGCCAATTCATGTGTGATTCCTCATTCTCCAAGAGTCACTCACAGATTGAGCCAGATGAATCTCTGCATTGTTGTCCTGGAATATGCCTGTGGCATCAGGGAAGAAAACTCCATTGATGTGATACACCGTTCATTCAGTACATTCACGTCATCAGCTAACATTATATTGCCACATATCATAACATCATAACACTGCTTCCAGAGGCTTGTACAGTGGGTCCTATGTATGATGGGTGTATCGCTTTGTGTGCTACCCTTCTTACCCTGGCAACCCATTGCTCTGGAATAGAGCAAATCTGAACTCATCAGACTACATGACCTGTAAATCTGAACTCATCAGACTACATGACCTTTTTCCATTGCTCCAAAGTGCAATCTCCCTAGCAAATTGAAGTCTTTTTTTCTGATTAATCTCACTAACAAGTAATTTTATGGCCACACAGCTCTTTCACTATCAAACATAGCTGTGGTTTCTTCTGTAAACCTATTTACACTGCAATTTATCAGACGTTTTTTTTTTTTTTTTTTCGATCACATTGCTACTGTGTTGGACAATTCTTAACCCAATTCCAGTAATTTCAGTAATTTTTTTCAACAAATATTCACATATTATCTTAAATACATCAGTGTTTATACTGAAACATTAATATGGAATTACAGTGGAACCTTGGATTACGAGCATAATTCGTTCCGGAAGCAAGCTCGTATTCCAAAACACTCGTAAACCAAATCAAACCTTCCCATAAGAAATAATGAAAACTCAAATATTTGGTTCCACAGCCCAAAAAATTAAATACAGAAAAATAATTAAGACAATATAAAGTAAAAATAAAACAAATTAACCTGCACTTTACCTTTTAAAAAAGTAAAAAAAAAAAATCCCAACAGATAAATGAACCAGCACCTTACCTTTGAAAAGAATCGCGACAGAGCAAAGTTTCTGTGTAGAGCAGAGTGTGTGTGTATGTGTGAAGCCGGGGAGGGGGGGGTGTAAAGGCGAGAGAGTGTGTGTGTGTGTCGGTGTCAAAAAACTTGGCACTCGTAAACCAAGACATGCTCGTTTTTCAAGTCAAAATGTATTAAAAATCTTTGCTCGTCCTGCGGAACACTCATAAACCGAGTTACTCGCAATCCGAGGTTCCACTGTACTATGTTTATTCAAACTGCTCTGAGATCAGCTCTAACAATCACATAACATAAATGTCAGCACAGATAGCACATATATATCTAGCTAACATGCACAAATTACACTTCAATGACGATGCATGCCATGCAGCCCATATTATAATAACAGAAGAATAACATAAGCATATCATGAACATAATATAAGCATGACATAAGCATAAAGTTGATTTGGATCATTGTTAATGCCTGTTCATCAATGTTATTTTTGTTACTTCACAGTGCCATTAAATTCTCAAATCTGGCTGTTGATTAATTTTCCGTACTAGCAGTTTTGACAACATCGCCAGCTTCCAAGTAAATCTCTGGTTTATATTAAAGCACATGTAATACAGCATCATTTCTAAAGTAACAACTCATTCACAGGCACTTTTAGGGAAGATTCACATCATAGTCTATGGTTACTAATAAATATATTTAAAAATGGTCATTTAACAAGAAACGCTCGGTATATAATCAACATGGTGATGCATTCCTATGCGGAAGGAGTCTCCAGTGTTAGTGTTTTCTAAAGGTTACTTAGGTTTTCACCAAGACAGAGTCCACAGGACAGAGAATTTTGAGAACCTTTCCAGTTTCTCTGCTACATGACTGCATTAGTTTTGTCTTTGACAAGAAAAATCAAGGTATGTGTTCAGTTGTTCACTGTATTCAGTTTTGTATTTCCAGCTTAACATGGTATGAAAGATGCATAAAGGGAACTTGACCTGAGGAGTGTTATCTTACAACACAAATGGGTTTCATTTATATGTAATATTTAAAGATGGCTGTAAGTAATACTATCAAAAACATAGTTCCCATTTAGCACCCAAGCTGCATATACAAATCTGTTTTGCATTCTCATGTTGTACTGAAAGAGACCTGTATGAGTCTATATACGCGAACAAACAAATACAACTAAAATACAGATAATGGCCCATAATTAGGAAATTCAATTTGCAAACCAATAAAAGTCTTGCTGGGTCAAGTACCTTTCAAAGGCTCTCTCTGTACTTGAAAGTAGAGCCAATAGAGGGCAAGAAGGTAGAGTCCAAAGCATGCAACAAAGTCCCAAACATAGGCAGTAATTAAAAAAACAACAAACAATAGGGTGTACACAATAATTCTTTGCATATTATCAGAAGATAAGAACTCTCTCCACCATAAACAATTCGGTTCACTGACCCCGTCCCCTTTGTCCGATAGAGCTAGAGGGTCTCTCTCTATATCCATCATTTCCTCGTTTGTCACATCCTCATCCATATATTCTGAAATTGAAGGCATGGGAGATGGTATTGTCAATGTTCTGCTTATGGAGTGCCTCTTTCCCATATATATTCCATCTGTAAGTCCTAACTGCTGTGTGTTCTTCAGTCTGAGGACACACAGTTCCATTTCATCATCGCTTACAGATTCTGTGGAGGCACTGTCATCCATGTTCTCAATCTGCTTCTCTAGTTCAGTATCAACCTCACCAAGACCAACTCCTGCCACATGTTTTGTGTCTATTTGGCAGCTCACATCTTCCCCTCCATCCGCAACTTTCAAGCTGCTTTCTGCCTCTTTATCTCCATCACTATTTGGTGTCAGAGCTTGCTGAAATGGTTTGGTTCCACTGAACATTTCTTCCTCACCAATTAAGTGGCTTTCACTTACTGGTTGCTCAGATGTCTGTTCCAAACCTGAGTTTTGCTGTTCCTGTCCATCATGTAGATGAACATCTCTAATGAAAGAGTTTATATTAGGGATGCTTTGTAGTGTAGCCACTGATGTGACTCCACTGACCGTCTCCCGCTCCTCAATTTCTGCTTCAAGAACTTCTACCTCCTCCCATTCCCCAGTGCTCCTTGTTGGCTCCCCATCGTTTTCCTTTTCATTCCTTTTTCCTTCTCCTTCGTCATCCTCTGTGTAGTCTGACTCACAATTACATTTGTCCTCATAACTTAATTCTACTTTTTCATCATTTTCTTGTTCGTCTTTTTCTATGTGATCTGCTTGTTTGTCTTCTTGCTGTTCTTCTTTCTTTTCTAATTGTTGCTTTACTTCTCTTATATCTTTTGCTTCCTCTGATTGCTTTTCTGTCATATCTGTAAATTGCTGTTCTTCATTTGTAGCAGGATTGTTTACTTGGACATTTTCTTGAACCTCTTCCTCTTTTTGTGAGACAGCTTCAGGATTGTCAGGATTGCTACTAATATTAAACATAGCTGTATCTTTATCTAAAAGTTCATCAAAATAAGAAGCACAATTTAAACATAAAATATCGTGTTCTTTATTTTTATTGATTTGGCTGGCGTCTATACGGTTTGGTGAGATCTCATCTAAAGCTACACCTTCTGAGCCCATTTCTGTCTGAATAGTTTCAGTGTCCATTCCCATTTCTTCCCTTTCACCACCATCATATCCTTCACTTGGATTTGATTCTTTTTCAACTTGAACACGATGAGAACTATGACTGTTTATCAGATTTGCGTCCTCCGTAGTTTGGAACTCGGGAACAGTCGTCTCCAGGTTTTCACTAAAGAAAATGGTAGCTTCAGTTCGAGGTTTGATGTTCACTTGTGTCAGATCCTGAGAGAGAGACGAAGCGTCACTTTGGATAATTTTAGATGTGACATTTGATAAAATGTCAGAATGGAACGGAGCAGAGTCGGGCATGGGAGCGCGGCTTTCCTCCAGGCACTCGATATGAGTATTCAAGGTTTGCTCTGATGTTTGGTCTTCCTGGTTCTGCATTCTATTATCGCTAATTTGAGTTTTAAAAGATGTCTGGGTGACTGATCTGCTCTCAGAGTGTGTATTTTCAATCATTATAGCTGATAAGGGCGTGGCAGGTGTTAGGCCTTCTTCTGACTCTGTGGGTAAAATTGCACTGTCTCTACATATCAGCTGTTGCTGTAAAGTGTTCAATGAATCTTCACTACAGGGGCGTTTGTTTTCTCGTGAAAATTCGGAATCGTCCAAACATTCGTTCTGCACAATAATAATTTCTGCCTGATCAATTGTAGATTCTTCCCCGAAAACTGAGGGCAGGTGTTCTATTGAATGTTGTCTCTCTATAGGTTGTGCAGTTTTTGATTCCAAACTGTCATCATCCACCAGATCGTCATTGATATCTGGCAAAGCGCTGTCCTGCAAATCAATTTCTACACCAAGTATAGTTTTCACACTGGGAAAAGATACATCATTTTCAGTAGTGCACCTTGTGTTATTTAAAGATTCTGGACAGTCGTCATGATAATCAGGACAATTGTTCACATGTGTTTCTGATTTATCTGGTATTTCTGGATTTGACCTTGTCTCTACTCTTGCGTACGTGACCGCTCTCAGACTCCCATGGTCTAGATTCCCAACTGACTTGTCAGCTTTGGATGTGCTGTTCTTAACCCCTCTTCTGCCATTTTCCATTCTTTCAAAGACTTGATGGTAAAGTGGAGCAACTATAGTTTCAAACGTGTATTGAGGACCGAACGACTCCAAGCCTTGGTTATTCTTCAAAAGTGTGTTGTCCACATGATTTGTTTTGACTACACTGCTGTTTACGTCTGGAGTGCATCCCATCCTTTCCTTAGCACATTTTTCAAAGCATTCCCATGCCTTTTCAACACTTTTATCATTAGACTTGTCTGAAGTTTGGTACTTAAGTAAAACACTTTGGCTGGCATCTGTCTCTTTATCTTGGCTGCTCTCTACCAGCTGTGAGTCTAACTCAGATTTATGACTGTTTAAAGAGTCCAAGGGGGGTCGTCCTGTGTGGGATTTGGAAATGATTAGTTCAGGGTTTGTTACTGGAATTTTGTCTTTTTCCTGTGTTTGAGTTTGTGTAGCATGAACCTGATTTCTGTGAACATCCATGGAACCTTCAGTAGAGTTCTGTTCTTCTGTTGTTCTCGGCTCAGCCGGCAAAGAGGGGACATTAGTTTGTGGCGTTGACAAGTTTAAAGGTGCCTCATCTATTGCTGGAACAGAGAGATCCACTTCATCAGTGTCTTTGTCAGTCTGTTGGAATTCATTTTCATCTCTTTGGGCAAAGTGCTGCTGTACTTTTGCCATCCGTGCGGCTTTTCTTTTGCTTCTCTTGTTACAGAGCCTGCTGTTTTCCTCCTGCCAATATAGGAAGGATATTCGATTTTAAAAACAGCTTTGAGTCATTCTAAAGCAGGAGCAAACTGCATGCAAACCCAGCAAACTGTACTGTACCGAACTATATTATACTGAACAGCAGACTACTTTCAGAAAGAGAATGTTTCAGCTCTGCAGTGACCACTAGACCAAGTCTTTTTCTGCCAAGTGTAATTTCACTCTACATTAACATAAAATTTAAATAAAAGTTTTATTTGTCACATACACAGTCATACACAGTACGATATGCAGTGAAATGCTTATACGACCGCTTGTGACCTTAAAATCTAAATTAACCATAAGAAATAAATTAGGGAATGAAATAAGAATAAAAATAAAACATAGTTTACATATAGACTCTGCAACATGACTACACATGCGTTTATGTACATTCGTTGTTCTAGTCAATAGTCATACTGTTAAATCTGTTAAGATCTCATAAATCCATTAGTTTCTTTCGATTATCCTTCTGACTGCATTAATATGATGAGGTACATTCATTGTTAATCATTCAATTTATTTAATATTAATATTGTTAATATTTCAATGCATGGTAATAATATTATTGTTATTTTTTGTTAATATTTCAATGTATGGTAATAATATTATTGTTCATTTTTGTTAATATTTCAATGTATTAATATCTCATTGATGCACCATTATGTACACTTATTCAAAGCATCCACTTGTACATACACAGATCAATCATAATATTAAAGCCATTTAAAGATTAAAACCACCTAGGTTTTGGATTCCCATTGTGCTGCCCAGGCAGCTCTGGCCCATCAGGGCATGGCTCCAAGGGATATCTGGGACTGTGCTGTGGTGTCTGGTGCCAGGAAGTGAGCAGCACCAGGTACCAGGAAGTTGGATAGGGCTTGTTCATCTGGTACATTCCATGGGTGCTCGATAGGATAGGGATCTGCAGAATTCATTCTTCACCTTTCTTTCATGCCCAGCATTGGCCTTTTCATCAGTTTGTGCTGCATTGGTTTTTCTGTGGGATCGAGTCGGGTGTGCTGGCCTTTGGTCCCCGTGGGCGTAGATGGGCCTTGGGTGCCTATGATCCTGTCACCAGTTTACTGGTATATAATTGATAATCAATGTTATTCAATTCACTTTAGCACTGTAATATTCTTCCATACCATTCCATTTTGTTCATATCTTTTTTTGTATAATTTGTGAACTGGCTGCCATGACAATAAATAAATAAATAAATAAATATCTAATATTAGAAAAAAGTTGCATAAGAACCAATAAACATAAAATGACAACAACAAAACCTTGCCATCATTTAGAAACTGGACATTTCTCGAGTTCAGTCGTGCTAGGGTTCTGTGGCTTTATTAATCATCACATACATTTATGTAATTATTTAGCCGATGGAAACTCATTGTATGAGGGCTGGAGACATTAGGTCATTAAGTGAAGAGTTTTATTTATTTTTTTAAATAAATAAATAAATCATTTTATTTAGCCTGTATGTTCTGCCTAACAAAGTGATTAAATGTTTGTTTTTTCTTCACTAAACTGATTGCACAATAAAGTGTCTCTTTATTCTCCCTGTGTCACATTTAAAAGCGTCCATCATGTTAATCTGAGACAGATGTCCAGTATGGAGAGCAGTGTGACTTTGGTTGTATCTGTGGTTCTCATGTGTCTCTTCAGGCCCATGGTACAGTTAATGCTTGCGAGGGCTTAACCTCAGCAGCCACATGATATTCTCTCGGAAAAAGGTCAGCCCATGTGACTGTGTGACAACACTCCAGTTTCTCATGGACTAGCTTTTGTAAAAGGCTGTTACATTTACTTTTTATTTTTGGTTGTTAATGTACTGAATACAAATGGTGTTCAATGATGGTTGCTTTATGAAGGTGTTATTAACAAGAGCTAAGAAGCGCTTATGGATCTAATATTTGTTAATAGCCATAGAACACAATGGCATGCTGAGGCCAGTTGTATTAATATACAGTATATATATATATATATATACACATATACAAGGGTAAATATATCTGAACATACCTTCAGTTTGATGTGTTTCTCCTGTATTTCAGTAAGGGTAACTATTCCGCAATTAAAAATTATTTCTAAGAAGAAGAGGAATAGGAGATATAACACCATAATATACTGAAGTATCTGCGTCAAACAATGTAAATGTCCAGAAAACATTTGAAGGAAACTATTACCTGGAACTTCCTCTGTATTTGAGGTAGTGCTGGTTATAGAGGAATGCCTGAAAAATAAATAAGTAAAGAATACTTTTAGTAAATTCACACAGCGGATTAGTGTAGTAGTACATATTACTATTTAGTAATAATGTTCTGGGATTAAACCTACAAAAGACATACTTGCAATACACGACAACAAATCCATGTTCATATTTCATATTCAAATTCATATTAAATCCTGTAACTTTATTACACAGTCTCGTACTGTATGTATGACATTAACTGTAAATTGTTGTAACTAGATTTCTGACCTGCTCACCTGCTCGTTTTCAGACAGCTTTTTGGTTTAAGTTTGTCATTTTCGTCTTGCTCTTTGGCTTTTTCATGACAAAACAAAACAAAGTTCTGTCCATGGTTGTTAGTCCAGAAAACTCCAGAAGGTGTTTCATATCGAATACAAAAGTCCACTCTGGCTCCTTGCTCCCCAAAAGGAGGCACCAGCGTTAGCTTGAATGAGAAACAGTCCGTAACCCCGTCGCTTGACTCAGGCACGTACTCTGCCAGCAGGTCAAAATGGCTGCTCCAACAGTCCAAAGAAGTACGGATGTAGACCAGCTTATCAAAACACAAGTTCATAACACGAACAGTCCCTCTCAATGTGGTTGTGCCAGGGAGAAGCTCCAGACTCTCCAGAACCACCTTCTCCTCGTTGACCCTATAGATCAGTTCCTCCAGTGTCAGTGGAAGAGCAAAGAAAAGTTTTAGGAAGTACTCCTTCACAACCTTAAGATCAACCTCCAGTGGGTCTACCAGATCACACATGGACCAGGTATCAAACTTCTTTACAGAGACCAAATTTAAGCCAAAAGCATCTGCAAAGGACACTCTCCGAGAGCTGGAAGGTGGAGGCTGCAAATCACCATCATCATCGGAAGAGAACGATGAGCTTCGGCTCCTTGGAATAGGTGATGATTTGGGTTTGATGCCCCCGGTGCCCAGGTCTTCATCGTCGCTGTCCCAGGGGCAAGGCTCTGGCAGGGCCAGCAGGTTGGAGCTGCCTATGTTGAGCCCCTGCAGCTCTCCCACCACCGGCTCCATCAGACTGAATGGACCGTCTGTGGCAGAATGAGAGTTCCTTAACATGCTGCCAACAGCTGATAAGCAACATGCTGGGACTGACCAGATGGACTCAAGTTACTTTGACATTGCAGCATGAAGCCAACACTATAAATAGAGCTTAAAAAGACCTCAGCTATGCAGCTAAGGCTCAGGGGGAATGTTGTGAATACTGCCTCCCAAATATATTGTTGACAGAGATACCACCGCTGACATTTTTTTTTGAAAGGCTCTGTTTCTAATTATAATGATCCTGATGCTTTTTCATATGCCTTGTTCTGAGTAAATAATTTTTCTTTATTTTAACGAAATCGTCCATTTTCAGCGGTAGGAAAAGTAACAAAACTATTTAAGAAATTAAAACAAATTCTTTACTTAAGTGAAAGGGAAATGTATAGGTATACCAATACATAGGGTGGAAATGTATAGGCTAGTTGAGGTGAAATTCGGTATTGACCAGTGCTAGAAAAATAATAATGTATATAATTGTAAGAACGGAACACAAAAGTCAACAACACAAAAACTAGTCATGAATACAAGAGGATTATGACAAATGTAGGCTACTGTCAAAAGTTTTTATCTAATGACAGTAAGGATAATGTCATGTATTTATACTTTTTGCAGAATGTGAGCTCTGTGAAGATAAAGAAGTTTGCCTAAAAAAACATAATTTAAGCCTAAAATATTACCAATATTTAGAGAATTTAGAGAGTCTAGCAATGCATTAGCGAAGAATTCAGGTTTAGTTAAATATTGCTGATTTTATATATATATATATAAAAGCATTTTGAAGTACATTTGTTAATATTTAATTTAATTACATTATTTAATTTAATAATAATTTAAATAATTTATAATAAATAAAGAATTAAATATTCTATATATTTATATATTTATATATATATATATATATATATATATATATATATATATATATATATATATGAGAGAGAGAGAGAGAGAGAGAGAGAGATGCATATATAATGTATAATGTATATATTATGAAACCTTAAACACTTTCTGCTTCAATAATCTTCAATGTCTATGTAAATGAGGTCCTACTAAGAAATCGGTCTTTCCAGAGATCAGCAAACCTGAGCAACAGGACTATCTTCATATATCTTATATGAGATCAGGAAGGAGAAAGCTCACTCTGCAGTACACCTACCCAAGTACATTCCACTCCTGGCATTGACATTCATGTTGTTTTCTTATTAAGTCGTAGATAATGGTTTAAAACCCTATTTAGTGATTTTTTTTTTTTTAAAAACTTGTCGTGGTCAGTACTTGGACTGAAATGAGTCTGATGTTACACAGGGCTTTCATCACCTTCTGACAGTGTATAAAAATATTCAGTCTCGAAGCCCACCGAGTCACTGCCCATTTATAGAAACACTGAGATTGTCCAGGTCATGTGCATTACTTTAATGGCATTCTACAGACAGGACTACATCAGTAACCTACAGTATTAAACCAGCACACATAATATGTAACTAATAGAATTTTAAGCTTTATTAACATACAACAAAATTGCAATAAAGCAGTCTGGTTCATACAGTAGTTCCACTATAACTGAGTAATATAATAACAAGGCAGTGGTGGCACAGGTGGTTGAGGCTCTGGATTGCTGCTCGGAGGGTCAGTGGTTCAAGTCACCAACAAGGCGTCTTGGGAAAGACCTTTAACCCTATGCCGATACAACCGAGCCACTCCTTGCAGTGCTGGTCACAAGGCCAGTTTGAAAGTGAGAGGGTTGCAAAAGGAAGAGTAAAACTTCTGGCAGATCTTATAGATCAAATGATCTTATATGGTGAAACCCTATTGGATAAACGGTACGAAAAAGTGCCCACCCAATATATAAATAAATAACAGGGCTATCTAAACTATATTACCTCTAATTTAAGGCTGCAGAAATTAACCACTTTTCAACACAGGGGCTTGAACGTTTCATCTCATCTTCACATTTGTCATGGTGTGATGTATAAAACAACATTAGCCTTTAAGGAGATGCACCTCTTTGAGAGTACGTAGGTGGAAAAGATGAAAGACAAGATGGTGTAAGAGACAGAAACACTGGTTAATGATGGTGGGGAAAAGAAATCAGTATGGAAAATGGGACGGGGGATCAAAAAGTGACAAAAATGGCTACCTTTAAATGGATTCGTCAAAGCGTGTATCGTGTACCGTGTATTCCCGTAAATCTGGTGTAACATTTTCACACAGCCATGTTTGATGATGTGTAGAGTTTCCAGTTCCATAGTGACAGGGAAAGGGGTATAACCATAAGAGGAAGAGGCAATTTCTGTACTCATATGTAAAACCAGACATTTCTAGTTTTGTCACCTTTGTGTTGTGACTGTTTACACAGAGAGGGGGAAAAAAATTGTACCAACTAATACAGCTAAAAATATGAGAACGGCTCACCATGTGGAGATATTTCTGCACAGCAATATGTCATGACTCCAAAAAGTGCTGTTTTTTTTTTCCATTTCTTTTTATACAGAAGAATAACAACAAAATAAAAGGGGGAAAAAAAACTAGTACTGGCCACTTTGCAAAACATTTTGTTATGTGTAAAAGTGATGAATGGAATTGATCTGCTGATCAGAAGGAATTCTTTTGCATGAACGCAAACTTGTAATTATGATACAGAGTGTTGGAAACAAAAGCAGTACACTCTTGTCAGCCATAACGAAACACACATATAGCTGAAACATTGAAGAATTTTTTTAACCATATGCCAAGCTGATAATATTTGAGGAACTTTAAGTAAGAACAGATATAAATATGTTCAGAATGTAAATTAGTTCCAGTGAGACTGGGCTCCAGTTTAGATCCACTGTAGTATGCGCTGTCCCACTCTACAGCTTAATACCTGCAAAAATATTTCACATCAGAGAATGATAACAGAAATGCAAGATACAGTACAGATACAGCCTTGTGCCGTCCCTCATTTCCTCATATTTTGCTTCCACATAGCCAGATGTATTTTAATATAGTCTTCATCAATATCTCTCGCTCCTGCTTCCTAAAGGACTATTTGGCTCAAATTTTTAATCGAGTAACTGTACCTGGGTTGCAGATGAATGTTTTTTTGGGTGTTAACCCACACAGCAACCTATGAATCATTCCAGCATAAAAAACATTTAACTTAAGACATAAACCAGTGAGAAACAGGTGCAGATGATGATGATGATGATGATGATGATGAATGCTGAGTGGTTGGAACAGACGAGAGGGGAAATGAGGTCGCTGCTGTGGTTTATGTGGTTCATCTTTAGGCATTTTGCCTCCTGTCACAGTTGTTTCCATTTCTTTAACTTAATCAACATCTTTTAATTTAATTGGTTATGAAGAAATAAGGGTGGGCTTAAGACTTTTGCACAGTACTGTACACTGTATAATGTGTATGTGATGGGATTGTTTTTCTGTTGTACTGTACTGTAGATATTTTATATGATCTAACGCAGTGGAAAAAAAAACATTTGCGGGTAATATAAGATACAGTATAATTGGTTCTAAAATTTACACAAAAAAAATCTATTATTTAAATAATTGACTATTTTATTTAATTATTTATTCCTACCTGTAATAGTTTGGCTTAAAGGGGCCGTTCTTGTTCACCCCTATATACTTGGCCTGCTCATCTGTGAGCTCAGTTAGGTGTGTATCAAAGTTCTGGAGGTGCAGAAGTGCTGTATACTCATCTGGAAGTGCAGCGTATATGACTGAGATATTTAGCTTTTTTTTTTAAAAACATAAGAATTGATATGACTATTAATTGTACTGTACATCTTACCCATTTTCTTAGGAAACGAGTAAATATCTTGTTTGTAATGTCCATCAGGTGCATTAAACAGCTCGATCAATGCCAAAACCTAAAGAGAAGCAGAGATTTGATGATTGTTCAATTGTACAATTCTTAAATAATTCCTTCAACATACGGATCATGACACTTAAAGAACAAGATTCTTAACCTGCGCACACACCTGAGTTGTTTCTGTTATGGACAAGACAAAAACAGGCACAGCAGAGGAGCTCAGGTTCACTGCTCGACCCTTGAATCAGATACATTATCCACACATACAGTAAGGGCCTGTATATAGTCACACCAGCAATCATTATCTAGTAAAGCAGAGGTTTATTAGTAGTCATAATGTTTATTTGTTGACAGAGTATTCTCACCTCTGCCAGTAGCACTATGATTTTGCCGTCTGGCCAGACGATGTGATCCACATGTGTCCTTACATGATGCCAAGTCAGCTCTGGTGTCATCAGACTGGCCTGAGAACAGAGCTCATATTCAGGCAATCAAGCAGCTCAACTAACATCAGCTCCATAAGAAGCAGGGCCCAATTTGTCACTGATTCACGGCTCATAACAACCAAAAATCACTATTTGAATGTGATGTCACTGAACGTGATGTCACAGAAGGTGTCACTGAATATAATGTCACTCAATATAAGGCCAGACAGAAAGTTATTAATAATTTTTCGGCGTAAGTTTAAGACATTATCACGGCTGACCCGTTTGAGATATCAAAAATCCCTCCGCAATTTTGCATCCTCAATGTCTTTAGATCACATCGGCCCGGTTTAGTAGTGGTTGTATAATTTCCCTAGGAGGAGTATATCAAAATCCATCGGGTGCGTTTTTGAGAACGACCCAAAATAACCGGCCTCCTGTTGAGTTTAGCCCAGGACATGCAGCGTGAAAGTTGTTTGGCTCAATGAGCTCTAAATGTGTACCGAGTTTCGTGTGTCTATGTGAAAGTGTGTATGAGCTAGGCAGCAAAATCTCATGTGGGGGCCCCTGGGTGTGCATGTGTGTGTGTGTGTGTGCGTGTGTGTGTGTGTGTGTGTGCGTGTGTGTGTGTGTGTGCGTGTGTGTGAGAGTGAAGGAGAGAGGTGTGTGACAGCAAAATCTCGTGTGGGGCCCCTGGGGGTCCCGAGCCACGTGACTCTCAGGCATCCTGATGGCAGTAGATTCCCACCTGTCTGCCAAGTTTCATGAGGTTTTGAGCATGTTAAGACCCCCGAAAAGTCCAAAAGGGTGGGAAAAAAAATTCTTAGGGAAACAAGAGGGTCCTGCGCTAGTGCTTGGGCCCTAAATATATAAAATATATTGATTGTAACCTCTTAAAATTGTGCCTCCCTCATCAAAAAAGGTTCTCTTTGTTTTCGATTCAATTTTTGCTTCTTTGCGCTATCATACAAAAAGGTGGGAAAATATCTACTGTAATATCATTTACAAATGGTGATCAAGAACTCCTTTAATGGCCCAAACATGTGAAAATGGCCTGGCGCGAGGTCAGGGATGTAAGGGTAATCTGGCTATAACTACCAGCCGAGTTCCTGTAATGTTCAAGTGGTGTTGGTAATGATTGTGTGTACAGTTCTCACAGACAGCTGCGTCTTTTCTACAAGTTGGTGATAAGTTATCCATCGATTCTCAATGATCAGACGTTCCACTCGCTGAAGGATCGCATTGGGCTCCGAGCCACCTTGAATGTTAGACCTTCTTGTTGATTGTTTTCACGTTTCAAAAGCTTTACCCCAGCTATAAGTCTCATCGTGGTGAGCTTTAAATGTTCTGTAAATGTTGTAAATGTCATTCACAAGAAATGTCATCACAAGTCCTGGTTTGCTTTGAATACCCCTCGGACCCTTTTCAGCACAAAAACCTCCCAGTTTAACAAGGGTGTGTAAACTTTGAATTTCCACAGACCAAGATCAAGTTGAGTAACAAACTGGTTTAAGAAATGCAGAAGTAAATTCAATCAGTGTTCTTAAAGTGTTCCTAAAACATTTCTAGCTATGCATGTTCCACGTCCTCATACAGTGTAAATGCCAAAATATGACCAGGTGAAAAACCTCACCAGGTGATCAGAGATATATTAAGATCAGAAAAGGTCAAATCTGGTTCCATGCTAGGACATGTCAGAGTTTGGTATTGCAACTATTTCTCACTGAGCTTGAAATGTCAGACACACAAGTACTGTACATCCCGACGTGCGGAAACTCCATCTGTGGTCTTACCACGTCAATCTCTGTGTTAGAGTGGCCCATGTTGCAGACAATACAGGCTTTCTTCATCTGATCCATGTGCTCTCGTGTTACGACATTTTTATTTCCTGTCGTCACAAACATCACAATTCAGACAATATATTAGAAAAGATACTACTAAAAGTACCACCAGGTATTCACTATTTTAAAAAGTACGATTTTCAAATGACAGAAATTTACCAGTGCAGGTAATAACAATGTCCACCACTTTTATGACCTCATTCAGTCTGACCACTTGAAAACCATCCATGCTACAGTGTGTAAAAAAAAAAAAAAAGTAGGATTATTATATATTTATAAATTCTTTTCTATAATTCTATAATTATTTTATAGTATGGACTATTTTATATTAGGGTTGTTCGAGTCAAACAAGGACTTTTGATGGTGCAGAATAACTGAACACAGGTATGAGAGTAAAAACTCCCTTTAATTCTCTATATAATCCCCGGCTACACTAATGCACTTAACCCAGCATTTCACTAGCACTAGCATGCCATCAAGGCAGAAAGTTTTCTCTGTATGCTGAAAGCATGATCGGAGTGCCTGCTTGCTTCATGTCTGAAACACTGGCGTCCTAGGAACTCCTTTGATGGCCCAAACATGTGGAAACGGCTTGGAGCGAGGTCAGGACTGTATGGTAGATGTGGCAATGACTCTCAGACGAGTTCCTGTATTGTGCAAGTGGTGTTGGTGAATGACTGTGTATACAGTTCCGACAGACAGATGTGTCTCTTGTGCACGTTGGTGAGAAGTTATCCATTAATTTTCAAGAACAGTGCATTCTATTTGTCAAATGTTCACTTCAGGGGTATTTTGGGATTGACATTCATGGACATACAGGATTCTTTTAAATGTTTGTACCATTCAAATTCAAAAGGGTCTCACCATCGTACTGTGGTTGAAGTCTTCTGTAAATATCAGTTTTCACACCTTAGTTCATAAGAAATTTAATCACAAGTCCCAGTTTTGACCTGAACGCTCCTCATACAATACTAATAAATCGTATATACAATCAACGGCAGAACAATTGGTACCCTTGTGTGTGTGTGTATATATTCATACATATATTACCAGGCTTGTAGTGCACAAACAGGGTTGATCTCTGTCACATATACTATTGCTTTCATCCCTTTCAGTGCAGTACAGCAGCCTTTTCCCACCTATAAAAACGCACCCATTCAACACACACAAACACACACACAGACACATACATGACATTGATTATATAAGAAGAAATGCTCATATTTAATAAAGGATATGGAATATATCAATGCTGTGGATACTTTACCTCTCCGTAGCCACAGATCACCACATGCTTCCCGCCTACAGTAAGAGCAGTAGTCTTCTTTAAACTGTGCAGAAATGCACAGAAAATATTTGATCAGTTAAAATGTTGTACATATACTGTATGATGTGTGTGAATCATACATGGAAGAGAATAATAGAATAAAAATAGAATAAATAGAATAAATTTGGTTCTGGAGCCTTTATGCTCTGCATAAAGCTTTTTGCCCTACTTTCTCAATACAAGATGCAACTGAATAATACAATCTATACAGAGCAGGAACTCACCAGAACCGACAACGTTTAACACTCGAATCTTACCCATGCAGTAGCGATTCCTTGCAGCAATAAAATTTGTCAAACTTTTGCTTCATCACCGAGTCATTGGTGTTTATTGCAGGGCAACAAAGCTTCCCGGTCTTATACAATTTAGATAATCTGAAGGAAAATAAAAAAAAAACATGGATTGAGAACTAAATCACAGCAAAGCTCTTCAGATCACTGAAATACGCATGTGTGTGGAAGATTCAGTACCTGCAAACACCAGAAACACTTTCTTCAACAATCCCCTTCATGCTCCGGAAGAGCTGTGGGTATCTCTTATAGATCCAGTACGTCATGTCATCTCCATCATCAAGAATCTTTTCAAAAATATATTATTATAATAACAAGCCTTCCTGAGAGCAACTTGCAAAATCCAACCACTGTCAAAGAATATACTGATTTAAAAGGTTTTTGCATTTAAGTAGCATTTATTATTTGTAGAAATTCACTAGTACATTTTTATATGATGTGTGTGTGTTTTGTTTTTCAATAACAGAATGCATTTGGTGATCAAACCTGGATGATTTTTCCATTAAAGGAATGAAGCAGACAATTTGAGCATATTGACAAAACTTTCTAATCTGATGGTATCCAAGCACTAGTGAAACATTGGGATGAGTGCATTAGTGCTCAGGCAGATGGGACTCAGGCTTGCTGATCAGAGGGACCAACGTTTCCCGTCTCACGGTGCACCTCCAGTTTGGCCACAAACGGGTCAGAAGTACAGCGTTCACCAATTCCGGTGCCGCTGGCAACTTCATTGACTCCTCCTATGCCAAAGAACTGGAAGTGAAACTCAAGGCGTTATCCCAGCCTGTTCGAATTACATCTGTCGACGGTCGGCCCCTTTCATCCAGCCCTATCACCACCCAGACTCAACCAATCACTGACCAACACCGAGAACAGATCCGGTTTCACCTCACCACCATTTCATCTCCCCCCCCCTCATCCTCAGCACCCTTGGCTACTGCAACACGACCTGCTCATCTCATGGACACAAAACCGGATTCTTCAATGGGGGCCGACCTGCACCAAACTTTCCCTACAGGCTTCGGCTGGGACATGGGACATTCGAGGCCGCCGATGTCGACAGCATCCCCGTCGCCTACCGGGACCTGGCTGAAGTGTTCTGCAAGAGACGTTCCACTCACCTTCATCCTCATCGCCCCTACAACCTGGTGATTGACATTCAGCCAGGTTCTGTTCCCCCCCCCCCCCCGCGGCCACCTCTACTTGCTCTCCGCTACCGAGATGCAGGCGATGGAAAAGGCACCCATCCGGCCCTCCTCCTCACCTGTCGCCACGGGGTTCTTCTTTGTGAAGAAAAAAGGCGGCGACTTATGCCCGTGTGTCGACTATCGGGGGCTCAACAATATCACCATTGTCTCTTACCAACTCTGCCCTGGACGGCCTCTCTGGAAGTTGGACCTAGGGAGCGCCTACAACTTGGTGCGCATTAGCGAGGGCGATGAGTGGAAGACTGCCTTCATCACCCCAACAGGACATTATGAAAGCCTGGTCATACCTTTCGGACTCTGCAACGCCCCCGCAGCCTTTCAGCAGTTCATTAACAACGTCCTTCGTGATATGTTAGGCCGGTGGGTTTTCGTCTATCTAGACGATATTCTCATATACTCCCGTACCGTTGATGAACATGTCCAACACGTCAGGGCGGTCCTCAAGAGACTGCTCGCACATCAACTGTATTGTAAGTTGGAGAAGTGCGCTTTCACGAGCGCTCCCCCATGTTCCTGGGTTTTGTCATCTCGCCCCAGGGTGTGACCATGGACCCGCAGAAACTGGAAGTTGTGCGTCATTGGCCCCTACCCAAGACCCTCAAACAACTTCAACGGTTTCTCGGGTTTTGTTAATTTCTACCGTCGCTTTATCAGGGACTACAGTATGGTTGATGCACCTTTAACCGCCCTGACACGGCCATCATCTCACTCTTTCATCCTCAACTCTGCCGCCATCTCCGCCTTCCAGGAACTGTGTCATCGCTTCACCACCGCACCAATCCTCCTACATCCAGATGCAAGCAAACCATTCGTTGTGGAGGTGGATGCTTCGGATGTGGGCGCCTGGGCCGTTCACTCTCAATGAGGTCCAGACCAGAAGCTACATCCCTGTTGCTTCTTCTCCAGGAAATTTGACCCCACTCAGCAGCGATACGGGGTAGGGAACCGCGAGCTGCTGGCCATAAAGTGGGCCTTGGAGGAATGGTGACATTGGCTCCAGGGCACCAGAGAGCCGTTCATCATCTGGACCGACCATCAAAACCTGATCACCATCCGGAACCTAAAACAGCTCAATCCAAGACAGGCGCGGTGGGCTCATTTCTTCGAGCACTACAATTTCCATCTGTCGTACCGCCCGGAGTCCAAAAACACCAAAGCCAACGCCCTCTCTCGACAATAAGAAGAGGAGGCCCCCCGGGCGGACCCCGCACCTGTCCTCCCACCGTCCAAGATAATCGCACCTCTCCACTGGGATTTTGAAACAAGGGTTCGCCAGGCACAGGCTGCGGAGATCGAATCGGCAGGAGCGCTGCCTGGACAACTCTACGTGCCCCATGACATCAGAATGGAGGTCATTCAATGGGGCCATTCATCCTTCCTCTCCGGACACCCCGGCATCAAACGCACCCTCCAATTTGTCCGGCATGCCTTCTGGTGGCCGTCCATGGCCAAGGACATCGAGGAATTTGTCCAGGCGTGCCCAGTGTGTGCCAGGGCGAAAAACACCAACCAGCCAACGCCGGGGGAACCACTCCCAGTTCCCCGTCGACCCTGGACACACATTGCCGTTGACTTTATCACTGGCCTGCCGGTCTCTGAAGGGAAGGACACCATCATGACCATCGTCGATCGATTCTCCAAAGCCGTGCACTTGGTGGCCCTCGCCGGACTCCCGTCAGATAAAACCACAACCTGCATGGTTCCCAAAAGACATCGTCTCGGACAGAGGGCCCCAGTTCACCTGCTTTGTTCTTGAAGGCCTTCTGCCGTCTGATCAACTCCACCTGTAGTCTCTCCTCTGGATACCACCCTCAGACCAATGGTCAGACGAAATGGACCAACCAACAACTGGAGCGCTATCTGTGATGCTTCGTCGCCGATTGTCAGCGATCCTGGGCCCGCTACCTCATCGGGGCTGAACTCTCCCACAATCTCCACGTTTCGTCCACCACTGAGTTGAGTCCATTTGAGGTATATCACGGTTTCCAGCCTTCGATGTTCGACCACCAAGAACCGGAGGTTGATGTACCGTTGGCCCAACAATTGGTCCGTAGGTGTCGGCGGCTGTGGAACCAAGCAAGAGCAGCTACCCATCATACTAACACCCACTACGCCACTCAACATCGCCATCGACGATTATACAATGTAGGTGACAAGGTCTGGCTATCAACGAAAAATCTGCACCTCCACACAGAATCCCGTAAACTTTCACCCAGATTCATTAGCCCTTACCATGTCACCCTCCGGATCAACCCTGTCACCTACCGGCTCCAGCTGCCTGCGGCGCTCCAAACCCATCCGGTATTCCACACCTCTCAGCTCAAACCTTTCATAACGTCACCTATGGTTACCGTTATGAAGGCGCTAATTCCGCGTTTGGGTTTACCATCCATGCTACACGGGCTAACTGCTAGCTTTCTGATTTGCCTCCGGTTGCCGTCTGACAGTGTACTGCTAATTATTATTATTATTATTATTATTATTATTATTATTATTATGTGTCTGATTATTAGAGTAACCTTATTTTATTTAAAAAATATTGGAAATAATTAATAGAAAGAAAACATCGAATCATCAGCACATTAAAAAATAAAAAATAATATATATTGTTTTTTCCCCTTGAAAATAAAAATCTAAAAAAATAAAAATAAAAATACTTTACCATGTTAGGCTCCCAGGCTTGCGCATTAACGCAACTATCTATGCACCAGAAGTATTCATCCTCAGACTCCCTTTTCCATGCAAACACAGGGAGCCCTGCATACATAGGATGAGAGTGTGTTGTTCACACCTGCATTATTATAAGTAACATTTCAAAGTTGTATCAAAATACAACTAAGCACTCTTATGAATCTGATTATATACCAGCTGTAGGCTGTGTAAAATTCTCAATGAAATAAACAGAAAGCAACAAAAAAGTTGTATATACTGTATTTTCCATGTTAGAGATATTGAAAAAGTTTAAAAACAATAAAAGTCAGGTCTACAGACCATACAAATGCAATTGTTACGCAAACAGTTAATCATCTGTGCTCTGAAAGTACACAGTGTAAGCATCCTACACACTGCATATCTCTTAGATGCGGCTGAATGTTCAGTTCCAAATCAGAGTCAGGAACAGCGTGTACCGTTTCACCACTATGCACCTGCTTCCTGTGTCTAAATTAGGCAAGGAACCAGTGATATTACACCACTAACTCAAATGTTCTCTTAATACTTAGTAATTTAACGCATACTAATGCACTGATCTCTGAATTTACACCAAGTTACTATTACTAAGCTGCCTTAACCCACATCTGCCCTTGCTGTGCCTCTCAGATCCCTGGGATTGTAATAAAATACCCTTAAAAAACTAAAAGAATGTATCACTGATCTGTGTCCTGACTCCTGCTTCGTTTTAAAACTCCATAAACTTGCTGATTCACAATGCAAACTTCAGAAATCATAATTCTGTTACTTTGTGGTTTGGTCTTAACCTGGCCTTCATCGTTGCTGCATCGATAGTTTGTTCATACTGTACTGTAAATGTAGAAAACTTCCCATGCAGAGGACCATGTGTCATACTGACCTGATTTGGGGTGCAGGCGATGTTCTTTATGACTTGGACATGTTTGTTAAAAATTGGTAAAGCTAAAGGAACACCTTCAAAGTACACAATTAACCAAAGACGTATTTGAGAAGGTACAGCATGGAGTGCAATGTTCCACAATGGGGAGGATGGCTAATTCGTTCTACATCTATTGATCTAAAATAATTTAAGGCACATGCTACTTTGTTTAATTTGATTTACTTTAATTAAATAAATTGATCTTATATTTTAAACGTGCTTCATTAATATGCAAACGTCTGTATATTATCTGTATCAGGTGCCAAGGTTCATTTTACTAACCTTTTTCAGCTCATCCTATGCAGCATACAGTACACTATATACATTATTTAATTAGAGCATTTTATCAGTTAAGTCTGTATTAATCTGGCATTTGGAGTTTGCATGCTGTACCCATGGTTGGTGGGTTTCCTCCTGGTGTTCCAGTTTCTTCCTACAGGCCAAAGTCATGCGGATTGGATATTATTAGAAATTAGATCCGGCAGCAGGGTGGTGTAGTGGTTAGCACTGTCGTCTTGCACTTCCAGGGACCAGGTTAGATTCCCGTCTCTGTGTGCATGGAGTTTGCATGTTCTCCCCTGTGGTTGGTGGGTTTCCTCCGGGTACTCCGGTTTCCTCCCACAGTTCAAAGATATGCATTCCCAAAAATTGCCCTAGTGTGTGAATGAGTGTGTGCCTTGTGATGGATTGGCACCCTGTCCAGGGGGTACCCCGTCTTCTCTGGGGATAGGCTCCAGGCCCCCCGTGACCCTGAATACAGGATTAAGCGGTATACATGATGAATGAGTGAGTGAGTGAGAAATTAGATACTTAATTTAAACCTTGCAGATGTAAGGTCTCATGGAGTTCTATTGAGCATTCAGTACCAATAATTCAACAAGAATATAAGAGATTACGAGAACACCAATTAAGGATGTGGAACTATGAATTTAGATTAATGTCAACGGCTTGCTTGAAAACATTTTGCAATATAAATATTTGCTTGTTGAAGGCATTTAAATTGTGAAATTGTGAAATCATATCTTAGGCCATGTCCACACGTAGCTGGGTATAAAAAAAAATTCTACTTCTACTTTTTTTTAGTTAACGTAGTATTCAGTGCTTACCGGCTTCTGCTAGAGCTGCAGCTATGTTATTTTGGACAGAGTAGATATTACAAGAAGCCCATCGGCACTCGGCACCCAGAGCAGACAGCGTCTCTATCAGGACCTGGAGAATGACTGCATATTAGCACTGAGAACATTTTCTCTGGAAGAAAATCTATAATAGATTCAAGATAGAAAATGTTTCCTTCTAGCTACAGTACAGTATGTCATGCATTTTTTTGTTCTCAATATACATGCTTCCCTTGGGCAACATCATTAGAAGACATGGGATTAGTTTCCATTGTTATGCTGATGATACCCAATTATATATCTCAACTAAACCAGACGAAATACCTAAGTTGTCTAGACTAACTGAGTGTGTCCAGGACATAAAAGATTGGTTGACCAATAACTTTCTTTTACTACATTCAGATAAGACAGAGATATTACTTATTGGCCCAAAAACCAGTACACAACAGCTCTCACAATTCAGCCTGCGTTTAGAAGACTGGACTGCTGTAATGCATTACTGGGTGGCTGTCCTGCATCCGCAATGAACAAGCTTCAGTTAGTCCAAAATGCAGCCGCCAGGGTTCTCGCTAGATCCAGAAAATAGGATCATATAACCCCAATATTATCATCCCTGCACTGCCTACCTGTTTAGTTTAGAATTAATTACAAAATACTATTACTTACATACAAGGATTTAAATGGTTTAGCCCCCACATACCTAACCAGTCTTCTGATACGCTACAATCCGCCATGTTCCTTAAGATCACAAAACTCCAGACTTCTGGTAGTTCCAAGAAAATCAAAATGTACAAAAGGAGGTAGGTCTTTTTCATATCTAGCTCCAAAGCTTTGGAATAGCCTTCCTGACAGTGTTCGGGGCTCAGACACAGTTTCCCAGTTTAAAAGTAAACTCAAGACACATCTCTTTAATCTGGCATACACGTAACTCATCCCATAACCTCATACTCCAGTACATCTCTCCTGGATGGCAACTACGCTAATTCTCTCCATCTGTTCTGTATTCTTCTACCCACCCCGAGGGATCTGGAGATTGTTCCAGCTTCAGTAGACAGAGGCCGACCCTGCGAGGTTCCTGAGGCATCCAGAGAAGGACCTGCTCCAGCTGGATTCTGCTTCATGTTGGTTTGGAGCTACTGTACACATGCTGCTCCTGAGCTCCCAGTGATCCCGACCCCAATAACCTAACCCTCTGCACCTGCTGACTCATCCCTGTGCTGAACTGGACTTCATGTTAATTTAAAGAACTTCTGTTATATTGAACTTTTAGCTTCATAACACACATGATGTTACATAATTTCTATCCGTTATCACCCAGATGAGGATGGGTTCCCTGTTGAGTCTGGTTCCTCTCAAGGTTTCTTCCTGCTACCATCTCAGGGAGTTTTTCCTTGCCACTGTCGCCGTCACCCTTGGCTTGCTCATCAGAGATATTTCATTCATCATTCACTCGTTCATCTCATTATTATCTAGACACATTTTTCTCATACACATTTCCATAAATGTTCTTTCTAAAAACTTTTTTTTTTCATTCTTGTTAAGCTGCTTTGAGACAATGAACATTGTTAAAAGCGCTATATAAATAAAATTGAATTGAATTGAATTGAATTTTGATTGGGTGAGTTCAGACTTTCATATTGTCTCTATTGAACAGTGTAGGGAGCAGGGAATTTGGGATAAATACATGAACGAAAACACTTACAGCCATGTGCGATGTGATATGGACGCAGCCCACTATTTTAGCTCCTGCTAGTGGCTTTTTGGCCTGACCTGCCTTTCTCAGCATCATCAGCGCTGGCATGTCTACAGAATAAAGCATATAAATCTGTATTACTTATCAGGACATTCACATAAACATGCCATAGACATACACTCTAAAAATAGCTGGGATACTTTTTAAAAAAAATATGATCGGGGTCAATTCGGTAAGAAGGTGAATTAACCTGGTGAGGTTGATTTAGTTGACTGAGGATGCTTTGTGAAAACCCATGGCTACAAATCATAGTACATAGGGAGTCTCGACTGTAGACTGTAGACTGTAACCCTAACCCTAACCCTAACCCTAAAGTTTTTATAATTACAGTACTGTATATTAGCACATCCATAGGAACATGAACAGGAAAGTACAGTATCACTGTCCCTTATGCAAAAGACACCTTGTGTGATCAAACTATGTTTAAAAGGTTCTTGTTTCATTCCTGATCTCAGACATTTACAGTGTCTATGTAAAAATGTTACACAATACCGTGCTCTGCTATTTCGATTTCCTTGCGACCATACGAAGCCTGATTGATGTCTTTGACACAGAAGTCTTTACTTCCTTTAGAGTTTTTCTGCTCTTTGTCTCGAGGAGAAGTCTCATCTTCAGAGCTTGCTTAAGGTCAGTAAGAAACGAGAGAGAATTAACAAGAGAGTCTGAAGGTAACAAGATTATAATAAATCATGATAGTTAACAATGAAATTTTGCTTACTGCATAGAAGAAGAGAACTGACCTAGACATTAGATCATGGTGTTCTGTAGTACTTGTATGAAATGCAAATTTTAAATTTGTTGAAATGTTTGTACCTGAGTTCCAGCCATCAGCAGAGTTCAGTGAGGTGGATGCTGAACAGTCGCCCATTTTGCCCATGTGTCTCTTGTTAAACTGCTGAGGATGCTGGTGAAGAATGAAAACAGGGATATGCTGAGAAACAACACTACAACGTTATCTTTACTGCTATTACTATTACTACCACTACAGTACTACTATAAGGCTACTACTACCACTCAGCCGGGAGGGCCGAAGACTATCACGTGTTTCCTCCGAACCACGTGACGCCAGCCGACCGCATCTTTTCGAACTGCTCGCTCGCGCATCGTTGGCGGCGGCGTAACACACTCGGAGGACAGCGCTATCCGCTCCCTCCGTTGCGCGAGCTCACAGACGCCCCTGATTGGCTGTAGAGCCGTGATTAATGTGGGAGCACTAAATACCTCTCATCCCTCCCCTCTGAGAGAGCTCGGCCAATCAGCTCTCTCTAGACCTCCGGCTGCGAGAGGTTACAGCACCACCCGGGATTCGAACTAGAGTACTACTATTACTAGTCCACTACAATTATTACTATTACTACTATAACTAGTCAGTATCCTTACCGTTACTGCTACTCCTACTACAGTACAACTAACTAACTAATGTCCTATTCACATACTGACTAATCATCTGGAAGATGGATAAAAAGGTGCACAGGAAACAATCACCTTCTTTATATATATATATATATATATATATATATATATATATGACCCTGATTTGCACGAGACTAATGTTATCACATGTGCTCAGTGTTCGAACGGAAAACGGTAGGTCATTTGCGGGTGACTTTACAAATTACAGACATAGCGAACCGCTCTAGATTGAAATCACAGACCACCTCCACAATTATTACAAATATTACACAGAAGGTTCCCTGATAATACAAATCCCGTGCGAATAGGGCATACTGTAATACTACTATTACTACTACTACTAGAGCATAATATTCCTAGTCTACTACAATGGTTACTATTATAACTAGTCTACTACTATTCCTACTATTATCATGACTGCTCCTCCTACTATAACAACTATTACTAATATTAATATTACTGATTCTACCACTATTAAAACTATGATACTGCTACTACTCAACATAGGTTTTATATTTCTTATGATCTGATTATGATGATTAAGTTAATTTTATATTTTTGGTTTCATTTTGAAAATGAACCAAATCACTAAGTTTTTATTTAGTTTTATTAAGAAAGTGTTTGGGGCCACTACAATTATTACTATTACTACTATAACTAGTCAGTATCCTTACCGTTACTGCTACTCCTACTACAGTACAACTAACTAACTAATGTCCTATTCACATACAACTATGATAATGAGGCCTCCGAGTGGCGCAGTGGTTAAAGCGCTCGTCCTATCATCCGGAGATCGCCAGTTCGAATCCCGGGTGATGCTGTAACCTCTCGCAGCCGGAGGTCTAGAGAGAGCTGATTGGCCGAGCTCTCTCAGAGGGGAGGGATGAGAGGTACTTAGTGCTCCCACATTAATCATGGCTCTACAGCCAATCAGGGGCGTCTGTGAGCTCGCGCAACGGAGGGAGCGGATAGCGCTGTCCTCCGAGTGTGTTACGCCGCCCCCAAATGTGCGCGAGCGAGCAGTTCGAAAAGATGCGGTCGGCTGGCGTCACGTGGTTCGGAGGAAACACGTGATAGTCTTCGGCCCTCCCGGCTGAGTGGTAGTAGTAGCCTTAATGTGGGAGCCCCCTAGTGACGGGGAGGAATTGGACACGACTAAATTAGGGAGAAAATCGGGGAAAAATCCCGATGTTTATATATACAGCATATGTACCTTATATATGTTTGATGGGTTTCCTGTGGGTACTCTGGGTTCCTCAAACAGGCCAAAGACGTGCATATTAGGCTAATGGCTGTTCCCAAAATGCCTATAGTGTATGAATGTTGTGCGGCGTCCCAGCATGGTCGTAAGATGGGAATTAATATAATGTTTATCACCACTGGCCTCCACGGTACCTAGTTAAACTAGATTATATAGTTAGAGTTGGACTACTATATATAAGACACATAAAAGTCACTTTCTATTAAAAAGTTATATTTTAATATGCTCTTCTAATTACCTGAGATGATATTTGGGGGGGGGGAGGGGGGGGGGTGCGGGGTATTTCTTTCTTTTTATTTAGCCTTATATGTCTGATTGGTATTAAATTAAATCCAAGTAGTAATTAATATTTTGTTCAATTGTCTTTAATTTAGATTGAGATTTTAAATTTTGGAACTTTATGTGTCTTATCTGCATGGTAGGTTTCATCAAAACTAATTTATTTCTTAATATTTTATTTTTCATTTTTCAAGATGAAATAAAAACATACCGTATGTATATGTACATTTCCTATTTAAAATCATTCTGACCTTTCACCCTCATAAGGAAGTGTTAATCATTTTGAATATCTTTCTTATCTGAGCTAAACTTAACTTTTAAAACATATTTCATGTGTGTCTCATGTGTAGACATCATGAGTGTCCCAACCTCTTCTGTCTCTCTCTTTTTTTTTTTTTTGCATATAACATACAGTATCATCAGGAAAGACCTGCATTTTTCATCCTGAATTGATTGTAAACTGTCGTGTATGCACTTACAACAGCACACACACTCTCCTGCAACATGTAACTACAGTATGTGCAGTTCACAAACCAGACTAACATGAAATATGATCCTGCTTTAAAGGAAGCATTTCAAACCTGCAATGCAGTTACACACACAACCGCTCTCTCGGCATATTTTAGTCTATGATATAGTTGAGCGCATTTTCCGAATCAACAGTGCAACATAGTGGAACTTCTCTAGTCCTGGTAAATAAGGAATAAGTCCACACTGGCATCGAGAAAGTTTCATTTTGGATAAGTTTGTGTCCTTGTATCCTTGTTCTTCTTCTAAGGTCGATCAAAACGAAGCCCTTAAGAGAATGTGACTTATTAAAAGCACCCCAGTGTTGCCTTCTGATCCACCTGCTTGAAAACATGTGATTTGAAAAATTCCTCACATCAGTAGCAAAAGGTAGTGAGGCACATTTACTGTGCATTTCTACATAGTTCCAACAAAGAGGGGAATCTCATCAAGGGGAAAATATGAATAGGCGGTGAGTCTTTAATACCAAGGACATTGAGATGTGTGTGCATATGAATGTCCTCAAAGTAACACATGGTGGCCCTCACCATCATTTAGGAATCCATTTAAAAATGGCCTTCCACCATGCAGTTTGGTTTGTCAGTAAAGTGTCTGGTCCAGTTGGCACAACTATTTAGATAAAATCAGCTTTTATCACTAGAAAAACACAACAAACATACCTGCTCATAATATATATATATATATATATATATATATATATATATATATATATATATATATATATATTTTTTTTTTACAATATGCCTGTCCGTGTCCTCACCATGCCTTTCCTGAATCAGGTGTACTTTATAGGGATGGAAATGGTGGCTGCTTACGATTCATTGAATCGAATTCTTTAAAAATCTTACTGCGAACGTTAATGTTGTATAACGTTTACACCTTAACATAATGAATTATATACCATTAAACTGGTGTCAGGATCATAGGAACCCAACCTCACCCATCAGCCGTTCTGTTCTACCCTACAGAAAAGCCAATGCAGCACAGGACATGATAGAAAGGCATCAGAACACCCAGTGCACCACAGCCTGCCATGCTTAGCAGCCAAAGAGCCCGAGGTTGTTGATCCAGCCTCCAAACTCCAAAGAGCTTAATCTGACCCAGCATCCACGGGATGTGTTGGACAAACAATTCCAATCCACGGAAGGTCGCACCCTGCACCTCTCAGCACCCCAGAAGTGTTGTGGAGTCATGTCCTCAGGGGACAGACCTGGGGAACTTGCACAATAATTGTGTAAAAAATAATGTGTTTACTGTATAAAGATGTTATCACTCGCAAGCATCATTGATGCTATCATGTGACCGTCAGAAAAAGAGGTATACAGTATAATACATTTTTGTATGTATGGAAACTGATGGCCCACCCTGTATATATTTATATGCTTAATTGAGATTATATCCCAATTTCGATTGCTAATGAATAGTTGCACATCATCAGCATCTTTTACAAAATCTCTTTTTCCAATCTTTCCATTTAAATATGGCGCACAAGGTGATTTTCATTTTCTAAATTCAGCTGTTGCAACAAATTAGAACACGTCCCCGACTAGCCCTGACCCATGGGCCATAGTTTGCCAACTGAGAAATGCTTCCTACAACAAATCATCCTAAAGTAATTCGTAAACCCGTGTCCAATTCATCCCATGACCAACTCTTACCCTGTCTGTATCCGGCTCCTCGCCGACAGTCCTGTTACTCAGCGGTGACGGTTCTTCATTTCTCTGCAAGCTTGCTGAGCGACGGGCCTTCGCTGCCTCCAGCATCTGCAACAACTGAGCGATTACTGAATCCACTGAAGCGGAACCTAAATTTGCAGTCTCCTGACTAACCAAGGACTCTATATTCACATCACCATTCTTTATTTCGTTATCTGGTGTGTTTAGGGCTGATGGTCCAGACTGGGAGCTGTCCTCAGACATGACTGTCAAGCGCTTGGCCGATGCCAAATGAACACTGGTGTACAGTCTTCGTATTTTCTAGGACATTTGGAATGTACATAAACACTACCTTCATGACAAATACATTGGAAAAACACAGAGCGTGCGGGTAAGTAAAGGGTAAAGAGTGAATTTATCACTGAATGATGTCTGCGCAGTGCATTGACAGTAAATAAGAACACTTGAGTGGTGTGTGTTGAGATAATAAAGATAATGTTTAAACTTCCTGGTTTATTTAGCTCGCATACACTATAAGGGACATGTACAGTATATACATTTATAGAATCACTTTGATCTTTGATCCTGAGCTCCACATGTTCTCCCAGAGTCCATATGGGTTTCTTCTGGGTTCTTCAGTTTCCTCCCACCTCCCCCCAAAAAACTTGACAGAAGATCAAGTGTAAGTACTGTACTGTATATGTAGATGTATGGACCAGTGTTCCATAAAGTATATACACCCTTCACTCCACTTCTAGCATTCCAGCAATCTGCGTCAAGCACTTACTGAAGATGAACTGGTGACTGGTCAAGAGATAAATGGATTCTACTGTTATGCTCATGCTCGGCTGTTTGGAGATGTTTGGTTTACACAAAAACGCACCTGTGTTGTTGGCTACACAAAGGCTATAACCTTTCCTGGGCTTAAGAGCAGTAGCCTACTTGTGCTTTTGTATAGTTGTGTCTAAAATATTGCTGATCGTGTTGACATATAAACATTAATATTTCATTTGTGTTATAACTGCAATATAATCGCAGTGATTATGTTTAAGCAAATCACATTTGTCCATGTTGTGCCTATAACGATGCAAATGCTACTAAGAGTTACAAAATTTCAATAATATGAAAGTCTATGCACTGTGTACTGTATATACACACACAGTATTTATATCATATGTAAAAGGATAGACTGTGCCCACTACAGAATTAAAGAGAATGGAAAAGTGCCTATGAGAGACAAGTTGAGTTTCACTCAGCTACAAAGCAGAGACATGAGAACCTTGAAAACATTCACGGACTCCAAAAACAAAATCTCAACGTCCTTGGTACTAATGACTCACTGCCTATTCTTTGTTTGCTTATACACTAGATGTTCAAGACAATGTCGCGATCTGTTTCTGCAGAGTGAGCTAAATTTCCCTATCTGCGCCTGTATTGGGGTTTGATCCACAGGTGTGTGTGACCTCATTCTAGTTTCGTACACTGTAGTTTTATCTACACAGGGCGCTCAAGTCATCTGAGACTTTGGATTGTGCACAATAAAAACAGTTATAACATACAAAAAAAAAAAAAAACTTCATCTACTCCTCTACAGTGTATATAATATACGATGAATATGATGGTTGATACATATTTCTCTACATAATCGAAGCCATTTTCTCATGTTTGAGACGTGAACTAGGCAGTCCAATGATGGCTCCAGGATACTGACAAAATGGTATCTTGATGGTATCCAAGCACTTTGGAAATACTGGGATGAGTGCATTAGTGTAGCAGGGGATTATATAGAGAAATAAAGAGGTTTTTTACTTTCATAACTGTGTTCGGATATTCGGCACAATTAAAGCCTCATGTTGACTTGAACACCTCTCGTTAGACAAACATAGAAGATATACATCGAATTCTGCTATATTAACTTTATTTACACTTGTAATAATTATTTCACTTTCAATATAAATATATTGATGAATACCAAGATCCAGACTTGAGGCTGTGACTCAATCATGCGAAGGAAGATGCACAGTTTACAGTATACATTAATTATCTTAGCGGAAATTCCACAACCCAGAGACGTTTTAATGGAAGAGATGTTAAAAAAAAAAAAAAAAAAAAAAAAGTGTTTGTATGAGAATCATGCAAGCATGATTTTCTACCATAGATTCTAATAACACAATAGTGCTCTAATCCTGAGGCATTTCTGCTGGGATAAACTGTGTTTAATGAAACACATAACTATCACTCTATTATTCCCGGTTTACTGCTGCAGAAATAGAGCCTGCTATTCTTTTGTGCGGTGAAGGAGACACCGCAGTTAAGACAGTAAGCGTTTGAATCCAGTGGAAAAAAAGCACTAATGTCCATGTGTACTGGAGGGATTTTAGTTTGTATTGCTGCCTCCGTTCTTGAGGAGTTTGTTCAGCACACTGTTCTGCTTTAAGGCCGTCAAGTTGGAGATGTCCTCTGAGAACACGGGGACGTCAGAGCTCTGGTCCGCTCCTTCAGACTCGCTCTCGCTGTCGGACAGAGTGGTGAGGAGAGCGTCATTCTCGTATGTCGGGAAGTAGTACCTACAAAAGAAGGGATGGACAGAAACTAAATCAGGACCATGGAAATGTTCAACTAACTTTTCAACTAACTATTCAAACACAAATTACAGGTTAAATTACAATTAAATTGAAAAAAAGTATAGTATGCACCAAAATATATACAGTAGTACTGGAATGAAAAGACGAAAATTACTTTGTTGTCATCTGCGAGTTTATTTCTTCTGCAAGAAACTAAAACACGCACTATTAGCGCGTTGATTTACCGCGCTATGCGTAATGTAAAAGTGTGTGTGCGGCGCCTCGCTGTAGTCAGTGTTCACGCAGATTCTCAAACATATCACAGAACAACAAGGTTGGGGCAGACTCCTGCAAAAGGAGACAATTTACTCGCATAATGTTGACACAGTACACTACAAGAATGGAGAAATTCCATAACAATAGACAGCATAACTGTGTTACATAGTGCTGTCTTATTAAATCTCTCTCGGGATCATTCTGCCACCTTTTTCAAACTCGGTCCCGATTCATGACCACTTCCGTATGAGCGGAAATAAAATTTCAACTATGAATACTTTTTCCATCGTCGAGAGACCTCATTTGCAACAACATCTGCACAATACAACTTTCTTTAAATTTCTGGGAACATATGCGGCTGGAGCTTTTCCCCGCCGAACAAACATATTCGCGTTTAAGACTGACAATGCAAAAGATTTTTTTCTTATTTAAGTATAGTGGTCACATGAAGTCATTATTAGTTGTCTGACTCCTTTTGAAAACCTAATGATAACTGAAATCACCCTAACAACTCTGTTCAAAAACTCACATATCCTTGAAAGTTTGGCCACATTATAAACAAACAGAACGACACACCTGTGACTCACTGTAGTTGTAATTTGTGTCTGTGTATAAATAGTCAGTGAGTTTCTCAGCTCATGACGTGATGCAGTGACTTGGCTGAATACTGCACCATTGAGGAACACAAAAGAACTGCCAATGGACCTGTGTAATAAGGTAGTCGAACTTATCCTATAAAAACTTATCCTATAAATAGTCGAACTTATTTCCTATAAATCAGGAAGAAGATATCTCACGTGAAAATGCCAGTCAGTCCTGTTCAAACTCTGATAAATGTGTGTGAAATAAGAGGTTCTGTTGATACTAAGCCCATGGTCAGGTAGACAAAAGAAGGATTTGACCCACTACTGCGAGAAGCATTGTTCGGGATGCAAAAGAAAACCCACAAACAATTTAAAGAGAAATACACGCTGCTCCGGGGGAAAAAAAAAAAAAAAGTGGTGGAGCACAATAGGGCGGTACTAACACAAATGATCGCACAGTCGAAGCTGATACCACGTCCATGCCAAAGCCAGACAGCACCTAGACAGGCCATGAACTGAACTGAATTGGACTCTATAGCATGAAAGCTGCGTATAGGACGCTTTTGGATGTTCTAACATGACAATTATCCAAATCACAAGGCCACGTTGATTCTCCAATATCTACAGCAGAAAAAGGTGAAGGTTTTGCGGCAGCCATTTCAGTCTCCTGACCTCAATATCACTGAGTCACTTTAATCTCAACTGAAACATTGATTCCTGTCCATTTTGAATTTGTGAATATGTTTTGTAAATAGCTAAAAAATAAATAATGGTGTCAGCTGTCACTTGACAATGTGTAAATTGTAAATAACATTGTTATTGTAGTAAGTTCTGGGATTCAGCTATCATCCGTAATCAGTGTTGACATTAAGCTCTTGACTCACTTCAATTTTATTTGTATGGTGCTTTTAACAAATGGTCAATCACAAAGGAGCTTTACATGGTGATAACCAGTACGACCATAAATCACTCCATGTGATATCTGTGTCCTAGAAGACTGAAAGTTCAATTGCACATTTGTTGTGAAACTGCCTGCCTCAGTCGACTCCAAGGCCACCTTCATGGTAATCAAGTAGAACTGTCAGTCATAACCAGGCAACATCTGTTTGGAATTACTAAAGAAATATAAAACATGCAGCTTGTTATGGTGTACAATACACTTGTATCTGGGATTTTTTTTATTTCTGTTGTTTCTGTGAAGATGCTTTGTGACAATGTGCGCTGTTAAATTCCCTATATAAATAAAAATTAATTTAATTAAAACCAGAAAATGCACAGAAACAAGGAACTCCTCTGTCCAGAAGATTTACACATGTGGACAAAATTGTTGGTACCCTTCGGTCAATGAAAGAAAAACACACAATGGTCACAGAAATAACTTTAATCTGACAAAAGTAATAATAAATAATAATTCTATGAATGTTAACCAATGAAAGTCAGACATTGCTTTTCAACCACGCTTCAACGGAATTATGAAAAGAAAATGAACTCATGGAACAGGCCTGGACAAAAATGATGGTACCCCTAACTTAATAGTTTGTTGCACAACCTTTTGAAGCAATCACTGCAATCAAATGATTCCTGTAACTGTCAATGAGACTTCTGCACCTCTCTGCAGGTATTTTGGCCCACTCCTTATGAGCAAGCTGCTCCAGTTGTTTCCGTTGTTTGAAGGGTGCCTTTTCCAGACAGCATGTTTCAGCTCCTTCCAGGGTCAGGGCTCATAGAAGGTCACTTTGGAATAGTCCAATGTTTTCCTCTTAGCCATTCTTGGGTGTTTTTAGCTGTGTGTTTTGGGTCATTGTCCTGTTGCAAGACCCATGACCTGCGACTGAGACCCAGCTTCCTGACACTGGCCAGCACATTTCTCTCTAGAATCCCTTGATAGTCTTGAGATTTCATTGTACCCTGCACAGATTCAAGACACCCTGCGCCAGATGCAGCAAAGCAGCCCCAGAACATAACAGAGCCTCCTCCATGTTTCACAGCAGGGACAGTGTTCTTTTCTTGATATGCTTCATTTTTCCGTCTGTGAACATAGAGCTGATGTGCCTTGGCAAAAAGTTCCATTTTTGTCTCATCTGTCCATAGGACATTCTCCCAGAAGCTTTGTGCTTGTCAACATGTAGTTTGGCATATTCCAGTCTGGCTTTTTTATGATTTGTTTTCAACAATGGTGTCCTCCTTGGTCGTCTCCCATGTAGTCCACTTTGGCTCAAACAACGACGGATGGTGCGATTCGACACTGATGTTCCTTGAGCATGAAGTTCACCTTGGATCTCTTTAGAAGTCTTTCTGGGCTCTTTCGTTACCATTCGGATTATCCGTCTCTTTGATTTGTCATCAATTTTCCTCCTGCGGCCACGTCCAGGGAGGTTGGCTACAGTCCCATGGATCTTAAATTTGTGAATAATATGTGCAACTGTAGTCACAGGAACATCTAGCTGCTTGGAAATGGTCTTATAGTCTTTACCTTTAACATGCTTGTCTATAATTTTCTTTCAAATCTCCTGAGACAACTCTTTCCTTCGCTTCCTCTGGTCCATGTTGAGTGTGGTACACACCATGTCACCAAACAACACAGTGACTACCTGGAGCCCTATATATAGGCCCACTGACTGATTACATGATTGTAGACACCTGTGATGCTAATTAGTGGACACACCTTGAATTAACATGTCCCTTTGGTCACATTATTTTCAGTATTTTCTAGGGGTACCATCATTTTTGTCCAGGCCTGTTCCATGAGTTTATTTTTTTAAATAATTCTGTTGAAGCATGGTTGAAAAGCAATGTCTGACTTTCATTGGTTAACATTCATAGGATTTTTTTAAATTATTACTTTTGTCAGATTAAAGTTATTTCTGTGACCATTGTGAGTTTTTCTTTCATTGGCCGAAGGGTACCAAAAATTTTGTCCACGTGTGTAAGGTACAGTATCATGACACTGGAGACGTCTTCGTTATAAAGGGAACTCCAACTTGTATAAGGTTTTAAGGTTTTTTCTTTTTATGTCGTTTTAGACTACATACAGGGTTGAGTATGCAAGTCACTGCGAGTGAGCTGTTGCTACAGAAACCATAATGCATTAAAATGAGCGTGTCATTATGAACCCGTGATTTGAACTACTGTTGTAGGAAATGCATCCGCACCTTCTGACTTGAAATTTTCAGTAGAACTGTACTACTCATTATGTGAATGCTGTGGTTTTCTGTATAACTGATTATTAAACACAACATACTGTAATAAAGGGTGTACAGTGGATTTATGACTCACTGTGGTTGGTCCCAGTGTGTGCTGTCTGGAAGCTGCATCACATGACCGGCATCCTGCAGGTGCTGCAGCACTTCCTCTTTGGTTTCGAACTTCCTCTGGCAGCCATGGCAGCGGCACTGGTGGAGCTCACGCCGGATGTAGTTCACGAGTTTGACTTGCTGGTAGAACTTCAAGTCTGGACAAACAACAGTATGACAAAAGCTGAGTTTCTTTTTTTTACCTTTCCTGTATCAAAGGACCACTTCATAGCCGAGACTGTACTTACTGAGATCTGTTTTTAATTTATGGAGATCAAATTGATGAGCTTCCTGAAACAGAAAAAGAACATGCCGAAATAAATTTTAAATGAAATGCTAAATGCCACAAGAGATGTTGAATATGTAGATACAAGTGTCAAAGCAAAGAAGCGTTAGATCAAATGATTAACTCGTTCTTTATATTATTTACGTCCTGGGAGCCTGTTCGTAAGTCCGATTTGTTCTTAAGTCCGACAAATTGAGTCTTTGACAATGTCTACGCCTTTGACATGAATATACGATGTAAATAATACTAGTCCACTTGACTAAATCTGTCCCCTTTTCCCTACACTGCCATCATGTGGCCGAAAACCATGACTGCACCTAAGGAAATGAATCTCACAGTGAAATGCAACAGTGTTGTCTTTGCACCTTTAAATTGCGACGGGAACCCCAGATGCTATTATGTCTCAGAGCTGTTTTCAACAGTATTAGACCATGAACTGAAATTAGGATTATTTACCATCAGGGCAGATTTACAGAACACGATTTTCTATTACCCTGCTTCCGAACTGATTCACTGAAACCGATGAGGCCGACTAATTTCTCCCGCAGTCCCATAGTCGCACACACATAGTATACCGGACTTTAGACATTTTATACATTCACTTACACACTGAAAATATTCTATATAAATGTAAATATTGGTATCTGGTGCACTGCAATGGATATTTTTTGTACAGTACACGTGAACTACGTCCTTGCCCGAACCGGAAGTAGAACCGCGGTCTTGTTCATATCTGAACTTGAATGTTCGCCTGTGACATCTTGTACAAGTATTACGAGTCATTTTTTTTATTAATATGAAAAAATACAATCATTGGCAAATTGTTGTAGTATAGCAAGAATAAAACACTTCAGGAAATGAAGTAATGGACTGATTAGACGCGCTGTTATTTCCTTAAAAACAGCACTTCTTTCCATTCTCAATGCATGAACTCTTAAGTGGCAATCTTAATAATAACCTGCATGTGGGTGGAGATCATGTCCATGGTTTCCTCCTGCCGCTCACAGAACAGACACACAGCAGACACCGGGTGAGACTGCCAATCGGACCAGTCACTGCACACAACACAGAAATCGCACAAATGTGTAGCAGCTGACCTTATGATGTATGTGCAGGGAACTTAATCATGGGAAAGGTTTTTAACATGGGTACAGAAGACTGACGAAGGCTCTTACTCGTCTTCATCTTCCTGCAGCTCCCTGTCGTCCTCAGACTGCACTTCTTCCCAGGTTTTCCCCAGCTCCTGGAGGGGGAAAAAAAAAATCCAGATTTCAGTTTGTTCTTTTAAAATTAGGCATCAGCAGAATCTGTTCAGAATGAACTTTGAAACATACGGCCAAAATATACACATAGTGTCCACAACTTTTTAAAATTAAAATCTTTCAATGATCTTCATTGTCATTCAGATGAAACTTTTAGAACGATTCAGATTTCACATGAAAAGACATAAACCTGAAAAACAATATTTTACAATGCAAAATTGTTAAGATATTGCAACATGAATTTGATATGGTTACGGACACTACAGATTTTTTTGCTTTAATGCTTTAATTTAAGCAACAATATTTACAGGTCATATGCTTCTATAAGCTTGCACCAATTTTAGAATCAATACTCAAAGAAACATGAAAAATGTACATTTTAAATTATTATTGTTTGAAGCGAAAATTTACCATTTTTGGGGAACATATAAAATCATCTCTCCAAAAAGGCTGAAGTTAGCAACTTAAAATTAAAATAAATTTCAGAAGTAGCTTCTTTGGCCACGCACATTTTCTGTATTATATGAACATATGGATGGATGGTTCCCTCTATGTGCCGACCAGCACATCAGGCAACGAACACACACACAGCATTTTTATGGGAGATCTTTACAGTTCTTTATGTGCATAACATAAACAAAATTAAATCAGCAGCAATACTGCACTCTGGCCAATACCAAGTAATTGATGACGTAGAAGCGATCATAGTCGTGATTGTTGGCGTTGATGCGTCTGTGTTGCTTCTTTCTCATGTGATCCTTCAGGGTCGTTTTGTCTCGGAAGATTTTCTCACAGTACAGACACTGCATACTGTCAAAGTGAGAAAGAAGAAAAAAACTTTAAAGAACAGAAACATGTCTCGTTTATTGCTACTGCATGCACTTTTTTTCTTTCTTTCTTTTTTCTTTTCTCTGCAACTCCACCTAGTCACCAAAGGAGGGCACTCTAATCAAAGCATCATCCTTTCAGTCTTATTAGATCTTCGGTATCTGAGCAGTAATCTGTGGTGTGTGTGTGCAGCAGCTGAAGGATTACTTGTCCAGTTTGTTCTCCAGCATATCGAGGAACTGTGTGCAGTAGACGATGTTGTCAGGCAGGCCGATGCTGAAGGAGTGCTCTCTGGCCATGTGATTGAGCAGCACAGACCTAGGGAAGGATGAGAAGCACAATTAGGGCATGACGAGAGGAGAAACTTACACCGGCTCTGTTATAAATGAACGGTTTGATCACACACACAATTATGATTTCCAGATTATACAGATTCCTGCTTCAAACTATGCATTTAAATGAGGTAACGGTTAATTAATATAACACTCAAAAGGAAAAGGTTTGTATTATAAATTACAGTATATGGTTAGAGAAAGCTAGAATATTTTATTATTATTATTATTTAGCGGGATCAGTCGTTTATCCAAAAAACTAATTCTTTTTTTTTTTTTTTTACCTTGTTCCTGGAAAAATAGGGCAAAACAAAAACAAAAAAGGAGCATATTGCTGATGCACCTGGAAATGAGGACATCCTCGATATGTTTATTTGTCAAAAAAAAAAAAAAAAACTGTGCATGTTAGAGAGAGAGAGAGAGAGATAGAAAGCGAGCAGCAGCTATTACCTGTTTCCTGTGAATTCTTCATTACAGAACATGCAGCTGCGCTGAAAGCTGGTATCGTCTCGTTCCTTCTGCTGCTGTTCAAGAACCTCCTCCTGCTCGACATACAGCAAATCCCCCCCACCAGTAAATAAAACACAATAACTCTTCACGGAGCACACAATCAGATAAAAAACAAAACAAAAAAAAAAACAAGATTTAATCATAAATGTACATTTCAATTCTTGAGTACAGATATAGTATCATATACAGCAATACATTATGTCGCATGCACAATATGAAAACCCATAAATGCATATGTAATGACTGTCACCGTATAAATCTACGTAATTAAGCACGAGCATGTGAAGTTCTCCGTGTGTGTGTTGCAGTGAACATCAGAGAAAGGTCGCTGCAGTTTGTTCACCAGCGGCCTGCTACGATGCGGTACTGGTGATGGCGATGCAGGGTTGCCTAGCAACGGCGATCGCAGATTTTCCCAGAGATGTGTGTGTGTGCGAGATGAAGATGTTGACTCATTATAACCCACAAAAACAATGCACGAGGGAGCTCGGACTGCCCGGGGTGCTGCTAATCACTTTTATATGATTTCAGAGAAACATCACGTTTATGCTGGTCGTAGCCGTGTGGTAAAATGGAACTGTTTTGTTTTTTGTTGTAGTTTGCTTTAACTGGAATTGTTGTTGTATCCATCCATCCATCCAGTCAAGGTGACACCGCAAGAGATAGTTGATAGGCTCGCCTTAAGACTTTATTGTTGCAGAGGAAACGTAACGTTGCTGAAAACGTAACGTAACGGACCTGAACCCACACAAACACACACACCTACAGTACAATACAGGCAACAGCCTACAATGCATGTTTTAGGCCTATAGAGGAAACCCATAAAGCACAGGGAGAACATGCAATCAGCACACACACACACAAAGACCGGAGGTGAGAGTATGTATATTCATGGCTGTACATCTAAAATGCTTTTAAATGAATATACTCACTCACTCACCTTCTATACCGTTTCATTCTGTATATTGGACCATGTGTGTTTGTGTGTGTGTGTGTGTGTGGGGGGGGGGGGGATATCGCCATTTGGGATCGCCAATTAGCCTAACTTTAGACTGTTGAAGAAAAGTGCAGTACCCGGAGGGAACCCACCAAGGAGGGTGAGAACATGTAAACTCCATGCACACAGAGGCGGGAATCAAACCTGGACCCTGGAGGTGCTAAAGGCGACAGTGCTAACCACTACACCACCGTGCCGCCTTTAAACGAATATAGCGAACTGATACTGATATTTTATAAGAAAGCCCCTTTCATAAAAGAAGTGCAGTCAAATCAAACCAGGATCAAATCAGTGACTGAATTTCTTTCTTGGAGTTATTGCCACATTCCCGGTACAGTCCTGACCTTGCTTCAAGTCCGTTTTGCCATTACAGGAGTTCCTGGGAGGCCAGCATTTCAGATTTGAAGCAGGTAGACTGCGGTGTGCTTTGCTTAGTGTAGCAATGGATTGTATAGAGAAATGAAGGTAGTATGTATTCTGTCATTCTACACAATCAAAAATCCTGGTTTGACTCGAATTCTCTTCATACAGTACGTTGACACCATGGGCCTGTCATGTCTCACTTTGGCAGCATGGTTTAAAATTCATGTGGGGAGGGAAAACAATAAATATACACCCTACAACAATACAAAGTGATTTCCATTTCATTTGTCCCCAGTCTTGCAATAAACTGAAGAACAGTCTGATCTATAAGAAATGGTTTGTGTAATTTCTTTTGGGCCAGTGGGTGAAAAGTGTTAATGAATGCACACCAATCGTTTCTGCTGGAGCTCCTCTCGAAGGATACGGTCCTCGGGCAGAATGTCACATAGGAGGAAGTAGAACTCCTGCAGCTCTAAGACACAAAGAGAGTCACAGAACTGGGTACAGATGTGCTGGCTAGAAACTTCCGATAGGTACGTGCAGCACAGGTCTGTTTCTTATTGAAGAGATGCTAATATGAAACCGCTTAGTGAATTTGCCTTCCAGAATTATTGGACCCATTTATCATAAACGGGTAATAATGTGTAAACAAAACCAGTACAAAATAACTGAATAGAATATATATTCTCCTGAACAACAACTCAATATGTTATTCTTGGACATAAGCATAGATTATTTATGCTCATTTCCCAGGAACATATTTATTTATTTTTTATGTTTTACCTTTTACCATGCCATGTTGGCTTGGGATATAAATATAGAGATGCACATCTGTAAAATCCAGGTCTCAAAGGAGAGTTAACACAAATGAGACAAATTAAAAAGGGGAAGAAAGAGGACTGAATATTTGTTAAATCAGTGTTTAAATCTACACTTATCACCACTTAAATACCATCAAGCTTTTTGTATTTTCAACCTTTCTGAGGGAAAAAAATTCAATAAATAAATAAATACTCCGGCTTACCAGCAGGTCCATCAGAGTTGGTCTTGATGACGCTGCAAAAGTCTGTAATGGGCTGCTCTGTAAACCTTTTCTTCCAGTAAAGCATGTACCTGCAACAGAGAAGCACCGTTTTTCATTATAGCTCTGATTCGTCCTAAGCTCCCAGAGTCTTAGTGGCTTCAGAATTACTTTATTCCTACATTCTCATACATATATACGTACATACATTTCCATAATACAAGCAGTTACAAATGTACAGAATTAAATGAAAAGGTTTTCAATCAAATTACAGTTTAGTTTTTTTTAGTTTTAAATAGTTACAAAAAATATGATCTAATGTGAAGTGTGTTCAAGTTCATGTGCAGCTTTAGCGTCGGCGTTCAAGTCAAACCTGGGCTTGTGACAATATATCTCGTGAATGAAGGCATAAAAATTATTCACATTTACAGAAGACTTCAAGCACAGTATGGTGATGAGACTCCACAGTAAAATGGTGCAAAGAGTGTTTGCACTTCTCATAACTATGTTCAGTTATCAAAAGTCCTGGTTTGACTCGAATATGAATATGAACACATGATGGAATGATCTAACTTAAAAGTCAGTAAGACTGTTAAGTCTTGAAGATCCACAGAACTACAAAGATTTGTTTCACATCCAACAAAGAAACTACAAAAAATGTTGAAAAGTTCAAAGGTGTGAATACTTTTGCAAAATGGTAAATATACATACAGTACATACATATAAAAGAATTGTTTTGAGTCATAAATCAATCTGTCATTTCTTAGTTTTTTTTCCCAAGTTTAGTCTAGAATGTGAAAAAATGAAAGCATGTCCATGCGTTTGAAGGCAAATAAAAAGTTAGAAAACTGTCCGGTAAGAAAAAACGACCGCAGAGTTGTTCATACCCATACCCTGACACTTCGAAAGCTTTGACAAGGACAGAATTACAGAATTGTTTACGGTCGTACTTTGGGAAGTCAGCCACAAGCTTGATGTCAGCGATGACCAGTTTGTGCTCCAGCAGCAGGTGCTTCAGGACCTGGTCTTTATCCGAAAGAGGAGCCTTGTGCGAGCACAGCACACAACACACCGGACAACCGTCGTCCATGGAGGAGATGGTAACTGTAGGAGTCAGGTGCTCAGGAAAGCACAGCGGCTCAAGAATACAATCCTGTTCACCTAAAGGGAAGACACGAAAAGTCGAGTACATCAGCACAGGTTATGCACTATTACAGTCAGGTAGACAGGTATTTGGATAAATTAGAAAATAAAATTTCACATTTCCCCCAAGTATGAATTTTTTTCCTTTTTTTTTCCCTCCGAAACTTTCCCGACCATTCGAACTGCCATAATTTGGACTCAAAATAATCATGACGTTACAAATGACATACTATGACTTGCAAGCACACTTTTATACTTTTGTACACAAAAGACAAACGATAAAGGAATCTGATAAAACAGATCAAATGATCAAAACAGTTAAATCATATTTAAAAGGACAATATTCAAGTTTAAAAAAAAAGTTATGAAGGCTCATTACAGTCTATGATCCATTCACTGATCATTAATTTGCGTTTTTTTTGTCGTTGTCATTATTTAATTGGAAATACCATCATGCTAAACTTTTATTCTTCACACTTATTACCATGGAATGTTTACTTAAACTCTTTTAGCTGAACTCTAATGAAAGCAAATGTCATTAGATTCTGCATCTGCATCTTTTTAGTCAAACATTTCTATTAGGGATGCTGTGCTGCCTGTCAGTGTGTGAACAGATTAAAACATGCCACCTGTAGAAGTATAGAGCAATGGCAACATTGTATTATTTTAAAATATCCACTTTATAGCCCAGCATGGTAGCGGTTAGCACCTTCAGGGCCGCGGGTTTAATTCCCATCTTGCGACCCTGTATACAGCATAAAGGGCTATAGAAGATGACTGAATGAATGAACGATTTTGGAGTCAGTATAACAATACATGAATTGCCAGACAAGAGAATCATTAAACATCACAGAATAATCCCCCCCCCCCCTTTTGTGGTAGGTATTAATTAGGACTCAGCAACAAACTTTAAATATATAGATTCCCTAGCATTTCAGGCAGTTCAACTGTAAAAAGAAATGGATAAAAATAAATCACAGGAGAATGTTTACAGCCTTATGTATCAAATAGTCATTTACATCAAAGAAACCTTTGTTGGAGATGTTTGAGGAGTGTTCAGGTCAAGTCAAACTGGGACTTGTGATGAAATTTCTCATGAATGAAGGTGTAAAATTAATGGTTTTGCGGTGGGAATGTTCTGAACATTTTAAAGAAGGATGTATGATTGTGAATGACGATCCCGGCCAAGGTGGCTTGAAGCCCACTGCAGTCATTTCTGTGAACATTCAGTGAGAGGAATGCCTCATCCTTGAAAACGTTCAACACCACCACTTGCACATTATAGGACCTTGGATGGGGGTTATTTCCACATCAACTGTACCTTGCTAAAAACAATTTCCACATGTTTGAGGTTATTAAAGGAGTTCCTAGGAGGCCACCATTCCAGATGTGAAGCTGGCAGTAAGGTCATGGCTCTGGTGGAATGGGAAAACTTTCTACCTGGATGGTATCCAAGCATTGAAAGGCTGGGAAAAGTGTATTAGTGTAGCATGGAATTACACAGAGAAACAAAGGGAGCTTTTACTCTCATAACTGTGTTGTTATTTTGTACAGGACCTATGGCCATTTCATTTAACAGGAAAAATAGATTTCTTTTTTTTTTGCAGCACAATGCACGACTTCATACTGCTACCCACCCCACTACTTGCACATTATGTTTGGGCCATTAAAGGAGTTCTTGGGAAGCCAGCGTTTCAGATGTGGAGAATGCAGTCTGATCATGGCTCCAGTGTACTGAAAAAACTTTCTACCTTGATGGTATCCAAGCACTAGTGAAACAAGTGCATTTGTGTAGCGGGCGGATTACTGTATATACAGTAGAGAAATAAAAAGTTTTTACCTCATAACTGTGTTCTATTCTGCACAATCAAAAGTGCTGGTTTTAATTGGCCCTTGTGGATGGATAGATTTATATGGTTTTATATACACACAGAGATGAATAGACAGACTGACAGACAGACAGTAAGATAGATAGATAGATAGATACAGGCGTTGGGCAATGAAACTGAAGCGCCTGTTTTTAGACCACAATAATTCATTAGTATTGTGTAGACCCTCCTTTTGCGCCCAATACAGCATAAATTCGACTTGGGAATGACAGATACAAGTCCTGCACAGTGGCCAGAGGGATTTTAAGCCATTCTTCTTGCAGAATAGTTGGTAGGTCACTATCTGATGCTGATGGAGGAAAACGTTTCCTGACTCGCTCCTCCAAAACACCCCAAAGTGGCTCAATAATATTTAAATATCTGGTGACTGTGCAGGCCATGGGAGATGTTCAACTTCACGTTCATGTTCATCAAACCACTCTGTCACCAGTCTGTGTTTGCTGTGTTTATTGGTGCATTATCATCCTGATACATGGCACCACCTCCAGGATACAATGTTTGAACCACTGGGTGCACATGGTCCTCCAGAATGGTTCGGTAGTGACGCGCCCATCTAGCACAAGTACTGGGCCTAGGGAATGCCATAATATTGCAGTCCAAACCATCACTGATCCACCCCAACGCTTCACTCTGGGTGGTACGCTACTTTGGGGATTACCCACACAGTAAATCCCAGATGTGAGAAAGACAGTGAAGGTGGACTCATCAGAGAACAATACCTGTTTCACAATGTCCACAGCCAAAGAGTTTCACTGCTGGCACCATTGAAATCGACGTTCGGCATTGGCACGAGTGACCAAAGGTTTGGCTATAGCAGCCTGGCCATGTACACAACATCGAGACACACACCAACAATTTGTCCTCTTTTGAACTCTGATATGTCACCCATAATGTTGTGTGCATTGCAATATTTTTTTTTTTAGCAAAACTGTGCTATTGCTCTGCTCTTACTGGTGGAATGTACAATTAATGAAGTTTGGCCATCAGGCTGGTCAAATTTAGCCATGAAACCAACACCAAGTGTTTCAGTTTCATCGTCCAACCCCTGCAGATAGACATATAGACAGATGGATATATAAATAGATAGATACAAAAATACTTTTTGTGACACTATTTCAATATAAATGCAGGAGTGTACAAATTCGGGACATTAATACGTCAGGAACATGTAGCTCTTTCTTCACTTTCTTCCTAAACTAAGCTAAAGTGAGGCAACATTAAAATGAACAATCCTACAAAACAACAGAACATATAAATACATACAAACGGTTTTCTCAACTGTCACTAACAAACACACGCCAGCACGCGCTGCCTACCTGTTAGCTCTGTGCGCGCCTTGACAGCCGCCATCTTGAAGCGACCCAGTCACGTGACTCGCTCGCAGGCCCGCCCCTGCCCGAGCGCGTTCGGTTGAATGGGACTTGTAGTCGTCCGGCCTCCTCAGTGACTCGCTTTCCCGTGGTGCATTGCTGTGAGGAGACTGTAGTGTCGGACGGATGCTGAGCTGAGCGTCTGCGCTCGGAACAATACACAGACATCCAGCGCGCGCCAGCAGTATGGAGCGTATGGCTTTTAATTCCACTGGTCTATAGCTGGCATGCGCTTGTTGTGAAAGAAGAGACGAAAGAGAAAAAAATGTGGATACCGACCGAGCACGAAAAATATGGCGTGGGTAAGATCGCATTTTCATTTTATAATTGAAATAATATGACTGGTGCATTAGTGCAGGTGGGGGAAATATCATGGGCGCAGATCAGATCACATCAGATGAGATGAGATGAGATGTGGAGCAACATGCACATCAAATAACAGCGTGTTTATTATTTGACATTGATGAGGAGATTTTACATGATTGTTTTTTTTATTTATTTAATTGATTCGATAGTGGTGTTCAATGCGTAAGGAATTACCTGAAAGGTGTTTAATTGAAAAGAGATTTGCAATTTTTTTCTTTGTTTTTTTCATCATAGGAAGCAGTAATGGGTTTTATTGCACGTTTTATTACAGGTTATATTAGAGAAAATGCATGATTTGTTGACCGGAAAAATGGACATTTCAAATAAACATTGACACATTGAGACAGTTTTTAATTATATCTTCATTCATTAAAATCTGTAATTAAAAAAATATGGAGATAATAAGGATTTATTTATGGCACATGTTATTTATTGAGCATGTATATTCGAATTTAAAATGGTCTTATGAACGGTGATTGAAGTGAAAGATTTGAAGAAAGAATGAGCTACTCAGTTGTTCCACCTGTCTGGAAAAAAAAAACAATAATAAACTAAATGAATCCATATCTATATGCTTACAATCTTTTTTTAAATTAATTATATCTATTAGATCTATATCTATTTGTCTATCTATGGGGCGTTCAGGTCAACCCGGGACTTTTGCTTGTGTAGAATAACAGATAAAAAAAAAAAAAAAAACTACCTTTATTTCTCTCTTATCCCAGTGTTTCATTATATCTTGGATACCATTAATGTAGACTTTTTTACAGTACTTCTGCTTGCTTGTTGAAATGACTTGGAGCGATGTCAGGACTGTATGGGGATGTGGCAGTAATCCCCAGCCGAGTTTCTGCAATGTGCAAGTGGTGCGATGGGCGGTATGAGGTTATGCATTGCGAAGGAAATGGCCATAGAAGGAGATCTGTGGAGGCCAGTGTTTCAGACATGAAGCAGACAGCCCGTCTATGGCTCCGGTGTACTGAGAAAACTTCCTGTCTTGATGGTATCCAAGCACTAGTGAAATGCTGGGTGAGTGCATTAGTGTAGCAGAGGATGATATAAAGAAATAAAGTAAGTTTTTACTTGCGTCAAAAGTTCCTGTTTGACTTGAACACGCCTCATAGATCTATCTATCTATGTATAAATCCATGCATACAGTACATACGGAATACATACTATGGCAAGTATTTGTAATCATGGAACCAATTCACAGCGAGAGTAAATGTGATAAATAAACACATTAAAAGGAGTTGCTGATGTGTTATTGGTCACTGACTCACTCATTTAGATAATGATTAAGGTTTTGTGGTTCCTGTATGAAACGCCCGCAGTGCTTGTTGCCTTGCTGAATAAATGTCTGTCTGTTTACTGTCTGGTACAGAACACAATCTCACCTTCACTATCATTATGATATTATAGGCCTGTTCTGATTTTAGATTTTCTCTTATATCTTGTTATATCTTGTTTCCGGGAATATTAAACTGTCTGGCACAATCTCACAAAATCATCAGTCTTAAAAACACAGCTAGGAAGGAACACAAACAGTTTTGTGTAGGTATCTCGTGTGTTTTTGTTGTAATGAAGCTGACAGGTGGAGCGATACATCTTTTCAGATGGCTGTAGTCGGCCAGATCTGTCAAAATCCGATCAGGATCTCCTCGAGGCTAGCGCCTAGTGGACAGAGTCGTCTCGCCGCTTGTAACAGGGAAAGACAGAGTACGTACTGTAGCGTGTCCTCAGCCAGAAGCTTGCCTGAATGCTGCATTTACAGTGACATGCTATTATTGACCCGTTTCCAGCCACCTCAGCCCAGAGAGACCTGCGAGTCTGTGAGGAGCCATGTGCCCTGTTCTGGGATCTTTGAAGGACCCTGCGATTTCTGCAGCAAGTACATTGCATAAAGATTCGATTTTAGATCATAAACAAAGTTCTATACTGGGTTTACTTCTGTACCAATATACTTGTATATAGCAAGTGTGTTATAAAGAAAAAGGTGTAGTCTAAGATTATTATTTATGTTTACTCGCATTCATCAAAAAAAACATTGCTTTATTGCACAATATTGACATAATTACAAAATATCACATAAGAGGGAGTGCTGCTGTGGTGGAAATCTGCGAAGGCGTCACACCCGTACTGATATTCGGCGCAACAGCTCATTATTGAGTGCGAAATTGCTTTTATATAACAGTTCAACAAACACTGTTTGTTGTCAAAAGAATATAATGTGTTTGTTTATTTAGCTAGTTATTTTGCTCCGCCAACACATATCTGTCCACACCTGGCGGAAAAAAAACTGACTGCGGTTTGTAGAGCTGGCGATTGACGGTTAGTGTACTGTAATTAGCAACCAGGAAAGTGTTTTTTTTTTTTTTATTGTTACAGGTTAACAATTAAACTGGTTCAGTTAAACCAGTTTAATTGTTACTGGTTCAGGACTGCCCAGGTGGTCGGCAGTTTCTTCTAAGTTTCTTTTTATATTTCCGCTTCAGAATTTCAGCTCTGTTAACTTCCGGGTTCCGAGTTATCACTTGATCACCACACTAAGAAGTGCCCTTGATCAGGGGTTCCAGAAAGATTTGGGATTCAGCCTTGTGTTAGAAGCTTGTTAGCTTTGTAGCTCGCATTGGGCGTAAAATAAAACAACACAGAGGCAATTCGGAATGATTTAGAAGTAAGTATTAAGTCAACAAAGCGTTGCTTAAAATGAAGACAGTGCATTACCAGATGTGTTTTCTTGTTTAAATGCGTCCGTGACTGGTGTTGAATGTGCGTTTTGGCAGGCAGTTGCTCTCTCCTCAGTACTGTGGACCGCACAGAGCTACAGTCACTCATGCTGCGACCGACTGTTTAGCGATTTTAGAAAACCTGTGACATGGAGTGATACGTATAGTTGAACGTCCCAGTGCTTTTATCATCCATTATGAACATTCGTGAAATGTCTCAAACGTCCAGTCAGATTACTTGGTCAGAACTGTTGTATAATAATAGTTGGTGAAAAATATATTGTATAGACACTGTCGAATAGACACTGTGACAAGAGAAGGGAAAATGAAACATTGTTGTCTTACATATCGATTTCAGAATAATTATTTAATTAAATATTTTTCTTGAACAGTATGTCCTGTAAAATTGGTAGGCGATTTAATTCAATTGGAATTGTTCATCAGTCTCGTGTGTGTCGAGTTTTACAGTATGATTATTTAATTTCATAAGCCAAAACAATGATTTACGAGATTTACAGTACAGTACAAGTCTCAGTAATGCTGATTCTATTCATACAAACTGCATATTGTCAGGGATAACCCCTAGAGGGCGCCAAAGCGCCCTGTAATTTTCGTTTGTAGTTCCTTTGTTTAGACTTCAGTTCCCATGGGGCAACTCGGTCAGGTGACCAGGGGGCGCTCACCTGAACCGAGTTGGTTATTAGTTTTATTATAAATAGTTTGTTTTAGTTCTCCTGGGTTGTCTTGCAACTGTTCATTTACCTTAGTCATGTCTGCCTGTTTCCTAGTGTCTTTTGTTTTGTCTATACGTGTTTTAGTTTCATTTAAAGTATCTTTGTTTTGTTGAGTTTCCCTGCCTTTTTGTGTTTAATAAAACATCGTTTCCGTTACCACCTGGATCCCCTGCGTTTATGCCGAACAACACCCCGGAACGTGACAGATTGCAAGACCTAAGAAGAGGCATAGCAGAGGAGCCCTTCCCCGGGGAGATTCTTTTTGGGGGGGGCAACGATGTTTGGAGTTTGGGCAGCCGGCGTGGAAGGTAGCCGGGGAACCAAACGGCGTAACGGCAAAAGAGCGGAGTGTGAGCGGGACGTGCAGCTGGGAGCAGCCTCCCAGAGTTATTGGAGCAGCTTTCGGCGATGCGCTCTGAGAAACGAAGAGCGCATTCGTGACCTGTGGGAGCAGGTGGCCAGGCTCCAAGGGCTGCTAGCACAGCTGCACCGCGCCGCTGAGCACAGCGAGCTGCTGCCGCTGCAATGCGGCGAAGAGGAGGGCGAGCTACCGTCGCTGCACTGTGCCTTCGAGGACGGCGAGCTACCGTCAATGCACTGTGCCTTCGAGGACGGCGAGCTACCGTCAATGCACTGTGCCTTCGAGGACGGCGAGCTTCCGTCGCTGCACAGTGCCTTCGAGGACGGCGAGCTTCCGTCGCGGCACAGTGCTGCCGAGGATGGCGAGCTTCCGTCGCTGCACAGTGCCTTCGAGAACGGCGAGCTTCCGTCGATGCACAGCGCCGCTGAGGACGACGAGCTTCCTCTTCCCCCGCCGCCGCCTTCATGCGCCGCTGAGGACTTCGAGCTTCCTCTTCCTCCGCCGCCGCCTTCATGCGCCGCCGAGGAGCACGAGCTTCATCCTCTTCCTCCGCCGCCGCCTTCATGCGCCGCCGAGGAGCACGAGCTCCATCCTCTTCCTCCGCCGCCGCCTTCATGCGCCGCCGAGGAGCACGAGCTCCATCCTCTTCCTCCGCCGCCGCCTTCATGCGCCGCCGAGGAGCACGAGCTCCATCCTCTTCCTCCGCCGCCGCCGTCATGCGCCGCCGAGGAGCACGAGCTCCATCCTCTCCCTCCGCCGCCGCCTTCGTACGCCGTTGAGGACAGCGAGCTTCCTCTTCCTCCGCCGCCGCCTTCATGCGCCGCCGAGGAGCACGAGCTCCATCCTCTTCCTCCGGCGCCGCCTTCATGCGCCGCCGAGGAGCACGAGCTCCATCCTCTTCCTCCGCCGCCGCCTTCATGCGCCGCCGAGGAGCACGAGCTCCATCCTCTTCCTCCGCCGCCGCCTTCATGCGCCGCCGAGGAGCACGAGCTCCATCCTCTTCCTCCGCCGCCGCCTTCATGCGCCGCCGAGGAGCACGAGCTCCATCCTCTTCCTCCGCCGCCGCCTTCATGCGCCGCCGAGGAGCACGAGCTCCATCCTCTTCCTCCGCCGCCGCCTTCATGCGCCGCCGAGGAGCACGAGCTCCATCCTCTTCCTCCGCCGCCGCCTTCATGCGCCGCCGAGGAGCACGAGCTCCATCCTCTTCCTCCGCCGCCGCCTTCATGCGCCGCCGAGGAGCACGAGCTCCATCCTCTTCCTCCGCCGCCGCCTTCATGCGCCGCCGAGGAGCACGAGCTCCATCCTCTTCCTCCGCCGCCGCCTTCATGCGCCGCCGAGGAGCACGAGCTTCATCCTCTTCCTCCGCCGCCGCCTTCATGCGCCGCCGAGGAGCACGAGCTCCATCCTCTTCCTCCGCCGCCGCCTTCATGCGCCGCCGAGGAGCACGAGCTCCATCCTCTTCCTCCGCCGCCGCCTTCATGCGCCGCCGAGGAGCACGAGCTCCATCCTCTTCCTCCGCCGCCGCCTTCATGCGCCGCCGAGGAGCACGAGCTCCATCCTCTTCCTCCGCCGCCGCCTTCATGCGCCGCCGAGGAGCACGAGCTCCATCCTCTTCCTCCGCCGCCGCCTTCATGCGCCGCCGAGGAGCACGAGCTCCATCCTCTTCCTCCGCCGCCGCCTTCATGCGCCGCCGAGGAGCACGAGCTCCATCCTCTTCCTCCGCCGCCGCCTTCATGCGCCGCCGAGGAGCACGAGCTCCATCCTCTTCCTCCGCCGCCGCCTTCATGCGCCGCCGAGGAGCACGAGCTCCATCCTCTTCCTCCGCCGCCGCCTTCATGCGCCGCCGAGGAGCACGAGCTCCATCCTCTTCCTCCGCCGCCGCCTTCATGCGCCGCCGAGGAGCACGAGCTCCATCCTCTTCCTCCGCCGCCGCCTTCATGCGCCGCCGAGGAGCACGAGCTCCATCCTCTTCCTCCGCCGCCGCCTTCATGCGCCGCCGAGGAGCACGAGCTCCATCCTCTTCCTCCGCCGCCGCCTTCATGCGCCGCCGAGGAGCACGAGCTCCATCCTCTTCCTCCGCCGCCGCCTTCATGCGCTGCCGAGGAGCACGAGCTCCATCCTCTTCCTCCGCCGCCGCCTTCATGCGCCGCCGAGGAGCACGAGCTCCTTCCTTTTCCTCCGCCGCCGCCTTCATGCGCCGCCGAGGAGCACGAGCTCCATCCTCTTCCTCCGCCGCCGCCTTCATGCGCCGCCGAGGAGCACGAGCTCCATCCTCTTTCTCCGCCGCCGCTGTCATGCGCCGCCGAGGACAGCGAGCCTCCTCATCCTCTGCCGCCCTGCGTCACCGAGGACGGCGAGCACCCACTGCCTGCACCGCCCAACGTCAAAGAGGACGGCGAGCTTCCTCCGTCTCCGCCTCCCTGCTTCAACGGGGGCATGAAGCCACCTGGCCCACAGGACATAGGTGCCAGCCTATGGGTGAGAGGAGCGGACATTGGACCTTGGGGGGGATGCCCTGGACCTCCTGTGGCGCCCCGGAGTTGCGCCCTTTGAGGGGGGGTTATGTCAGGGATAACCCCTAGAGGGCGCCAAAGCGCCCTGTAATTTTCGTTTGTAGTTCCTTTGTTTAGACTTCAGTTCCCATGGGGCAACTCGGTCAGGTGACCAGGGGGCGCTCACCTGAACCGAGTTGGTTATTAGTTTTATTATAAATAGTTTGTTTTAGTTCTCCTGGGTTGTCTTGCAACTGTTCATTTACCTTAGTCATGTCTGCCTGTTTCCTAGTGTCTTTTGTTTTGTCTATACGTGTTTTAGTTTCATTTAAAGTATCTTTGTTTTGTTGAGTTTCCCTGCCTTTTTGTGTTTAATAAAACATCGTTTCCGTTACCACCTGGATCCCCTGCGTTTATGCCGAACAACACCCCGGAACGTGACACATATGTTAATTAATGCCAGTCACAGCACGGTTGGTTTGCATTTATTTAGTGACGCCCACAAAACTCCTAACAGGAAAAACTCAGATGGGCAAAAACGAAGAAAATGACTACGACACGGTGAAAGAGCAGCGTGTACAAAATTTTCAGTAATGCTGGTGAGACACTGGAGCGTATCAGTTCATTAAAAAATAACCAAAAAAACAACATATATCTCCTTGTATAAGGTTACAGTTTTCACACGGACCAGAGATCACTCTGGAGGGACCTCAAAAAACAGCTTGAGCGCATGCCGCAGACTCTCAGCACAGACAGCCTTGAAAGGCGAAGGAGAAGAGAATGAAAGAATGAAGCAGGACAAGAGAGAGAAAGAGGGAGAGACAGCAGCAGCGAGTATTATTGTCCTCCCTGCCTCTGCATAAAGCACTGAATAAAATAGAAAGAAAAAAGAAAAGAGAACGCTTTATAGTGAGAAGCTGATGTAGGACTCGGAGCGCGTTCAAGCAGAACATGGAGAAGTGCTTTTATATTAGAGCACACAGCCACTGAAACCTTTATCATTCATGAAATATGGATGGAGTCCAGGAGAGATGTCTGCACACACACACACAGATATATAGATACTGTAACACACACACACACACACACACACACACACACACACAAACACACACAGAAGCATGCATACTGTAATCTTGGCTGCTCCTTCCTCTTGGTTAATGTAAGGATTGATGTGCCATCTGTATCATACTGTAATTCCCCCATAGCACATGCCTCTATAGAGCAATCAGGACATTTCGCCATCAAGAGAGGTTTCCTTTTTCAGTCCAAAAAGTTTTTCTTTGCAGCTGGTAGAGCCATATGTTGTTAAAAAAAAGTGCAGCGGGAGCTAACTAATGATCAGCAGACATCGCAGCATTCTCATCATAGACCTCGTATTTGTTTACATCTACTGAATTTTAGGGCACGTTCACATGACTTAGTCTGGATCGGCGTGATTTGGTTTGGGTAGTCTGTAATTAATTCAGCAAAGAAAAAAAGCAAAATTTGAAAGATTTTCTTTTTCTGTAGGTCTACAGCTCTGTCCTTTGGTGTTTTTTTTTTTTTACCTTATGGTTGATTTTAACAGCTTTCTATCATACACTGTATAAGAAGTGGACAAACCCTCCATGACCCATAGGTTTTGGTCGTCACCATCTTGGCCTGAGCTGACAACGCCTAAATCCTGGTTAATTCTAAAAATACTGTAATAAAAGACCTATTTGTTACATATACCTTACAGCACAGTAGAATGATTTTTTGGCATTTCCCAGGAAACTGAGCACAGGATCAGCCAGATTACAGCACCTCTGGAGCAGATAGGGTTAAGTGTCTTGCTCAAGGGTCTGAGAGTGCCAACTCAAATGCTGGGACTCAAACCCCCAAGCTTCTGATCAGTAAAGCAGTATCCCACAGCCATAACCAATTAAGCCACCAGTGCCCCATAAATATTGGGCTCATCCAAATACAGTGGAACCTTGGATTACGAGCATAATTTGTTCCGGAAGCAGGCTCGTATTCCACAACACCAAATCAAATCTTCCCATAAGCAATAATGAAAACTCAAATAATTAATTCCACAACCCAAAAAAATAAATACAGAAAAATAATTAATACAATATATAAAGTAAAAATAAAACAAATTAACCTGCACTTTACCTTTTAAAAATTTCAAATAAATCCCAACAGATAAGTGTTTCCGTTTGTGTCTTTGCTCGTCTTGCGGAACACTCGTAAACCGAGTTACTCACAATCCGAGGTTCCACTGTATTGGAATTTGAACCTTGGACCTCTTGCACACAAAGCAAGAATCATACCCCAGACCAGCGAGCTGCTGCTAAATGTGCAAATAGGGCAAAGAAAATATGGCTGTTGGTTAGAACATGTCGACTGACCTCGCTTAGCTTAGCTAAGCTGCTAAGGTGGCTTATGTTGAGATTAAGATTTATTTGCAATTTTTTGTCACATGTACTTTATAGCACAGTATGGCGCATGGATGGCTCAGTGGTAGGTTTCTTGCCAGCCATTTGGAAGGCCTGGGTTCAATTCCCAGCTACTGAATGTAGTGCCAGTCCCAAGCCCGGATAAAATAGCAGGATTTTGTCAGGAAGGGTATCTATGCCAAGTTGTATTTGGATGTGATGGTCTGCTGTGGTGACCCCTCGATGGGAGCAGCTGAAAGTCCAACAACTTTACAGCAAAGTGAGATAATTTTATCACATATCCCAGTTAAGAAGCTGGAGCAGAGGGGGATAAGGGTCCTACTCAAGGGCTCAACAGTGGCAACTTGGTGGTGCTGGTGCTCGAACCCCTGACCTTCAAATCAGAAATCCACTAACCTATAGGCTTAACTGTTGGAGCCATCACTGCTCCATCACACATACATGTTAAAAATAATCTAACAAAATAAATGTTAAAAATAATCATACAAAAATTGTATCCTAATGTTACTTGATTGAAGTCCGTCATCCATTTCCTACATGTCGTCAAGGACTTGCACAGCTGAGAAGTTTGCTAAAGCGATGCATAGGAGACAGCTAGCGGTTTGACATCTGCAATGCAGCTGTTACTGCTGCTGTCACTGCGCACCCCTAATTATGCGTAATTAAAACAAGTTTAATGTCATTCTAACTGATGAGTTACATAGAAATTCACTCTGTATAGTTATCATGAATGGAAATTCTACTGTAGCTATGGAGACCAAAACTGTTTAGTGTGCCAGGCTGTTTATTCCTGTTGTAAAGTTGGACATTATCCAACTCTTATCCCTCTCTTTTAACATATTGCCTATAGGAATTGAATCACGTTTAAAGACAGCCTAGTGGTCATTCAAGGAATTGCGGATTTTGGCACTTCCATGTTGGATCCATTTTTCTGAACCGGACGTTGACCTGTCCTCTCTAATGGAAAAAAAATGCAGCAACTAGTTGGCTTTTTCCTGCACTCGGTCGAGTCTCAATTCAATTATTTCTGTCTGAAAACGAATTATGATTTCTGTTGGACCTGGACCAAATCTACTTTGCCTGTGGTCCTTCCACAGAATCAGCTTTTAATCCATTTGAGTTGAATTCTTGTGTATTTTCAGTACAGTGAGAGAACAGCAACCACAACCTGAGTGTACTGTATGAGCATCGTGGTTCACTACCAAGTGAACTTGCGTGAGGTTCGAGTGTAGTAAGTGCAAACTCTGCTAAAGGACAGAGCTGTAGAACTGCAGGAACACCAGGCTTTTCTGGATATTTATACAGACAGAAGACACTCAATCAAACACACCGTATCCTGGATCGGTTAAATATTGTGTTGTTAAGTGATGCGTGATTTAACACTTCATGTATCCAGCCTCTGTAATCGAACCTCATCTGACATCTTCCCTCAGGGGAACTAGTTGAACTCGGACCATTCACTCATCGCCCACTTCAGTAGCGCCGTCCCTGAGGATAGTGTAGTCTTCATCTGCAAAGGAAGTGAGGCCTGTCGTAACATCCTGATCTCACACTCTTTGGCTTCTGGGAGTGTATTTATGAAAGGAATGTGTTTGGCATATAGATAAGCCTCTGCTCTTTGTCACATGCTGACACGGCCTGGGCTCTGGCCTGGTTCATGGGCAGGCGGACAGAAGGAGGGAGCAAACACACACAGGCACTGTTAGAGCGCAGAGCTGGGAAGCCTTAGTATACATCACGGCTGGTGGGGCTAATGTCACTGTATGAATACTAATAGATTTTTTTTGTATTATTTTACATTTTTTAAAATAAAATCCACATTTGGATGCGGAAGAGCCCACATGCTTCTTGTAAGACATGTTTTCTAAAATATTTGACAAGCCATGGTGCCACTTAATGCATAAAAAGAGCTCAGAATGAAAGTGTCTTTATGTCACACTTAAAAAAAAAACTGAGTTTGTGTCCTGAAAGTGATATCACATGTGCATTACATGATAGTAGTTACAGTAGTTTCCAATGAGTATTCTTTTAAATTGTCATTTTATTTCTATTGATCCTATGATTTGGAATTACTACTTACTGAGCAAATCTGAAGCTGACGAATTTATCCCAAGAAGGGTGTTCAAGTCAAACCGGGACTTCTCGTTTCATTAGCAGAAGAGTAAAGCTGTAAAGACGGATTTGACATTGATATTTGCAAAAGACTTTAAGCACAGTACTGTCATGAATTTTTTTTAAAACAATTTATAAACAATAAAGTCAACTAATGTATAATATTATACAATTTCTCCCTCATGATTTCTTTTTAGAAAGTGACAATCATTTTTGTTTAAAACTTCTCTCTCTATAGATATGGCTATATTAACTAATTCTAAATACATGTACATTTAAATATAAACTCTGCCACCATTCAAATTTACATGACATATTTAAGCATTTTTAAGGACAGCATTTGGCCTGTTGCTAATACATGCTTCATTTACATTATTATTATTATTATAATTATTATAATTATTATTATTATTATTGTTAAAGGAATTATCCTGAATCATCACCTGTCACTTTCATAGCTCAAATGTTTATAACACAGCTTATAACATGTGTGCTGTGAGACAAATTAGTGCATGTTCTGTTTCGTTACTGGTGTAGGAGTGTGTAATGAGTAGGTTTGAGACTCTATGGAGAAAAAGGCCACTCTGAGGCTTTTTAATGGGTGCAACTTTTAATACTGTAATGTCATAAGAAAGTGTTTCTGCTGCACCACTCAGAAGCTCATGCACTCGGCACAGAAGCAGTTACTGTATATCCAAGGCTGTTCAGTCATTGCTGATCAAACTGAAAGCCAATTCACTGGCTAATCGACCGGCGCATCTCTATTATAAATATAATATAAATCGTTTCAAAATCGCTTGGTGGTGATACATGAATCAGCAAACAAAAGATTCACGATCAATAACTGGATCGATTTGTCCCCCTTCTCTACTAGTAAAGCATCTAACTAAATTGAGCTGTAACCACTAAATTGAGACTAAATTCTTGTAACCACTCACAACGCAGAAGGCAGAATTTATCAGAAAAGCTGGGAAGCCTAAGCTAACCTCAAAGTCAAAAAATTGACTTCTTCTGCTTGTATCTTTAATTGCTGTTATATGTTGTAGTGCAGAACCACTTTGCACATGTCAAAAAGGTATATTCTGATGTAATGCTGTAAGCGTGTACAGTAAATGCACATCTCATCAGATCAGCATCAGTGTAAACGGTTACAGTACGTTGGATTCTCAGTCAGGTACTGTATAAGAAATACTGCCCATGGTAACATAGCTACTGAATCCTGATTGAAGTGTAACACTATGCAGTGACAAGAACTCTTAAAAGTAGTATTGTTAAATATTGCGTGTCATAAATTAAATATTGCGTGTCATAAACTGAGAAAAGGTTGCGCAATACCCGGAGGCTTTCCAGTAGTACAGTGCTGAAAACTTGCAGACCAGAACATTTCAGAGTTAGAGCGTTATGTGTGGGTAAGATCTGAGCGCTGGCACAAAACAACAGTCTACGTTGCCAACCACTCGTATCATGAGGAAAAGGTGTGAATAGTGCGTTCTGCAGGATATCGGGTAGTCTGTTAGTCTGATATTTTATCTCTCACAATGCCTGTTTCGCTTCAGTGATACTCTTTCAGTTATAAAACAGCAGATAGCACTGAAGAGTTCTCGGGTGCAAAAATAACCGTGTACCAACTATCCAGGATTGTTCCTGTCGGAGTTCATTGGACGGAACTGATGCTTAGGCCGAGGACTGATTGCGTGCGATGTAAAACTAGCAAGAAATTCATAATGACATTGCGAATATAGAGTTTACTTATGGACACCAAAAAGTCAAATCGATGCTAAAGGGTAGCTATTACGCCAAATTCACTTTTTAGCCATTTTAAATGTTTTCCAGTGTGCACACAGAAACAAACCAGTTAGATTTTCCTACTTATGTGACCTCATATAACAGAAACCCTCCCCCGAGTTGCAGAGGTGGGTAGTAACGAGTTACATTTACTTAAGTATACTTAAAAAGAATTACATCTATGAGTAGTTTTACCTCACCATACTCCTTACTTTTACTTGAGTAGATTTGTGAAGAAGAAGCTACATTCGGCTCCACTCGACTCATTACTTTTCTAACCATTTATTCTACACTTTAGATATTCTTTGTGTTTGCCAGAGAAATACAGGGTCGATCTACCATGTGACTGTGTTCCACCAATCAGACGCAGCAGCAATAATCACATGACTCCTTTTGACCAATCAGCCGTAATAATAATAACCACATGTTAGTCACATGACCACACAGAAGGGGAGGGGAAGGGTCAGTGTTGTCTCCAGCAGTGATGGACAATGAAGCAAACATGTCGTGGGTAGTTTAGCTGTTTTATTTAATGTTACAGTGTTAACAAATATAATTATCAAATAAGCTAGAGGCTAAAAATGTAAGTTTCTTACATTTGTTCTGCTGGACACAGTTTATGGCAAAGTCAGACCTCTTGTACACATGCTCTAATGTTATTTTCAAATCTGCTGAGTCATTTGCCGGGCAACTGAATATACAGTGTATCTTACACAGGAAATAGTTACACTGTTCAAACACACATATGGTACCTACAGTAGGGATTTATTTCAGAAGTTTGAAAAAGTGAGATTAGGAAATTTGTGAAAAGTGAATATTTTGTAAAGATATTTATTTTTATTCCGTTATTTTATTATTTGGAAATGTCGCAATTTGTACATTATTATATAATTTTGTCTGACTGCAAACATAATTTCTTAAAAAAATTAATCGGACATTATGATGAAACAGTTACTCAGTAACTCATGAAAACAAGGTGTTACGTGACGTCTATGTCATCTGGAGCACTAAGAGAATCCTTTTGGGGACTTATGAGACCTGTGTTAACTTGTTATAGAAATAGTCAAATATGGGATCTTTAAGTGGCTTGTTTTGGCTTTGGTCAGAGGGATTAATAAGCCTTTGCTTGTCTCTTATCTCCCTGAGGAACAGCCTCTTATCGCTCAGAGTCTCAGCTGTTGTTCGTCAGCCTTTGACTTGTAGCAGATGTGGGATCTTGCTCTGCTTCACCTCTGTGTCTGCCATTCTGGCTATTTTTTTGCTTTAGGTCAGTAAACATAACCTTCTTCTCTTATTTCTGCCTGCTTTCTTTACGCTCCGACTAAGGTATTAGTAAACAGACGAATCATGGACTGACACAGAAGGCGAACACAATCAGGGAACGACTCACAGGGCGAAGGTGAGGACAGGATTAAAACACTCAGACACACAGAGTGTTTCTTTGCTATAGGATTTTTTTTTTTCTTTCTACAAATGTGTCGATTTAATCAAACTCAAACCTGTCCAGTCCTACAGTAATGCCTCTATGCAGTCGTGTCGTATCTTAACATTGGTTCCACTCATTGCACATTTACAATTCGCATGATCCTCCCATAATATAAAACTGATTCTATTTGAATATTTGGATATATTCGCAATATTTCCAAGCAGTTCTTCAAAGCAATGGTCCGATATTACTTGGACCAGACCGTTGCATGTCCATGAGCATCCAAATTAAATCTGTCATTTCTCTTTCCTTAATTGATGATCCCCAGATGATGAATGTAGCAATCTTTCTGCTTAAGCAAGTAATCACCATTTCACTTTGTTCCTGAGCAAGAAAGAGAAAAAAGGCACACCGCCTACAGACCATCTGGACCAGAACTATCAGAAAGTTGATAGTACCATCAGAAAGCCACATCTCAGTGTGCACACACTCCTGTGTATGATTCTTTTTTTTTTTTTTTTTTAATCAGTCGAATGAGGAAACAAAAATTGGGAAAAAAGATGTCTCTGTGGTTAAAGTTCTGGGAATCCACTGACATACAGTATGTCCAGATCCATAAGTGACACACTGCAGGATAACAGTTATGTCCAGATCCATACATGACACACCAAAGCATAGCAGTTCCGTCCAGCTCCATACATGAAATACTGTAGCATAACAGTTATGTCCCGTTCCATACATGACATACCACAGCATAATTCTTATGTCCACTATACATGACATATGGCAGCATAACAGTAATATTCAGCTCCATACATAGGACAACATAATGATTATGTCCGTTTCCAGACATGACATACAGTAGAATATCAGTTATGTCCAGCTTCACACATGATATAACGCAGCATTACTGTTTCGTCCAGCTCCATACATGACATACCGCTGCATAATGGTTATGTCCAGTTCCATGCATGATATAAAGCATCATAACAGTTATGTCCAGCTCTATACATGACATAACGCAGCGTAACAGTTGTTCTAGCTCTATAAATGTCATATCGCATCATAAGAGTTACAGTATGCACAACTCCACACATGTTATAAAGCAGCATAATGGATATGTCCAGCTCCATACAAGACATAATGTAGCATAACAGTTATGTCCAGCTTCACACATGATATAACGCAGCATAACAGTTATGTCCAGTTTCACACATGATATAAAGCAGCATTACTGTTTTGTCTAGCTCCACACATGATATAAAGCAGCATTACTGTTTTGTCTAGCTCCACACATGATATAAAGCAGCATTACTGTTTTGTCTAGCTCCACACATGATATAACCCAGCATTACTGTTTTGTCCAGCTCTATACATGATATAACAGTTGTATCCAGCTATATACATGACATACTGCAGAATAATGGTTATGTTCAGCTCTATACATGTCATATCGCAGCATAACAGTTACAGTATGCCCAGCTCCATACATGCTATAACGCAGCATAAGGGTTACGTCCAGCTCCATACATGACATAATGTAGCATAACTGTTATGTCCAGCTTCATACATAAGAAACCACAGGATAACGGTTATGTCCAGCTCCATACATGCTATAACGCAGAATAACATGGGTGTGAAAGCATGTGCATGGTGCATTCCTGTCTCATGCCTAGTGTCCTTCTGTGACCCTGATGAGGATAGAGCAGCTACTGTACACTGTCAGCAGATTTACCATGGCACACAACTCCTATAATGAATTTCACATCTGAAAAGAAATAAAAAACACCTTATGCTTGGTCATTAACTTTACAATGATGCAGAATAGCTACATTATTATTTAGCTGTCACTATGTAATAGAGTAAAACACGGTGAGTCAACACTGGCACTGCTACATGACTCATGACCTGGTCACTAGCACATAAACGTAACTTCTGCAGGCTGAATGAAAATACTGGTTTTGTGTGCGTTTGGGTATTTCTAAAAGATCTTGACCAGCCAGGCCAAATTTATGACCCAAAGCCTGGTTCCTGATCAGCAGTCGGGACTCTCTTTGTGTCTGGCTCAGCAGACAAACTCAGCCTTCTCTACCTGCGTATCCTCCTGGATCTCTTCCTACAGTTCTGCTCACATCTCTGAAAAGGAAAACGGGCAGCGTCAGCCTAGTATTTGATTCACATCGTGGGCCGTGTTGCCTGGCAGATATCGCTGTGGGATATAGGTGTATCTCTGGAGAGCTCAAATTTCATCACTATACAGGATCTCAAGCAAAATGTTTTTCTTATGGTTCATTAAAAAAATGTATGCATGCAGTTGGGTGGACTCATCATTTGAACCATGCTGCTGATCTTGCACCAATTTCAAGGTTAAATCTAGACAAAGGCACTAGCAATAATTGATATTAATTATTATATATAAAATTGATTGGAATAAAAAATACTTCCAAATTTCATAGAGCTGTAAATATATTTCTTCCACTTTGTCCAAAAAAAAAAGTAAAAAAACAAAAAAACTAAACCAAGCATATATTAGCTTTTCAAGCCTCTATGTTTCTCATGCCAGAAACTCCAGACTGAGGCTTGACCTTGTCTAGACGTTTTGAACTTTTACCAGCTGTCAGAATATCATGGTGCGTAATCACCTTGCTATGGAAGGTGTTTGGAAAGGCCTCCTATTTACTCGCTAAACAGCTGTGTTTTGGGCTTGTTTGTTGCTGTCAGGCCGTTTAGACCACTATGAGTGATGCTGCTATAGCTGATGGGTAAAGAGAATCACTTTTAAAAATCACTTTTCAATTGATTTTCATATGAGAAAAGTCTCTTCAATGAGTGTCAAAAGGAGGCGTGGCCTCTGTGTCTGTTTCATTGAAGGAGGTGTGGCCTCTGTGTTTCTTATTGAAGGACGTGTGGCCACTGTCTCTTATTGAAAGAGGTGTGCTTCTGTGTCTCTCATTGGAGGCCACGCCTCCTTTGAGGCTATGGAGTAGACTTTATGTTACACTTTACAATTGTAGTAAATCTGACACTCATTGAAGAGGCTTTTCTCATATGAAAATCAATATGAGAAACCTCTGTCACGCTGAAGGAGGTGTGGCTCTGTCTCTCATTGAAGGAGGTATGGTTTTTGTGTCTCTCATTGAAAGAAATGTGACCTCTGCATCTCATTGGTGAAGGTGTGACCTCTGTGTCTCATTGAAGAAGGTGTGGCCTCTGTGTCTCTCATTGATGAAGGTATGACCTCTGTGTCTTATTGATGAAGGTGTGGCCTCTGTGTCTCTCATTGATGAAGGTTTGACCTCTGCATCTCATTGATGAAGGTGTGGCCTCTGTGTGTCTCATTGAAGGAGGTTTGACCTCTGTGTTTCTCATTGAAGAAGGTGTGGCCTCTGTGTCTCATTGAAGGAGGTGTGACCTCTGTGTCTCATTGAAGGAGGTGTGACCTCTGTGTCTCATTGAAGGAGGTGTGGCCTCTGTGTCTCATTGAAGGAGGTGTGGCCTCTGTGTCTCTCATTGAAGGAGGTTTGACCTCTGTGTTTCTCATTGAAGGAGGTGTGACCTCTGCATCTCATTGATGAAGGTGTGACCTCTGTGTCCTTTATTGATGAAGGTGTGACCTCTGTGTCTCATTGAAGAAGTTGTGATCTCTGTGTCTCATTGCAGGAGGTGTGGCCTCTGTGTCTCTCATAAACGGAAGTTTGACTTCTGTGTCTCTCATTGAAAGAGGTGTGGCCTCTGTGTCTCTCATGAAAGGAAGTTTGACCTCTGTGTCTCTCATTGAAGGAGGTGTGACCTCTATGTTTCATTGAAGAAGGTGTGGCCTCTGTGTCTCTCATTGAAGGAGGTGTGACTTCTGTGTCTCATTGAAGGAAGTGTGACCTCTGTGTATCATTGAAGAAGGTGTGGCCTCTGTGTCTCATTGAAGGAGCTGTGGCCTCTGTGTCTCATTGAAGGAGGTGTGGCCTCTGTGTCTCTCATTGAAGGAGGTTTGACCTCTGTGTTTCTCATTGAAGGAGGTGTGGCCTCTGTGTCTCATTGAAGGAGGTGTGGCCTCTGTGTCTCTCATTGAAGGAGGTGTGACCTCTGTGTCTCTCATTGAGGGAGGTGTGACTTCTGTGTCTCATTGAAGGAGGTGTGGCCTCTGTGTCTCTCATTGAAGGAGGTTTGACCTCTGTGTTTCTCATTGAAGGAGGTGTGGCCTCTGTGTCTCATTGAAGGAGGTGTGGCCTCTGTGTCTCTCATTGAAGGAGGTGTGACCTCTGTGTCTCTCATTGAAGGAGGTGTGACTTCTGTGTCTCATTGAAGGAGGTGTGGCCTCTGTGTCTCTCATTGAAGGAGGTGTGACCTCTGTGTCTCTCATTGAAGGAGGTGTGACTTCTGTGTCTCATTGAAGGAGGTGTGGCCTCTGTGTTTCTCATTGAAGGAGGTGTGGCCTCTGTGTCTCATTGAATGAGGTGTGGCCTCTGTGTCTCTCATTGAAGGAGGTGTGACCTCTGTGTCTCTCATTGAAGGAGGTGTGACTTCTGTGTCTCATTGAAGGAAGTGTGACCTCTGTGTATCATTGAAGGAGGTTTGACCTCTGTGTTTCTCATTGAAGGAGGTGTGGCCTCTGTGTCTCATTGAAGGAGGTGTGGCCTCTGTGTCTCTCATTGAAGGAGGTTTGACCTCTGTGTTTCTCATTGAAGGAGGTGTGGCCTCTGTGTCTCATTGAAGGAGGTGTGGCCTCTGTGTCTCTCATTGAAGGAGGTGTGACCCCTGTGTCTCATTGAAGGAGGTGTGGCCTCTGTGTCTCTCATTGAAAGAGGTTTGACCTCTGTGTTTCTCATTGATGAAGGTGTGACCTCTGTGTCCTTTATTGATGAAGGTGTGACCTCTGTGTCTCACTGAAGAAGGTGTGATCTCCATGTCTCATTGAAGGAGGTGTGGCCTCTGTGTCTCTCATAAAAGGAAGTTTGACCTCCGTGTCTCTCATTGAAAGAGGTGTGGCCTCTGTGTCTCTCATAAAAGGAAGTTTGACCTCTGTGTCTCTCATTGAAAGAGGTGTGGCCTCTGTGTCTCTCATAAAAGGAAGTTTGACCTCTGTGTCTCTCATTGAAGGAGGTGTGGCCTCTGTGTCTCTCATTAACGTAAGATTGACCTCTGTGTCTCTTATTGAAGGATGTGTGACCTCTATATTTCATTGAAGGAGGTGTAGCCTCTGTGTCTCTCATTGAAGGAGGTGTGGCCTCTGTGTCTCATTGAAGGAGGTGTGGCCTCTGTGTTTCTCATTGAAGGAGGTGTGACTTCTGTGTCTCATTGAAGGAAGTGTGACCTCTGTGTATCATTGAAGGAGCTGTGGCCTCTGTGTCTCATTGAAGGAGGTGTGGTCTCTGTGTCTAGTAAAGTAGGCATGGTCTTTCTACCCATCTGTCCTAGAAGTCCCTTTCATCCTGTCCCTATAAAATTCCATTGTATTTGTGTTTGTTAAGAAAGCTTGGGTTTGTATTTGGCTTTTGTGATGTTGATTAGATTAGATTAAAATCAAACTTTCTGTATTAGGCTTTATTGCATTATTAACGGAATATGCACTAAATCATTTTCCATTGAACTGCTGACTTGCTCTTTTAAATAATTCCTCCGTACATCAGATAATCACTTATCAGAATGTGCATTACACCAGCTCGGAGGGAGACGCAGACTGGATGTGTTATTTCAAACACATTGATCGAAGTGGTCGTGCTGACACCCGGTCAATAACAACTTCATCCAGCAATTGTTTTGCCAAAAAGTAATTGGAGACACTTAGCAAAAGCATTAGCAGGCCTGATTAATTAATGCCTCGACTCATCTGCTGCTCGCTGCTCTAGTTTCAGCTCACCGTGGAACATGGGAAGATTGTTTCTCCCCTTAGATTGTGCATCATGCTAATAGATTTAGCGAAGAACACACTTAGCTGTTTTCAAAACACAGAGACAGACTCTTTAGGCTGGCAGGAGATGTTGTTTTCCCGGGCATCTGGCACAAAGTGTTCGAGAGAATGGCAGCAGATCCCGTAAGGCAGAGTTCGGTACATTCTCTCCTCCTCGCTCCTCCTGTCTTACCTTCTGTCTGGATGTCTCTCACGTACACACACACACACACACACACACACACAAAATGTGCCCAGTTGCAGTCACAAACAATCTCTCCATCTTTTTCATTCCTGTTGCCATGTTGCCTGGTGACACGCTCTTCATGCCGATCTCCGTGGAGAATAACTACACGAGCTCACACACTCGTCAGCGTTAAAGAACGCATCTCGACACACACAGTTACTGACACGTGTACATCTGCACATCTGTCAAATCTAGGAAGCATAATGTATTGACACAGCTTGGAGTCTTATTCCTTTTTTTATGCAATAATTCCCTTCTGTGAAATGCGACATGTCAGCAGTGACAGGTGTGCAGAATTGCTCCGGTTTGCATGGGTCCATGCGTTTGTTTCTGTGTCTATGTGTGTGCGTGTGTGTTTTCAAAGGCTCACTGCAGAGCTGCAGAAAATCCGAGTCACTGGTGACAAAAACTTTATACACACTGGGAAGGGATTTTTATGCAGTTATGCAACTATACTGTATAAATCTTGAAATTTTGTTAATTGTCAACAAAACAAAATGTAGTATAGTTATGTGATAAAGTGTACTGTACTTCCTGCCTGTCACTCATGTTGTTAGTAAATTTAGAACGTTTAGCATTCAGACTTTCAAACCAAAGAACTTTTTCATTAACCTGACATAAATTATTTATTTATTTTCCCTAATTTTAGTTGTGTCCAATTCCTCCCCGTCACTAGGGGGCTCCCACATTAAGGCTACTACTACCAGTCAGTCGGGAGGGCCGAAGACTATCACGTGGTTCCTCATGTGGTATCTTTCGAACTGCTCGCTCAAGCACCATTGGGGCGGAGTAACACACTCGGAGGACAGCGCTAACCGCTCCTTCCGCTTGCGCGAGCTCACAGACGCCCCTGATTGGCTGTAGAGTCGTGATTAATGTGCGAGCACCAAGTACCTCTCATCCCTCCCCTCTGAGAGAGCTCGGCCAATCAGCTCTCTCTAGGCCTCTGGCTGCGAGAGGTCACATCATCACTCAGGAATCGAACTCGCGATCTCCGGATGATGGGGCAAGCACTTTACCACTGCGCCACTCAGAGGCATAGGTCGGTTAAATTAAACATGTAGATGTAGAGTAACTCTATACAATGGACCGACTCAACATACTCTCCATCATATTGTTGGACCCAACTCTCGAATTTGCTTTGAAAATTCACTTTGTTGCAGTTGATGGTCTCGCCCAACACTGTTTGTTTTCTTCATCCATCTATGCACATTGCTCTCATCAATGATGTCATCTCTGTAAGCATTCTGTGATGCAAAGGGAGACCATAACAACTGTAACAACTGGGATTTTCAAAAAGGCTTCAAGAGTTGGGATAAACAATGGGAACCAACAATGGTTCAACAAATGCATGGCCGTTAGGGCTTAGAGTGGTCGTGCTGGGTTCAAGTAAAGATGAGTGGTCGGAAGACGTTTCTCATGGTTGATTGTGTTGATATTTAATTGAGATGATGCTTGAAACAAGTTTGTTAAATAGCATTGGAACCTCATTATCGAGCTTGACACTGCCGTGGTGGATGCTCTGAATTGGGAAGCGGTGTGTGTGTGGAGAAAGCCTTGCTCGAATGCAGAGAGCCGGCACGAGAACTCTGTCTGCAGTGTTCTGCGGAAGCGCGGAGAGCCGGCGAGAGAAGAGTGAACTCCGCACTGAGAGCTGGCGTGGGCAGAAGGGGCTCGAGCAGGTTAGTGGCTGATCAGCAAGGATCATACGTGGTCGTGGAGCGAGCGTGGTTCGAAGCCGGGGAGACGAGAGAGAGAGTCTGTGATCCAAACTCGTAGTTCCAGAGGTCGGTAACAGAAAGGTCTGTGAGAGTGAAACTCCGTGGGTGAAGTCGATGAAACGAAGCGTGGTCGAGATCAAGAAGGCAAAAACACACTAATCTGGCGACGAGATGTTATCTGAGCATGGCCTATATAGGGAGTAGAGGTGATTATTGATCAGCACAGCTGTGGAGAATGAGGGTGTGGAAGGGAAGGAGCGGAGTGGACCATGGAACAGGAGTGCAAAGGTGATCATGGCAGAACTGTGGCTTCGCAGTTTATGTCAATATGGAGAAAGTACCAACTGTTCCAACATGAGCAGTTTGAGTGAGGTTGATCAATAAAAAAAGTAATTTAAAAAAGTCTTACTTTTAGTATAGCCCTTGTATTTACTTCCTTCCACTGCTTTCAGGTTTATTCCATTATTTCGCCATAATTCCAACTAATCAATACAAAGCAGTAAGTTGATAAAATACAGTTGTGCTCAGAAGTTTACGAATGCTCATCATGAACATGAATGTCATGCCAAAGTGAAAAGTTATCCGTTCCACAACCAGCCCTGATGTGTCTTTAGTGCCATTGTCCCGTTACAGCACTCGATTTTGTCCAGGCTTCGACTGTCTCGCGGATGATTTGGTTTTTGCTGAAGGTATTACGTGGTAGTTCTTCTCCTTCTTCATTATTTCATCACCTTTGTGCAATGCACCAATTCCACTAGCAGCAAAACAGCCCCAAGGCATGATCATACTGTAGCACCACCACTGTGCTCAACAGCTGGTACAGTGTTCTTGGGTTTGAATTCCTCCCCTTTACTTCTTCCAACACACAGTACCTCTGGTCAAAAGTTTCATCCAGAAGTCTTATTCTTTATTTATGTGCTCAGCTGCAATATTTAGTCGAGCTGGAAGGTGTCGATTTTGATCAGAAGGACTTTTTGCTGGTACCCGCATGGACTTTCAGATCATTATGATACGAATCTCACCTGACTGTACACAGTGATCCTGGTGGTCCAGCAGCTTACAGTTCATGGCAAGCCTGTTCCCTGTTGGTTCATGTGTTCTTTCTGATCGTCTAAACCAAGGTCCTCTCTGCTGAGGGTGACAGTCTGGGTTCTTTGTTCAAAGTCAAGTTCTTTTAGACCTTGTCAAAGCGACTCCATCTTCCAGTAACTTATACTGCACTTGCATACAGTTGTTTGACGCGATCTTGGAGTCTGTTGTTAGAAACGGATCAAAGGGAGATTCCCAATTTCTGAAAGTCTACCATCCTCTTCCTTAGATTTGCTCAGAAGCTACCAAATTAGGGTATAAGTATATTTCTGTTCTCGTTCATTGTTAATAATTTTGCGGCACAGTGGTGTAGTGGTTGGCACTGTCGCCTCGCACCTCCAGGGTCCGGGTTCGATTCCCGCCTCGGGGTTTGTGTGCTTGGAGTTTGCACGTTCCTCCCCATGTTTGGGGGGTTTCCTCCAGGTACTCCAGTTTCCTCCCTCAGGCCAAAGACATGCAGATTAAGCTAATTGCCGTTCCCAAATTGCCAAATTGTTTGTGAACAAGCTTAATGGCCTCCACAGTCACTACGTGGACAAGACAGATTTCTAGATGCGTGGATATATCATTTTGATCCTGTTCTGATTTCTGAAAACCCTAAATAAATGCATTAAAATTTTAAAATACATTTTGCCTTGTGCTCCAAGATCTTGGAGTTTTCATTTATTAAATATGTATGTTCTGCCCCAGAAAAAGGCCCAGTTCAAAGAAGTCATTGCAAACCCGATATTGCCGTGACACTCATGAAAGGGAAATTATGCAGCATCCTTAATCTATGAACATTACACCCAGAGATTTCCGCAAGTGTAGCAGAAAACAATATAATTTCATATTACACAAGGCTGTGACATACATTTATTCCCTTTTTTTTCTTCTTCTTTTATTTGATTTATGACCTTCACAACAGGCTTGTGGTTTTCAAATAACGGGTGTAATATAGAGTGATGATATTTTGCTTTGAAGACAAACACGCACATGGACCGAGCTTTATAAATGAGCTCATTTGTCCTGCTGTGGCTCTCGTTTATCTTCTCACTGTCAGCATTCATCGGGGTTGCGTTTTCAGGGTTTCACAGAGTGAGCCAGTTTAGCGTGATATGCGTGTGGGGTGCAGAGACCTCCCTCCAGCGCGCTCACTCTCCTCTAGTGCTTTTTTTACGACCCTGCAATGAATAGGTCAGTGAAACCACTGACCTATTCATCTCAAAAAGCTTCACTGAGGCTCTCTCTGGCTTGAGTCATGGTTTCTGTTCTTGAGCTTTGCATTAAATATTTAATAAATAATGTGCAGTTTGGTCTTTTCGAGCTGGCGCGTTAGAAGAAGTGAAAAGGCGAACCTTTGACAGCGTCGAGCTCGTAGTAAAGAAGCGCACCTTCGATGAACAGTGATCGCAGGAGTGGTGTGTGCTCTGCACATGTGTCCTCACACGTGGGAGTAGTGGAGGAGATGTGGTTTACGTAATGCATAGGTTAGCAACCTACACATCGGGCAATGAAATGGAGCATTTGTCATATACTTAAATAACAAACAAGGTCTAACGAACGCACTTTAAATCGGCATCCTGATTAAGGATGATCTATTATGCAAAATGTACTTTTTATCATTTTAGGATATTCATATTATATATTCAGGTTTTTGTACTTTTTTTATTTTTGTGTTGGACAGCGTTTAAACAAGCCAATTAGATTTTTGCCCTAATGTGACGTCATATAAGAGGATGCAGATTTTAATAATTGATTGTAAATTTACAGGTCATTGACTATTGTCCCATCAATAGTAAAGAGTGCGATATATTCTTCACAAATTCATTTAAAAGGTTTGCCAAAATAGTTTTTACATAAAAACAATACAATAATTCCAGCTGTGCGATTGAATCAATTATACAGTTTAACAGATCTTTTGTTGACCAAATCAATTAATTAAATAAAAAGTAAAAAGAATAAGAATTCAAATTCAGGTTCAAATTCCCTAAAATCTGTTATTTAAAGCCTACGAGCTCTGACAAACAGTGCTGTCTCTGTGCACCAAAGAGTGTTTAGTCCTTAATTTGAATTGACTTCGACCTTACTCCTCGCATATGAGTAGATACTGTGTAAGAGGAGGGTTTGTACAGTACAGTAGGTTGGATCTCTGCAATATGAAATGAATAAAAATATCAAATTGTGTTAAAGGTTATATGTAGTTGTTGTTTATTGTATGTGGTCGAGCACTTTTGTGCTGGCGGGTATGGCCTGCTCGTTCCTCTGGCTGCCACTGCTCGTATATTTCAGCCCTGTGGGAAACACTGTTGGGAATGGGAAAATCATTGTATGCATCGTTGTATGCATACTTCATAAATATCACTAGAACACCTAAAAAGTGTCAAATAAAATGCAGCGATGCAGTAGGTAGTATGGCTGACTCACAACTCCAGATCCAGAGCTCGGAAAACTGGTTTTGTAGTTTTGTCCGTGTTCTCCGGTTTCTTTCAAGCAAAAAATGTGAGTGGATGGGTTGGCCATGCTAAAATGGTGTGTATGTGTGTGTGTGTGAGAGAGAGAGAGAGAGAGAGAGAGCAAGTGAGAGAGATGCCCAGTAATGTATCCTATTCAGGACATAGTTCTAGTATTCAGTGTTCCTGGAATATGGAATGTGTTTTACTGAAGATAAGAGAGTGAGTAGCACGTTATTATAGCCTGTCCCTTTCTAATTCAAAATCATCATTCTTTTCTAGGCTTCTAGAACATTTTGGAGGATGTCATCATTTCGTTACATTTATTACCGAATGACAAACCGAAACCCGGTGCCAATATTGCACTGTCACCTATAGTATATAACCGGTATGTACTAGAACCGAATCAGAACACAGGTTTCGGTGACTCACTTCCGTGCCGCTTAAATGCCCGAATCTTCGTCACCTTCACCACACTTTAAAATTTTTCGGTTCAGATACTAAAAAGTATCAGTTCAGGCCCCATTTAGGTGCCCAAAAAGTATCAATTTGTGGGCCCTAGGAAAGGCAGGAGAGGTGTCGCGTTTCGCCAGATAAGGCAAATACTGTATTGTGTTCAGTAAATTTGAAGCTGGTTTATAGCATATCAAGAATACCCACCACTTTGTCATTATTGGTGTTAAATTATTGTAGTTTGGTTAGGTAGTATGTAAAATTGCGACTTATATTTACATGTACATTAATATATATATTTATTTATTTTTAAATATTTTTTCAGTAAGAAGCTGTTCAGGCTCTGTTTAGACACTGGTACCATTTCAAAAGTATCGATTTGGCACCGGTATCATAGAAAACCCGAACGATACCCAACCCTATCGTTCGTCCATTCATTTGTTCGTTCATTTGAGCCTGTCATGTAATGTAAACACTGGGCATGAAGCAAGAATACAACCTGGATTCACACGCCTTTAACACACATTCACACATTCCTTCACACCTGCAGTTAAATGAAAGTAGAAAAAAATGAATCACCTCCTGGAATATTTTTAGGACATGCAGTGAGCCCTGAGGAAACTCGTACAGGCACTGTACATGGGACACTGTGCAAAAATCCACAAGGACAGTAACATGAGCTTGAATCAAAGCTGGCGCCCTGGAGCCGTGAGATGGCAGTGCTATCCGCTTAAAGATGAATTTCACAATAAAACTGATGCCGTAAACTGTTTTCACACCTTTGTTGGCTGAGCGGGGATTTAGGGCACAGGAGGCTGGCCTTTGAATTGCAGGGAAAGGCTTAAAGCTGTTTTTATAACTCTGTATAACTCATTACAGTCATTGAAAATATAAACAGTTGGCTCGGTTTAGTAGAGTTCAGCGCCGCATACTCAGCTGGTGGTTTATGAGGGCGAATCCAGTTCATAGTCAGGGCAGAACAAAAGCAGACAACTACACACAGGTTTTCAATCTGTCTGAAAACTAAAACATACAAGCATGATCGAAAAACCAGGAGACATTAAAAAGCAAGGTATGACTTTACAATAGGAGCATTTCTATGCACCCTGCTATCCAACTAATAATCAGAATAATAGCCTCATACTGTCTAAACACCTCAATCAGAACAGTGTGACCCGATCCGGCCCGATCGGAATGAATTTTCAATGGGAATAAGGATTGCTGTTTATGCCTTCAATAATCTGTTTAATAGCCATGTAAACACTTGCTCTGATCATTTCTCTCTTGTTGGAATAAAATCTACTCTTTTTGTGCTGTATGTTTGCCCCATTAGATGACGTGAAAGGTTTCCAGGTGTTAAGTTTTGCATCCATTCGTGATCAGTAAACTTTGTCAGATCAGTTCTTTCCCAGAAGTTTTTGGTTCTGATTTTCATCCACCGGGTCTCTGGCTGAGGAAGAGGATTTGATTGGTTCACATTTCACATGTAGTAAACGATCTAACCAATCATAAATAAGACGGAATTCTTGTAACCAGTAACATAAAGCAAAAGGCCTAAACCTAAACCTAAAAAAAAAAAAAACTTCTTCTAGTTCCAGAATGATTTAAATTGGATTGAGAAAATATTTTCCTTGTTAACGTAGCTAATATGGATGGAAATCATTCTGACTGGTACAATATTATCACAAGACCTACCTGCTGATTAAATTTCATTTGTGATTCTATATGTCCTGATGTGATAATACACTCACTCACTCACTCATCATCTATACCGCTTAATCCTGTATTCAGAGGGGCCTGGAGCCTATCCCAGGAGACTTCGGGCACGAGGCGGGGTACACCCTGGACAGGGTGCCAATCCATCGCAGGGCAAACACACATGTACACATACACAAACTACGGCCAATTTGGGAATCCCAATTAACCTAACCTACATATCTTTGGACTGTGGGAGGAAACCGGAGTACCCGGACTGGTTAGCACAGTCGCCTTGCACCTTCAAGGTCCGGGTTCGATTCCCAGCTAGGCTTGATTCCCGCTTCTGTGTGCATGGAGTTTGCATGTTCTCCCTGTGCTTGGTGGGTTTCCTTCGGGTACTCCAGTTTCCTCCCACAGTCCATGTGGGACGTGTAGGTTAGGTTAATTGGCGTTCCCAGATTAGATGTAGTGTGTGAATGTGTGTGTGCCCTGCGATAGATTGGCACCCTGTCCACACGTGCAATTTTCGACTAATTACTGTAGTTAATTACTGGTGTTTTGAGACTGGTGTAAGTGTGTGTAAAGAATATGTAAGTTTGAGATTAATTGCACGGCGATGTGTGAATCACCACACAAAAAAAATGCGATCAATAACTGAAGCTTATCTCTAGTAGCTAATTAGGCTAAGCCCAACGTATGAATGGACTAACGAAGATGAACGCAGAACACCTGGACAAACCAGTGACGGGGCAGGGCTGGATATAGTACCACAATCCACATAAATTTCCTCACATTAGCACATTTGTGCTACGCTAGCTTTTCTGGTGGTTCAGACAGGCTAGTCTTCACTCGCTACGTGCAATACTGAGTGTCGTCCGACTCTGACCCTTTCGCTAGTTTTTTTGAATGTCCTTCTTTAGAGTACATTTGGTACTGTAGATACTGACCAATATTCACTATTATATAATATTCACTTTTGGACATTCTCTGATCCAGTCATCTAGTCCTCACACCGTAGCGCTTCTTAAAGTCACTCAGGTCGTCACACATACCTTTTACCTGCTTCAACTGATTTGCATACAGTACATAATTAGTCTGGATCTATTGAAGAACTGCAGCCGTTATTTTTTTATGCTTATTTTAGTCACTTTTTTGTTAAGAGTGAGTGCTGCTTATGACTGCGTGTGAGTTCTATCGTCATGCAGCAGAGTGCAGGGAACGGAGAAATCCTTAGCAACAGGGAGATGATGCAACTGCTGCTCAGGCTTGGGCTCCTTGCCATGCCAAATGGTAAATATTACACAAACTCTTCATAGACACACGCACAAAAAAAGAGGCCATTGCACACGTTTCACTGATCCGAAGCTTTTGTGCTAAAAGTTTTATGATTTTTTTTTTTTCCCCCAGCTCAGAATGGATTTGAGATTCAGGAATTAAAAGTATTCTGCGAATGCTTTTATGCATTTTTTTATTTTTATTTTACTTTGCTTACCTAATTAATGCCACCATAACCTTTCCTAGGAGACTGCCATATGTGAGATATCAGCCTTAGGAAATATTAGCTTTCCAAATCAGACAGTGTGTCTGGACTTACAGTAGTGGAATGTGGTCTCGGGAGCATCAGAGCGAGTGTTTTGAAGCTTAGCACCTGCTGGCATGTCTGAGATGAGCTGTGGGCCATCAGGCGTCTGTGCCAGGCAGCGGTGTGTGTCTGCAGTATGATCAGCGGGACCGTGAAAAACCGTTTCGCACTAATCCACCACACCCCAGCGCGTCCGTCATCACTCGGCAGACCCTGTTTACAGGAATAGTTCCGAGAACTAAAATTAAATTTACACGATTAGCCCAAATCTTTCAGACAAGGCATGTTTGATGTTTGCCATTTGCTCATGTTCGCACTGGAGCTACACTATGAATAATGTCGCTAGCTAATACATAATGGATGCCTGTTTCACCCAAATGTGGGGCTGGCTGGTTTATAAAACAGTCAAGAGTAATATTCAGACACATATAAAACTTTTTATGGAAGCAGCCATCTTAGACCATGAAGATCACGTTAATAATGAATTTATCTATTAATAGCCGGACAAAGAAAGTGTAAAGATCGATCCATTCATTACATCATAAGGTTTCATTTAATGGCATAATCATTGTAATATGATGCTAAAATATAACAATAAATCTGGTCATAAAGCTGATAATAAAGCTGTTAAACACTTTTAAAGGCTCCTTTATTCGCAATTTTCACTTATTTTGTTATACTCCACTGGGTATATTCTATTCATGGAAATGCGATCCGAAAGTTCTGCTGTAGTTCTATGTAGTTTTCTTCCCTACGTCTTTTCAGGGAGTTTTTCCTCACCACCCTCGATAAAGCTATACATTTATACTTTTTAAAAAAATATTGAAACTTTTTTTAAATATCCTGAATATTTATTTATGCTTCGCCTGTATAGGCTCCCGGCCTTATGCGACCCTTTGATAAGTTCAGCCTTTATTTGTCACATATACTTTACATTACTGTACAATGAAATTCTTATTTTTTTTTATTCATATCCCAGCTTTTTATTAATAGGCTAAGTTCAGAGCGCAGGGTCAACCGTTGTACGGTGCCCCTGGGTCAACATCCGTGCTCAGAGGCCCAAAACAGTGGCAACATGGAGGGTCTGGAGGTCAAAACCGTCGACCTTAAAGCACTGAGCCACCACTGTGCCAGGAAAAGCGGGATTTAATTGACTTTTATTCGGTATAGTGCTCGATTAGTCTGAAACTCTCTCCACGAAATGTCTGACTTCTGACTTAGGAGAAAAACTAAGAAACTCTAGAGACAGCCTCCTCAACTCAGTTCAGCAAAAGTGACTTTGAATCAGCATGGCTCGTACAACATGACTGTACAGTATATAAGCTGTACTGTATATACTAGGATTTCTTTTAGGTTTAGAAACAAACAGACTTCTTCCCTTGTTCAATTTCAATCATTACAGTTAAGTGATTAGCTTGTTTCTAACGAAAGACAAACATATACTGTAGATGTTACTATACATGCTTTTTCCCCCTTTGAGCACAATCTCAGTACTTATACAGTGCGTACCACATCTGTAGGAGGTTGAATGAAACATTGCCCTCGCAATGCAGTGAAACCCACAAGCCCCGAGGAAAAGTGAGAACTAAATAAGTAAATTTTACGAAGCCAACGTCTTGACTGATCCTATACGTTATTCTTTTCTTTGTCAACCTGGCAGTAGATAAAATGCTTGGCTTTATTTACACTAGACTGATGATGACCACAAACAGCAATTACATAGTTTATTTGGTGAAAAATTGTTCTAATGAAATGGAAGAGAAAAAGTCTACAGTATGTCAATTTTCTTCCTGTGCTTTTTGATATTTACAGACACACAACTGAAGACATGACACACTTAAACAGCCCTGTCTGTGCATTACAGGCGGGTCTAATTCACCTTCTAGTGTGTGGTTTCTGCAGATTTAAAGCTGCAGGTCTGTTCCCCTTTGTTTCAGTATGCATTGGAGAAAAAAAAAAAAACGCTGACAATCTGCGTGCACTGTGTAGCAGATTTGCATTTTTTCCCCGTCATAAAAAGCTGACTTTACTATACAATAGACCTTCTGCTTGCTGGCAGGTGGTGACACGAGCCTTATGAATTTCTGCACCATTTCCTGGGATGTTACATATTTATGGATTATGTTATAGCTGCTCTTAAAGCTGACCTTACCTGCTGTGTAAGAAGAGAACAATTGGTTATGACTTTATGATGATAATTGTGTATGTAAGGAGGATTTCGTGTATGTTTAAGCTCGGCTGCATGCACTATTTGTGAAGCGTGTATCTGAATGTGCAAAAGTGATTAAGTATGGAGTTGGTGATTTGGGATTCCTAGATAAAACTATACACTTTTAGTGTGCTCAAATGAATAGAAAACTAGTTTATGTTCTACTCTAATAGTTAGTTCATTGCAGTGACGTTAAATAGAATAACTGTTTGTGTAACTGTTTAGATACTGCAATCATTATCATCAAAGAACAGAATTCCGCATTCAGATTACCTTAGAAACCTTACCCCTGATTTCATAGTGTGTGTGTGGGTGTGTGTGAATGCTGACCGGAGGTCCTACCACGGTTGTACAAATGGGAATAAATACCCTGGTCACCACTCGCCTCCATGGTCCCTAGTTGGATAACAGAGGTTTCTAGATGAATGGATGGATTAAACATATCAGATGGATTAAGCAGAGTGTGAAGGTTTAATTAGCAGAGCAATAGCACAGTTTTTCTTAAAATATTGCAATGCATACAACATTATGGGTGACATATCAGAGTTCAAAAGAGGACAAATTGTTGGTGGGTGTCTCGCTGGTGCATCTGTGACCAGGACAGCAAGACTTTGTGATCTACAGTATCAAGAGCCAGGATGATCCAGGGTAATATCAGCATACCACCAAGAAGGACGAACCACATCCGACAGGAGTAACTGTGGACGCAAGAGGAAGCTGTCTGAAAGGGATGTCCAGGTGCTGACCCCGATTATATCCAAAAAACATAAAACTACAGCTGCCCAACTCACTGCAGAATTTAATTTGCACCTCAACTCTCCTGTTTCCACCGAAACTGAGCTCCACACGGTCAATGTACACGGCCGGGCTGCTATAGCCAAACCTTTGGTCTATCGTGCCAATGCCAAACGTCGGTTTCAATGGTGCGAGCAGTGAAAATCTTGGGCTGTGGACATTGTGAAACTTTGTTCTGTGATGAGTCCACCTTCACTGTCTTTCCCACATCCGGGAGAGTTACGGTGTGGAGAAGCCCCAAAGAAGCGTACCACCCAGACTGTTGCATGCCCAGAGTGAAGCATGGTGGCGGATCAGTGATGGTTTGGACTGCAATATCATGGCATTCCCTAGGCCCTATACGTGTGCTAGATGGGCGCGTCACTGCCAAGGACTACCGAACCATTCTGGAGGACCATGTGCACCCAATGGTTCAAACATTGTATCCTGAAGGCGGTGCCGTGTATCAGGATGATAACGCACCAATACACACAGCAAGACTGGTGACAGAGTGGTTTGATGAACGTGAAAGTGAAGTTGAACATCTCCCATGGCCTGCACAGTCACCAGATCTAAATATTATTGAGCCACTTTGGGGTGTTTTGGAGGAGCGAGTCAGGAAACGTTTTCCTCCATCAGCATCACGTAGTGACCGGGCCACTATTCTGCAAGAAGAATGGGTTTAAATTCCTCTGGCCACTGTGCAGGACTTGTATCTGCCATTCCCAAGACGAACTGATGCTGTAAGTTTTAAGTTTGTATGAAATGTCAATGTGTATGAATCAAAAGTTTCAGTTTCATTGTCCAACCCCTGTATATATCCAATGCTGCCGTTTGACCACCGCATTGGACAAAGCTGAGCAAAGGCAAGCATGTGTGTATATATATATATATATATATATATATATATATATATATATATATATATATATATATATATTCCCCACTTCCCAGGGGAAACTACACTGCTGCTCTAAAGCTGCCACCGTTTTAACCATCTAAACTCCTTAGTGCCGCCATTGCATCCTTATGAGCTTGCTGGACGAAGGTGAACTGACCGAGTGCCACCTGCTAGAGCTTGTTGTATAAAGGCAAGTGGACTGCGTATAGCCATGTCATGTCAAGTTGAGTTTTGATACTTTAGAGGCACTTGAGGAGGTAAAACATTACCGTTTCTTTATAATCCGACGAGCTGTACATTCTGAACTATTTACACATTTTCATTCCGTGTGAAGTTTTTTTTAAATTAACAACTGTGGTGGATGACATGTTAAATGTTAAACTCTTGTATTTGTAAGTTAGTTTTTAACTAAGAGAACTACAGTGGAACCTCGGATTGCGAGTAATGTGGTTTACAAGTGTTCCGCAAACCGAGCAAAGATTTTTAATAAATTTTTAATCGGAAACCGAACAAGTATTAGTTTACGAGCGCTGAGTATCATGTATCACGCATGCGACTCTCATTTTGACACCGAGCGTCACTCTCTCACCTTTTCACCCCCCCCCCCCCCCCCACGGCTTCGCAAACACACAGAAACTCTGCTCGTCTCTTTCTTTTAGTCTCTTATGCGTGTGCGCGCGTAATTTGACACCGACACACACACACACACACACACACAGACGCTCATTTGCCTTTTCACCCCCTCCCCGGCTTCACAAACACACAGAAACTCTGCTCTGTCGCGATTCTTTTCAAAGGTAAGGTGCTGGTTCATTTGTTTTGTTTTTGTATTTTTTTTACTTTACCGCAGTGATTCCCTTAGTATGCGCTCACGCCAGGTCAGAGAGATTTCTTTTTTCCCTGTTAAAACGGTGTTTCCACTGTGTTCATGTGTGTGTCTGTTTGTTGTGAAACTTAAAAAGTGATTCCGTTAGTATGCGCTCATGCCAGTCTCAGAAAGACATCTTTTTTCTGTTAAAACGGTGTTTCCGCTGTGTTTATGCGTTTGCTGTGAAACTTAAAAAGTGATTCCGTTAATATGCGCTCACGTCAGTCTCAGAGAGATTTCTTTTTTACCTGTTAAAACGGTGTTTCCGTTCTGTGTGTGTGTGTTTGTTGTGAAACTTAAAAAGCGAGGTGGGGAGAGGGAGGAGGAGTGTTAATGTGTAAAACGAGGCAAGGGAAGCGGTGCACACACACACACACACACACACTGCGCCTGCGCGCACCAACGGAAAAATCTGTCGGGATTTATTTTACTTTTTTTAAAGGTAAAGTGCAGATTAATTTGTTTTATTTTCATTTTATAGATTGTATTAATTATTTTTATGTATTTATTTTTTGGGGCTGTGGAACAAATCATTTGAGCTTTCATTATTTCTTATGGGAAATGATGATTTGGTTTACGAGTGTTTTGGAACACGAGCCCACTTCCGGAACAAATTATGCTTGTAATCCAAGGTTCCACTGTAATGTTATATGGAACGGCCTACATTTAATTACTTGTTAAACTTTTTTTAAAGTTTAGAATTATAACAAAATCTGAGAAAAATGTTACATAGAATCTGGATATTTATAAAATCGTGATACTTATTGAAATGCAATTTTAATTGAATCAGCACCTAGTTATCGTGATAATAACGGATGGCTGTATACGTGACTGGTGAGTCCCATCCCTGGTAAAGAGAAAATCCAACCCAACCATACTGTAAATGCATCAAAGAAATTAAATTTTCCTGAATTTGCCAGGTATATGATTTCATATTCAAAAAGTATTTCTCAGTGTTCAAGATTAAAATTTAAGGCTTTAAATTGAACTATTATATTAACTACAGTATATGCAAATACTGGTGGTACATTCCTATCAGTTCAAATCTCTGAAGATGATGTGATTATTAATAAGCTTCTCTTTGCCGTTTCAGTGCTGGCAAACTTTCGTGGAACGGTTCAGCATGGGCTGCCCCTGGAGATTGGAGACACGGTCCAGATTTTGGAGAAATGTGAAGGTAATTGGATAATGTTCTTTGAAACCCCAGGTAATGTGTACTGAAACGAACACACACGTCCCACAGCTGTCCTCTAACAAATCTTGGACCCTCTAGAGGATTAGACAGATTCAGTCATCTGTCATCACATTACTGATACTGAAGATTATAATAGCTGCTTATTGGTCAGCAAAATGGAAAAGTGGAAAATGGTAAAATTATAGTAAAATATGATTCTTATAGTAATTAAATAGATCCATAATTTTCCATTTTCTGTTTGATCCCCATGGCCAGCCTTATCAAAGGAAAGACTCCACAAAACCAGAATGTGCTGCTGATATGCTTTTCTGCTCTTGTGCAGTTAATAATCTTGTCCCCTTTAAAACCCTTATAACCGACAAACTGATTTTAAATTCCTGTAATGCTTTCTGCCTTTTGACGATGTGATTTTCTCAAATGTCACCATTTGTCCTTTTTAGGGTGGTACAGAGGATTCATTGTAAAGAATCCAAATGTCAAGGTAAGATGCATCTGTTCTGAGAAACACGCCAGGTCATGGATTGATTGATTTGTCTTGTCTCCGTATTGGTTATGCATGCAAACGGTAAAAGAAAGAATTGATTTGTGATGGAAAGCTCCATAACCTTTGCTGTGGCAAAAGCGGTGAGCGATGTGATGGAGTGATACAACGCAACGCATCTTGAAGTGTTTATTTTTTTGCACCACACCAATTTTCCATTTTTATGTAATAATTAGGTTGCAATTGCATTCAAGGTTGTGGAATGTCTGTCTTTCTATAAATGTTAAATAACCGTCTCATCATCATAATAACATCATCCATCATGCAAGACTTGTTTCCATAGAAATGGCGATTTATTAAAATGAGCGCATTAATATAAACCTGTGATTTGCCTTGCAGCTGGTGCTGTGATCAGACCCACTTTTCCTAGAAAATATCCCTTCCTGAGCAATCGGAGTTGAGAATTGCTGTGGTAGAATTCCTTTTGAAGGGTTACACAGGCATTTACAATGGGCGTTCAAGTCAACCCGGGACTCGTGATGAAATTTCTCCTGAATGAAGGGGTAAAAATGATGGATGGAATTGGATTTACAGAAGACCTCAAGCACGGTACACTGATGAGACTCTTAGCCCGCAGGAAAAAGATTTAAATGGTGCAAACATTTGAAAGAAGGATGTACATCCGTGAATGGCGATCCCGAAATCCTCCTGCAGTCATTCCCGTAAACAGTCAGGGAGTGGAACACATGATTCTCGGAAAAATTGACAAATAATTTCTTACCTGTGGGAAGTCTATCATGACATCCCAGTTATAGACCTGACATCGCTTCAAACATCTTTGGGATATGAAAGTGGTTCCTGGGAGGCCAGTGTTTCAGACATGAAGGAGAGTCCGATCATGGCAATGGTGTATTGAGAAAACTTTCGATCTTGATGGTATCCAAGCAGTAGTGAAACACTGGGATAGATGCAGTACATTATTGTATCCGCGGATTATATCGAGAAATAAAGGGAGTTTTTGACTCTTATAACTGTCTACTGTAATTCGGCGCAAACAAAAATCCTGGATTGACTCGAACATTAAATTGATCCTCATTTCATGTTTTTTGGTGGTAAAAATAACTACATATGACATTATACTGTATGAATGTTTCACTCAACACATTACAATCTGTAACACTAAGCACATGTTTAAAAAGATTATTAGCCTCCGAGTGGCGCAGTGGTTAAAGCGCTCGCCCTATCATCCGGAGATCGCTAGTTCGAATCCCGGGTGGTGCTGTAACCTCTCGCAGCCGGAGGTCTAGAGAGAGCTGATTGGCCGAGCTCTCTCAGAGGGGAGGGATGAGAGGTACTTATTGCTCCCACATTAATCACGACTCTACAGCCAGTCAGGGGCGTCTGTGAGCTCGCGCAACGGAGGGAGCGGATAGCGCTGTCCTCCGAGTGTGTTACGCCGCCCCCTGTAACTGTAGCAGTTCGAAAAGATGCTGTCGGCTGGCATCATGTGGTTCGGAGGAAACACGTGATAGTCTTCGGCCCTCCCGGCTGAGTGGTAGTGGTAGCCTTAATGTGGGAGCCCCCTAGTGACGGGGAGGAATTGGACACGACTAAATTAGGGAGAAAAATCCAAAAAGAAAAAGATTATTATTTTTTGGAAAAATCAAAAAAATCAAAAAAAAAAGAAGAAAAAGATTATTATACAGTGTACAGCATAAACCATGTCATAAGATTCAAGGACACTGCTAAAAACCACTATGTACGTATGATGTCAGTGCTAACTGCCTTACTTTTGGGTGTACTCTGTTTTCGCCGAAAGGTCACTGATGCTAATCTGGTACAGGCGGTGAGACTGTTTGCAAGTCAATATGAGTTCAAATGTCACATCCATAATGCTGAAGCTGTCCTCGTACAAATGAGCAATAAAGACAGTAAAAATAACATCAACAAATAATGACCACCAAAGAGAAATGTGCCCTCAATGTCTATGCTATGTGCTTTTTTTTTTTTTTCTTTTCAGGGAATATTCCCGAGCAGTTACATTCATCTGAAACATGCCCATATTAAGAACAAGGGGTAAGAGCCTTTTTAAAATTATTTTTTCCCCCTAAAAACAGCAGGTGTGTTTATATGAATGTCTTAAAAATAGTACTGAATGAGGTCTGCAGATTAGATGGAGCTGAAGCACCTCTCATACAACAAGATTTGATTCTCATAACAAGCAAAAAAGGCAAGCTGTGACAGATCATGCTTCTAAAATCATGTTCTACGCCTTGTTGATTAATCCTGATTTCTTTGCTTAGATTGTTCGTACCTGCGCGATTCATACACTGCCTGGCCCCCCAAAAAAACACCCCCTTATACACTCGAATATTTCATTTGCATGCCTGGTCTGATTTTTTTCTAAATACGTTTCTTCAACCAAACAATTCTTTTAGGTTTTAATAATGCGTTGTGTCCAGGGTTCAGGTTTGATTCCCGTCTCTGTGTGCATGGAGTTTGCATGTTCTCCCCGTGCTTGGTGGGTTTCCTCTAGGTACTCCGGTTTCCTCCCACAGTCCAAAGGCATGTAGGTTAGGTTAATTGGCATTCCCAGGGTGTATCCCCCCCCTTGTGCCCTAAGCCTCCTGGGACAGGCTCCAGGCCCTCCGTGACCCTAAATACAGGACAAAGCGATATAGAAGATGATCGAGTGAGTTCTTAACCCAGTTCCAGTAGTTTCGACAATCCTCTTAGTTGTTTTCTTTGCTTGATGCAGGACAATAATTTGACCCTTCCGAAACGTTGACTTTTTTGGCCAGGGAGTGTATATTGTCTATAAACGACTTGTACCTTGTGCAATTAGTGTTTTATTAATAGCTTTTGTTTACTTCGACCATAATCACTGACTTATAATCAGTGACTATTTTTCAGTTTTTTTCCCCAATCAATCAATAACACAATACCAGATGCCTGTAAACTCTTAAGCATATTGTGCTGATTTATACATATCTGACCCCCCCCCCCCCCCCAAAAAAAAAGATATGAATTAAACAACATAGCCTACCGTATGTACTGTGAAAATAGCCTAAGGAACAAAACACAGTAATCAACAAACGGTGGTTCCCTCACCCGCCTCTCTTTTTCTCTCTCTTCAAATGATTAGCCTGTAAAGCCTTGAAGCTTTAAAGTTGCAGCGGTGCCTCTTACTGTTACAAAAGTCTGATAATTGAGACTCCAAAAAGAACTGAAAATTTTAACAAATCAACAATTATATTATATTATCAGTCATAAAGGTCTAAGCATCTAGTAGCGCTGTGGAGTAACAGCATAAGGTGGTATATAGTCAGTGTACAGTAAACTGTGAATTGGAGGAATCATTTGGCTGTGTGTGTGTGTGTGTGTGTGTGTGTGTGTGTGTGTGTGTGTGTGTGTGTGATATGCTTTCATGTGTGGAACAGGCAGTTTGAGACAGTCATCCCGACAGAGGAGTCGGTCATCACGGAGATGACGGTGACTTTGAGAGACTGGGGGACCATGTGGAAACAACTTTATGTGGTAATGTACAACAAGCAGGTGCACATAACTTTAACACATTAAAACTGGTTATCAATTATATACCAGTAAACTGGTGAGAGGGTCAAGGGCCCCATGCCTGATTTATGCCTGTGGGGTGCAATCCCATGGAAAAGTCAACCAACCACCACACATGGGGCCCAGCAGGCAAAGAGCCCGAGGCCGCTGACATGAAGGTCAGCTCTTCTGGAATAGTTCTTGCAAGAACAGTATTGTCAAACGTATTTGCAAATCTTATCAAGCACCATGATGAAACCGGCTCTCATGAAGACCTTCCCAGGAGGGCAAGACCAAAACTTAGCTCTGCTGCTTAGAAGAACTTCATTTACAGTCACCAGCCTCAGAAATCAATTAACCAATGAGCACGTAGCACCTCAGATTAGAGCCGTTATGAAGGATTTACTGTACAGCAGATCCATTTGAGTATCAACTGTTCAAAGCAGATAAATGGATGCCTTTGGCATATATACTGTACGATTCGTGTTGTTTTTGAGAAAAATTAGAGAATAGCATTGTGGGTGCTTTTAGTGAATGCACTGAGCAATTAAGTTTAAATTATGTCAATTCCAATTCTTTGCCTGGCAACACACCACTGATGATGATCGTCCTTATTACTACAAGTCTGCTAATGTAGCTAACAAGTGATAAAAATCTAATTCAACTGAAACTACTCCTGAAATAACTGGCAGAATTATTTGTTATCTTTCCACATTTGCGAAAGGATGGAGAGATCCCAAATGCACGCTATCTCCTAAAAGATATTGTCAAAACCTTCAAAAGATTAAAGATTTTGATTTCTTTTGTCACCCCTGGCCTGGAAGATTAACTCCTCTCTGTTTTTTATGTGCAGAAGAACGAGGCCGAGCTTTTCCACAGACTCTGGCATGTAATGACGGAGATCCTGGAGCTGAGACAGCAGGTCCTGCTGGGTCACCTGACCCACGAGCGCATGACTGACATCAAACAGCACATTGTAGCGAGGCTCGACTGGGGCAACGAGTGAGTGTCAAGAGATAAGCGCCTCCAGAAAAAAAAAAAAAAAAAATGACACTGGTGCTAATTAGTACTTGAGTAGTGATGATGTAATGACGTATACGCTGGGAACTGCTCACGTATTTTTTTGGCATTTGATGTCCTCTCTTGACTCCTTGCCTTGTAAGTCTTTGAGGGGAATCGAAGCATGCATGTGTTGGTGCACAGTGCTTGTGTGCCTGGCAATTTCTCTACATGCACACTCCATAGATCCACCCTTGTGAATCCATTTGTGTGCACGCAGTTCACAGCGACATTCATCTTAATGACCATGCTCACTGATGCTGCTCTATGCGTTTAGATATGATGCTCTCATAGTCTCTATTCGATTTTGCTAGATAGGAGATTCTATTGGATAGCGGGATATCAGTACAAGGAATTTGTTAATACAGTCATATAGAGATGTATGCCATTGTTGTCAACGGCACAGCTTTTCTGCGTCAACATTGTGTAAATTGATGCTGTAAACTACAATTCTAAGTGTGTGTCCATGGTGTGTGCGCGATTTATAGGCAGCTGGGATTGGACCTGGTCCCCAGGCGGGACTTCAGTATGGTAGACCCAGATGAGATCAGCGTCACCGAGCTCTATCGTCTGGTTAGTTTTACACACACCCCCACACACATATACACACACACACACACACACAATACTCATGAGTCACCCTTTCACTGCTGCCAGAGGTCTATGCTGCGGTTACCACGGCAACTGCAACCTCGTCTGACGCCAGTTCATCTATGCTCTTTAGCACACACACATACACACACACATACACACACAGAGCGAGTCATGCTCTCATTGGAAAATGATAGTAATTAAGTACATTAAGTGGCTGTTTGCAAACTTGCATTATTTCAGTCCTCCCATTGTGTTCATGTACAGAAGACACACTATGACACACTCACATTGGGCCTCATGCAAGAAGAAATATACTGTATGAACAATTTTTCTCTTACTTTGATCGTATGCACGATTTGTTTGTACTTTTCTTTTCCCTCTTCCTACCATTTTTTGGTGGTAGTTCTTAAACTTTTGTGCCTGATCAATCAATCACCTGCCCTTATATGGCGTTTAAGGAGCGTTATCTACAGTCGTGTGTAAAAGGTAGTCCCTCCTCTTTTAATTCTGTGTTGTTGTTGTTGTTTTTTTTGTGTGTGTGTGTCATCTGATTGGAGAGGCTCTCAATATATGTAGCAGGGCTCAAATACAACCTCAGATGAATACCAACATATTGCTTTTTTCACTGTGCCATTATTTATTTAACAAAAATGAACACAAAAAGAAAAAAAAAAATGCAGTCATTAGTAACTACTCCCCTGATTCAGTAGCTTGTAGATCCATTTACCTTTAGCAGCAATAACTCAAAGTAATCGATTGCTGTATGACATTTGACGTCATTTTGGTCCATTCTTCTTTACCACATTGCTTCAGTTCAAAATATGCGTATGCATGTCTTTAACCGCTTTGAACTGTGGGTAGAATCCAGAGCATTGGGTTGAAGTCTGGACTTTGACTAGGCCATTCTAAAACCTTGATTCATTCATTTTTCAGGCATTCCGATGTTGATTCCCTGGTGTGCTTCGGATCGATGCCCTACTGCATGACCCAGTTGATGACAGACATCCTCATATTTGCCTCTAGAATGTTGATTTATTGATTTATTGACTTATTGATTGCAAGGTGCCCAGGTATTGCGGCTGCAAAACAAGCCCAAATCGTTGCCCCTCCACCACCTTGCTTGACATTGGATGTGAAGTGTTTCTACTGAAATACTGCTAGATTTTTGCCAAACATGACTCTGGCATCAAGGCCAGACAACTCCACTTAGGTCTCGTCTGTCCATAGGACATTATTTAAGAAGTCCTGTGGTTTGTTCAGACACAGTTCCACAGTACATGTTCATTTTAGACAGAAGAGGTTTCTCCTGGAAACCCTTACAAGCAAACCGTACTCCTTCAGTCTTCTTCTAATTGTGCCCTCATGGACGAAGATGAGGTTTGTAGGGTCTGAGATGTAGCTCTTGGGTTTTTGTGTCTCTGTGAGCATTTCACGGTTTGACCTTGGAGTGGATGCCCACTCCTGGGAAATGTCCGCTCCTAGAAAAATTGTCATCTGACTTCAATGCTACCCATTTATAAATAATGTTTCTCCCTGTAGAATGTTGTGATATTTATGATAATGATAATAGAAATATATTTCCATTGCACTATCCGGGAACTCTTATGCTCAGCACAGAATCAGTTTTAATCACGGCCATATACATACACACGTGGACAAAATTGTTGGTACCCTTCGGTCAATGAAAGAAAAACTCACAATGGTCACAGAAATAACTTTAATCTGACAAAAGTAATAATAAATAAGAATTCTATGAATGTTAACCAATGAAAGTCAGACATTGCTTTTCAACCATGCTTCAACGGGATTATAAAAATAAAATGAACTCATGGAACAGGCCTGGACAAAAATGATGGTACCCCTAACTTAATAGTTTGTTGCACAACCTTTTGAGGCAATCACTGCAATCAAACGATTCCTGTAACTGTCAATGAGACTTCTGCACCTCTCTGCAGGTATTTTGGCCCACTCCTCATGAGCAAGCTGCTCCAGTTGTTTCCGGTTTGAAGGGTGCCTTTTCCAGACAGCATGTTTCAGCTCCTTCCAAAGATGCTCAATAGGATTGAGGTCAGGGCTCATAGAAGGCCACTTTAGAATAGTCCAATGTTTTCCTCTTAGCCATTCTTGGGTGTTTTTAGCTGTGTGTTTTGGGTCATTGTACATATATAAAGATTTTGGAGTCAGTGTGGCGATAAATAAAACACCACACAGAAGAATAGTTATTGTTTTATATCTTAAGACTTAATTTCTTTCCTCTTTTAAATGAAAAATAAATGAACGCATACGTATGCAGATCCAGTTCCGTTCCTTGCTCTCAGAAATATGACATAACAACCTCACAGTATTTTCAGCTGGCACTTTTAATATTTACATTAACCCAAATGAACCTAAATGACCTTTTTGCACAAAATGATCTCTTTCAAGTAAACTGACTTTTTCGCAAGGTTCTTGTCACCATATTAACAGCATAAAACCCGTACTTATCACTGTGGCACTAATTCAAGACCTCAGATATAAAGTCTAATTCTTTTAAGGATTATTGGGATATAAGAAACAAATCAGTCAAGAGCTTTGAATAAAATCTTGTCGGACTGATTTAAAGGTTTGCTCCAGCAAGCTGCTTGATTTCACACCAAAATGAGAAGCATCCGTAAAGGGAAAAAAAGATGAAAAAAGGGAAGCAATCATTAAAACTTCAGAATCTCTTTTTTCTCATTTGAGCGATTAGGTGTCTGACCCGATCGCTTACCATGCAGTCAGCGGTAAGCACCTCAGGCTGTTTTCATTTGCATCTCTAATCGAACAGGTTTGATGTAAATTGGTTGCTCGTTCTGCTGAGGTCTTTCCATAATAATAATTATAACATTGCCTTTATTTGAAGAAGAAACTCCCTCTCTCTCTCTCTCTCCATTTGTTTACCCTACTGCTACTTTGTGCTGCTGTGTGGACAGTAGGATTTTGGGAGTTTGGGTGCAAAATTGCAACTGCCCAGTGGATTATTGACCTATCCCAAGGAGGACTTCTATTTACATCAGTGTTTTCACCATTTCACCATCTACACGGCAACAGATAAGACTTTACACTTTTCCAATGGATTTTCTCTTCTGAGATGGACACTTATATGACCATACAGTAATGTTGGACATTAATCATACTGCTTGGAAACATTTCTTACAATTGGATTTTGTGTATTTATTTATTTTTTTTGTATTCACGTAAAGATTCAATATACGCTGGCGAACGACTTTTTCATTGTCTGGTATATATTTTAGTAATACCTTTAACACTGCATTATAGACCATTTGCAACGTTGATCCCCCCTTTATTATCTTATAGCAAAACTGGCCTAAAGAGCCGGAATGGTTATAACATATACACACATATATATATATATACACACACTCACTACAGGCAATTACATGTCTTTGGACTGTGGGAGGAAACCGGAGTACCCGGAGGAAACCCACCAAGCTCGGGGAGAACATGCAAACTCCATGCACACAGAGACTTCATCAGCTTCCCTTTTTAGCCTTTTTTCTGATGAGTTTCACTAACAAGTGGTTTATCGATGGCCACCCACACATAAGCAGAGTTCTTGTTGCAGTGTTTAGTGCATAGTAGCCTTCTACTGTCATTTTTTTGATGCAACTTCACCAAGTGTTTAAGCGATCTCCCATCATCTTTGTTCTTTTTTTCCAACAATATTTTCTCCATGAAGTTGATGGTACAGCACGATTCCTTTTTTTTTTTTTTTTTTTTTGGGGATTTTTCCCCGATTTTCTCCCTAATTTAGTCGTGTCCAATTCCTCCCCGTCACTAGGGCTTTAAGGCTTATTAAGGCCACATTAAGGCTACTACTACCACTCAGCCGGGAGGGCCGAAGACTATCACGTGTTTCCTCCGAACCACGTGACGCCAGCCGACCGCATCTTTTCGAACTGCTCGCTCGCGCACCGTTGGGGGCGGCGTAACACACTCGGAGGACAGCGCTATCCGCTCCCTCCGTTGCGCGAGCTCACAGACGCCCCTGACTGGCTGTAGAGCCGTGATTAATGTGGGAGCACTAAGTACCTCTCATCCCTCCCCTCTGAGAGAGCTCGGCCAATCAGCTCTCTCTAGACCTCCGGCTGCGAGAGGTTACAGCACCACCCGGGATTCGAACTAGCGATCTCCGGATGATAGGGCGAGCGCTTTAACCACTGCGCCACTCGGAGGCACAATAATAATAATCCTTAAAATAATTCCTGTAATTTCCTTAGTTGTTTTCTTTGCTTGATGCAGGACAACAATTTGACTTTTTGGAAACGGCATTTCTTTCTGGCAAGAAATATATATATATATATATATATATAAATATATATACACAGTATATATATATATATATATATTATATATATAATATATTTTGTATAATATATATATATATATTATAAATATATATATATTTATATATATATATATAAATTTTCAGACACACATGTGAAAAATGAAGCATATTTTGCTTTTCTCGTGAATCAGTCTGAGCACAGAGAAGCTAAGAAGGAAATCACAGCTTCAGACTGTGAAAGTTTGCACTGAGATTATTCAGTTCTTTTTTTTTCCCCAAATCTAGCCACTGCTGGAACAGATCTGGGTCGCCTCTGCCAGCATCACAGTGCCATATTATTATGCAACCGTTATTGAGCTACTGCACAAATCACAAATCCTGCATGAATATCAAATCATTTTTGTTTTTTGGACAAGTACTCTTTGTTACTGTGTGTTTTCTTTTTTTTTTATCTGGGTGTAATGTGTTCAATGTGTTATTCTGCATAAATATCTGCAATCCTGTGTGTGCGTGTGTGTGTGTATGTGTGTGTGTATTTCTCTGTGTCTGTAAATGCTTCTTCATATAGTTTACTTGACACTTTTAAATCTAATAGCTGTGTGTTTTTTGGACAGATGGAGCGGCGGCACCGCAAGCGAGAGCTTCCACCTCAGGCCAACATGCATCACCTGTTCCTGCAGACAAACAGCTTGCTAAACTGCAGCCTGGCAGAAGAGCTCGAGGTCTTCTTCTTCATCTACGACAGCAGGGACATGCGACCAATCAGGTAGCAATTGTCATGCGGAAGAAACAGAGCACAATACAGGGGGGGGGGACTGGAAAAAAAAAAAAAGTGAAGGATTTTGTTTGCACAATTTAAGGTCATCCTGAAAATACTGTAGCACCTGGGTTAATCTGACATACTGGAAGGCTTTTCAAGCACATTTATTTTGCATTTGTAAAGCCACCTTCTGGCGTAGGGATGTGTGCGTTAGCTTTACATTGACCAGGAGTGAAAGAATTTCTTATACATGAGGAATATATACTGTAAGAATCGTTTAAGTATGAAATGAAACAATAAAGAAGCATGACTTCTTTACATATTAAAGGACAACACAAGAGGTGGAACGCATGGAGGTTCAGTGGTAAGCATTGTCGCCTCGCATCTATAGGGCTGGGGGTTCAAATCTTACCTCTGGTCTGTGTGTGTGTGGAATTTGCATGCTTGGTGAGTTTTCGCCCACAGACCAGACATGCATTGTAGCCTGAATGGCATTTTCTAGGCTCCAGAACCCCTGTGACCCTACACAGTATAAGCCGTATAGGATATAAGAATAACATAAGTATATATTTTATCAGATAAAATTTATAAAGGTGGGGCAAATCAAAACTTTACAAGTTTTACGTAAATCAGATATTAATATGTTTTTTTCTATTGGAATACAGGAATACAGGAATAATTCTGCAATGCCTATATTGAACAAAATGGAAGTTACAGTGGAACCTTGGATTACAAGCATAATTCGTTCTGGCAGTGGGCTCGTGTTCCAAAACACTCGTAAACCGAATCATCATTTCCCATAAGAAATAATGAAAACTCAAATTATTCATTCCACAGCCCCAAAAAATAAATACATAAAAATAATTAATACAATCTATAAAATGAAAATAAAACAAATTAATCTGCACTTTACCTTTAAAAAAAAGTACAAATAAATCCCGACAGATAAGTGTGAGAGAGTGACACTCGGTGTCAAAATAAGAGTCGCATGCGTGATACATGATACTTGGTGCTCGTAAACTAATACTTGCTCGGTTTCCAAATAAAAATTTATTACAAATCTTTGCTCGGTTTGCGGAACACTCGTTAAACCAATCCGAGGTTCCACTGTATGTAGAAACATGATGTGAAAAAATGTTGGTAGACTGGTCAACATGGTTTTTGGCTCTTGAACAGTTGTAAAGTTATATTATTCTCATTTAATTCTACCTGCTGATTACAAAAATGGTATTATTTTAGTTGCATCATGTACAGTTTTAATGAAAATGTTCATGTTTTAACTTTTTACTTGTAGGAAGAATTTGGCATGCTGGCAACAGGACATAGTTTCCTTATTATCAAGGGTGAAAGTAGGCTGATTCAGTGGCGGTACACAGTATTGGAAAGAGGAGAAAGCAGCTGCCTTCCAAAACCCACATTCAAAAAACCAGCCATTCAAACGCTTTCAGCAAGAAAACACATTGGATAAAGTTGTCATCTTAAACAGTACTTTGTTTCCTTAGCAGTTGCTTCGGAGTCGTTTGTAATCGCCTCTGAATCGCCTGTGTTGTACTTTGATCTTTTGTTGCCGCTAGTTAACTTGAGCACCAACTTGCACCAACACGGTGACGGGTTCAGGACTCACCTCACTGCTTTGTGAGATTTCATGGCTAACGTGAGCTACAAAGGTAAAATCCCAAATCAGTATTTAACTCCTTAACTACTTGGTGTGTGGAACAAGGGTTTATACACGCTACATCTCAAACCAGCTTTGGGATTGAAGCCTAGAAGAATTTATTTTTTCTTCTTCTTCTTCTTCTTCTTCTTCTTCTTTCCAGTTAGTAAACCAGTGTCCACCACCTCCATGGTTGATTATCCTTTCCTTTAGGAAACTACGTTCACCTCTGCTGATTACTTTATAGATCACTGGTTCTCCACACACTGCCCTGCTCCACCCACACACCCACATCAATTAAGAAAATGCTGGTAATTAGTTAGACATTTATTAGTAAAGCGTCAGACATTTATCAGACTACAAGCCCAGATAAGTGACGAAACATTTTTAGATAGCATTTGGATACTGGATAAGTCTCATGTGTAAATATGCAATGCTGTTGTCTCTTGAAAACTTCTAAAGCCCTGACAATATCTTACAAAAACCTAATATCAATAATTATAGGAAAAAAAGGATATCTACCTGTTCATGGGCTCACACACATCCTCACCCTGCCTTGATGAATGGATGTGAGTGATACCCAGCCGTACACGGCTCTTCATCTATTCTGGTGAATTATTCCATGTGAGTAAATTCCCAAGGGGCGCAGAGACCTGCGGAGGCGGTAGAGGTACCGCATGTGTGTTTTTGTGTGTCGGGAGGCGGATTTTGGACCATCAGGCCTCTCTTTGGAATTAACGCACACCAAGGCTTCCAACGGAAGCTGTTAATACATGCAGACGCTGACACACTCGCCGTTTTCCCACTAAGCCACTCTTCAGTGTTGTGAAGCTCCTCTGTAGCTCAAGGTGAATTTTTGTAATTCTGACTCTGTCTCTGTCCTTGTCTGTCTTTGTGTTTGTGCGTCTGTCTCTCTTTTCACTGCAGCGAGAGGTTTTTGGTGCGCCTCAATAAGCAAGGGGTTCCTAAGTCGCCTGAGAAAACAGAGAGGCAGTGCACGCTGTTTGTTGTAAGTGCTCTGATGTTTTTTTTTTTTTTTTTGTGCTGTATTTCCCGTGCTCTGACTGCTTGGCATTAAAAACATGTTTTCTCCTGTAGTCAAAAAGTGCTTAGAGATGCCCTTGGTTTGTACAATTTTAAGTCATGATTTAATTGATTTTGTTGAAAGTAAAAAAAAAAAATAATTTTTTTTTAAAGATGTGTATGAATGTTAACGTAGGACCGGTTGTCAAGGTCAACCCATACAGTATCTGTGGGATTAGATTTTATTTCACTTTTTGGAGCAGACCCAGACACATTAAATGCAGACGGTTTTACAATAAAAGAAAGAGGACGTGAATTTTTTTTTTTTTTCAGGAGTTTCAGCTGCAAAATAAAATACCTGTGGAACTGAAATAGATTTGAACAGTTATTATTCTGTGCAATGATATATATTTGTATAGAGGCACTGAGGCAGGGTTAGCAGCACTGTTTGGTGGATTGGTCATATGCACCACATAATGCAAAATGTGCCACAGCATGCACAGACAAAAATGGACAAAAAAAGGATCAAATTTTTCAAACTGCTCAGACAAAAACTAGTCATGTTCAGGTTTTTAGAAATTATCCATTTATAATTAGACATTTCTAGAAATGCTTTCACCACATCAAAGAAGATGAATACATAATAATTGGGGGTGGATTATTTTCTAGTAGCAGCATGCTTTATTTTTCTCATTTTGCTAAAGATTACAATATTTTATTACATAATTATAGAACTAGACTTGTGTTTGTGAATAGTTAGATTTAATGCTGTGGAATATTCAGCAAATGATTTAGTATGTGTTAGTACTCGCATTATGACAGGAACTAGCTTGTTTCCAAGTTCCACAATGTTAAGTCGTCGTTTCAGAAGAGTCCAACTATTGGCCTGAGTCTGGACAAAAAAAGACAGAAATTGGGCTAAGAACTGTCCAACACATTATTAAAACCTGGAAGGATTGTACTGAACTGTCAACTTTAGGAAAGAAATGTACTGTAGTTTGAAAAAAAAAAAATCACTAATAACCTTAATTGATTCTTAAATGATCTGAAAAAAAAGAGCTATGTTTAATAGTGAAAGTAAGAGCTCCAGCTCCACCAGGATGCCACTGGTGGGCCCCTGAGCGAGGCCCTTAACCCTATCACCCGCACTCTAGAGGTGCTGTATCATGGCTGACCCTGCGCTCTGACAAATAAAGGCATAAATGAAAAAATGTCTAGGCTCAGCAACTTTATGTGGCAAAAAAAAAAGAAGTCATCTGATGACCCGAATGTACTGAATGGCCAGGTTGTCACATCTGTGGGTTGTTTCTTTTCTGATAACATGGTAATATTCCAGGACGTTTGTGGAAAAGTGGTTTTGTTAGCATTAGGAATAATTTTCACACATCATTAAATTGCCACAGTTTTGCTCTGGATGCCCTTCCTGTCACAACCCACTCAATTCTCCAGGCTTGGCACTGGCATTAAGGATATCATATGTGTCAATATATTTTAATGGCTGAGTATTTTATATATATATATATATATATATATATATATATATATATATATATATATATATATATAGGGCATAGCATTAAGGGCCTTGCCAAAGCGCCTAACAGTGGCCCCATACCTTTGATCAAGTGCCCCTGAATTGGCCACCACATGATGTGCTGTAATCAAGCTAAAGGCAGTCAAATGAAATCTCTGCGTGCAATTTTTTATTTTTTTATTTTTTAATTAGTTGCTCCCTCGATTGCACGAGACGATTATTTTTGTATAACAGCACGATTGAAACCGAATTACTGAATGAGACGTCGCACATTTTAATGATTAATATATACAATAGTTAGATTAATGTTGTGGAACATTTGAGGCCATTCCAGATTATGTTCATAGCCAAGACTTATTCCCTCTTCAGCTCCCATCTCTCAAACATATCGTCTTTTTGTCGTGCTGAAAAACCTCACACACACGCACGCACACACTGACTGTTACAACACTTTTACAGCTGACACTCACGCCAGAAACAGATCTACAAGTCCATGTCAATGAGCTGTTCCTTTATAAACAGTTGAACAGTAATTAATCGACTTATCAGATTCCATAATTTTGCTGAAAAGCTATAATGGCCTTAACACTGAGGTTGATCCTGCACCATAATATTTACCTCGACTGTACGCTTCCAATCGTCTCTCGGTGGAAAATAATGTAAAATGAAAAACCCATGGTTCCTGATCGGGCCGGTTCTTGTTTTTCAATGTGCGCTGGAGAAAAAACAAACAGACAGTTTGACATGTTTTGAACAGTGTTGAATAAAACATTTGTCTTTCTTTAAGGATTTGGGAAGTAGCGATCTCCGCAAAGATGTATATGTTGTAGCTCATATTTTTAGAATAGGTAAGAGCTGCTGTCCCCGGCGAGTAACCGTTTCCTTAAAGTGACCTATCACAATGCCTTTTAAGTGACATGAAACCTCACATAATATGCCGTGACAGTCCGAAAGAACACGTCATTGAGGGAAAAAAAGGAAAAAAGAAGAAAAAAAAGTATTATTATTATTTATTTGGACATGCATTCCAAGGTCAATGGACTTGGACTGTCAAGGTCTATAATGGCAGGTTTTATTAAGCGATCCCCTTGTAGGCAAACTGATAAGCCACTTCAAGTTTAAGTGTGACTGAAACACTGTGTTTCCTGTAAACGTTCCATCAGTGTGTGAGTAGCTAGCATGTGATGACACGCATGACATGCATCGATCCGTAACACTCAGTGGTATTGGTGTCTGTTGTATGTGCCGTTTCCATTTGCATGTGCGCGTCATTTCACCGTGGACCGGTAAGTGCTTATGTGTATCCAGTACTGTACTGTATGTTGCTGATCATCTGGTAAACTTTAACACATTTAGGTCTGTCATACATCTAGCAAACAGCTGACACGCGGTGTGATGTACCGTGTCGGCCTGATGTTAAGATTTAAGACAGAACTTACACATCGCAGCATTTGCTATGCTTTTGTAAGCAGGTTCTGTTGGACCGTGTTGGTTTGCGTTATTGTGACCCTCGCTGCCCGTGTGACCCTCAGGGCGAATGGTCGCTGGCGAGAAGAAGCCTGTGTGCAACACGCAGTACAGACGCCCGTTTGGTTGCGCTGTGATCAACGTGTGCGATCTTCTGACAGCTGACTGCAAGGACGAGCACCTGCTCAAAGTTTACTCGTGAGTCCAGCTTCTCTCTTTAGAACATTGAAATATTTGGACTTTATGATGTTCCCATGTTTTTTTTTTTTTCTTTTGCATGTAGTTTTATTCAATATAGATTTTAACAACAGACATTGTCACAAAGAATGAGGGACGTTCAAGTCAAACCGGGACTTTTGAGGACGGCCTCCCAGGAACTCCTTTAATGGCCTAGACATGTGAAAATGGCTTGAAGCAAGATCAGGAGATGAGGCAGAGTTCCTGTAATACAGTATGCAAGTGGTGTTGGTGGGCAGTATGAAGTCGCGCATCACGGACGTACGGCCTTCTTTAAAACGTTTGCACCATTCGGATGTTTTACTGTTTTAGAAGTCTCGTCACCGCACTGTGCTCGAAGGTCTCTGTAAATGTCAATTGGTTTTATGCCTTCATTTACAAGACATTTCAGCACAAGTCCCGGTTTGACTTGAACGCCCTTCGTAGCTTTTTAGAAATCCGCATGTCGATTTTGATATCTAATGAGCAAGAATCTACAGCAAGGAAAATCTTCCTGAGATCAAAAGGTCGTCTAACGGCGAAATAAATCAGGTGCAATAGGGTAAATTAAAACATTACAAGGTGTGTTGAAAGGACGCTCATTATAAGCAGATTGTGCATGAATGTCCTGGGATGTGAACAAGGACAGAATTTACGATTACAGCAGCAGTAAGGTGCCAGGGTGAGACTCTGCATAAACTATTTCATTCGTGTAATGGATCAGACAGGACATGCTTAGTGTCTGTAGTTTGCAGCCTTGGTTTTTTTTGTCAGTGCTACTAGGCTGATGTAGGTACAGTAGGAATCAGGTAACATATTATCTTATACTGTACATGATTCAATTTTGACACTGCCAACTCACATGATTCATTTTTAAACAAACAGTGAAGTAAGATACTGTAGTATCTAAAGTTGTGGCATTGTCTCCTGAGTGGCGCAGCGGTAAAGTGCTTGCTACTATCAACCAGAGATTGCAAGTTGCAAGGAGACTCCTGTGTGATGCTGCAACCATCTGTACCTGGGAGTCTAGAGAGAGAGCTGATTGGACGAGCTCTCTCGGGGTGGGGAGAGAGGGACTACTCAAAGTCCCACCACAATCATAGCAACGCTAGACAATCATGGGCAACATGGGGCTTGATTAAAAATAAATAAATAAATAGATAGATAGATAAATAAATAAATAAATAAAAAGCCTTTGTTGCCTTGCAACTCCAGGGTTGTGGATGCCAATCTCACCTTCAGTCAGTGGTCATGGAGTGTAAATCTCCTGGGTTTTCTACTTCCAAAGACATGCATTGTAGGTTGATTGACGTGGTATGGGGGGGGGGGGGGGGGGGGGGGGAGAAACAATCTTAATTTCGGTTCAGACTGAAATTACATTGTCATCTTTATCTCTTTATCATCTTCTAGCCTTGTACAATGGTACAATTTTACGGGCGAACTTTTCGACTTCGGGCATATTAAATGTATTATTCTGAGTTTCTAAGATTGTAATGAAATAATGTTCCGTTATTCAGTTAAACTGTAAAGTTGTGCTTGTTGTTTTAAGATTTTAAATGCAAAATTATGAATTATGAATTTAAAAAACAACCAGGAAAACAAAAATTCAACTTGGGGCCTGTGTGACTATACTGCCAGTGGGTTGAATTAGAAGGTAAGGGAAATGAACAACTGTTTCACTGAACAACATTAATTGCAGTCAGCGCTTTTTCTGGTTTGGGAAAAGAAACCCAAATGCCGTTAGCACATCCCTGGAGTTATTAGCACTTGTATTCATTCGGTCAACATTTGGAACAAGTTTGAGTGATGATATCATTTTTGCAGATGCAACACTGAAAGCGAGTGGTATCAAATTCATGACAACATTATCCGGAAAGTCAGCTCCCGATACAGTGCGGTCAGCTCCGGCACAGGTCAGTCCTGTCTATATCTCATTTCTGCTGCTGAATACCTATTTTTCTTTCTTTTCGAATTCTTTCCTTTCTATCCATGAATCTGTGTATCTGTGTATCTAAAGCGTGTGTGAATGTTGACCATAGTATGTGTTCCATAGTACCGTACCATGCTATATGGTAGAACCAAGTACCATATTTTAGTACATGTACTGTACTATGTAATAAAGTCGTACCAATCACGGTAGAACCAAATCCCATCGTGTAGTACATGTACTACATTAGCACTACATTAAAGTACCAGGTTGCTTAATAAATTCCTAAAACATACAATATACTGTGATGTGCAGGTGAACGTTGACCGGAGGTCCTACCACGGTTGTAAATGATATAGTATAAAAATGTATCTTAAGATGGATCTGTTTACTGAATCTATCAAAATACATTGTTCTCCTTTATCTACAGTATAAGATAAATTCCATGTAAACCAAGACTGACTTTTCAGCAGTGAGGGAAAAAAAGAAAAAGAAATAGGCGTATTGAATAAGTCTGTGTGGGAAGAAAGCTGTAATCCTTTCAGCCTATTCTGCCAGACTGGAGCTCAGTGACTCCACATCAACTGATTAACGAGCAATTCATTTTCCCAAAAATTCAATTATGCTAAATGGAGCTTTTCTAACCGTCGTCCATTAAACGCCAATTATAGGTCCTGCGTGTGTTAGCTATCAATACACACTAGAAGGGCTATCGACCGGTGACAGTAATCATATCGGGCTTGCCTGGGCTTTTCTGCTTTATTTCTCCTTTGGTGTAGCGTATCAAAAAAGGGATATCTGCTGCCATTTTGGTAACATTAGTGCTGATCGTTTTTAACAACATTAAAAGTTTGTCTCCCTGAACTTAAGAACCCATTAGGTATGATACCCAAGCCAAATGTTATGTCATTTTTATAATTTGGCCTGATCTGATACAGTATCTGTTAACAACGGTTCTCAAAGAAGAACACAGTTTGATTGGTTACATCGATTCAATCAGTTTAATCCAAATGTCCATAAATTATGTCCATGTAGCCCATAAATTATGATAAACTGGACCGAACTTTCAAGAATGAAAAGCCATTTGACACTAATACTGTACAGAACAGGATTTTACTGTTCACATTATAAGCTCTATATTTCAATAGATATATTCAGTATTACAAAACGGTGTTAAGGTGGGAAAGGAAGTCTATTTTAGAATGAATGAGTCTTTAGCTTCAAAAATGATTAACCCAGGTTTAGTACTGTACATGGATTGAAAAAAAGTATTATTATTATTATTTTTGCAAATATTTTTTTCTTTTGCTTCAGTTCATATAGCCTTGGACAAAATGAAAATGTAAAATCTGAAGTTTTACCTCCTGAAAAGTACAACAGTAACTAACACCTAGTTCACCGAATTACAGCCTTGTTCTTGGCTAAGATACTTTTTTTAGGATACGCTCACATTACAGGCCATATTGCTCAACTTCGATTTTTTGGTCAGATCGGATTTGTGCGGTTTACAATACATAATTAATTACAAGTGACTTTTATGCGACTGGATGTGACCGTCCTCTGAAATGGCACCGATATGTCTTTGCTCACGCCATTGTTGAGGTCCAGAAGAAGGAAAGAAAGTCAGACACCTCGCTTTAGCTCTTTTATTAGCTATTGCTATTGCTACTATCTATTCCCCACATTACCCTACTGACCGATTGCATCTGCGCCCGGCGAACAAAACATTTGCATTAATTCCTTCTCATTCCAGTCTCATTATCATATATCGGACAGGGCAACATACAAAAGTGACTCGGATCTGATCTGAAAACATGGGAACTGTAAAAACATCAATATTTTAACCAAAAGAAGAAAAAAAAATCGGAATTTATGTGCCTTTTGTTAGTTGCATTCCTCTTGTTGATACGTCACTAACTGTTTTAGCAAAACTTGAATTCGTATCAATTAGCAGTATTTTTCCGTGTAACATGTTTACCTGCGAATAATATAATTAGTGATTCACTGAGTAAAACATGTGCGGTATCTTAGAAAGCGACGGAGTCTGTTCTGAGGTTTACTGCAAGTCTGTGGTTTTATACGGTTTATGAGGGAGGCTGTATAGTACCTTACATAAGAACTTCTCACTGCACTGCTAATCTGACTAATATCTTATCTATGAATGGATTTGTGTTGCTGAGTGACCATGTGTGGGCAGTGCTTCTGCTACTGTATGTTATGAAATAAAACTGGCTACACAGTTTGGTTTTGTGCACAAAGGCCTATAGGAAATTTTGCTATGGTAAACTATAGTACATACAGTACTACAACATACTGTACCGTAGCATTGCCATGGTATTTCAAACATTACCATAGTAGGCACTATAGGACTTTATAGAGTACCAGGGTAGGTGCTGTGGCACTTCAGTTGGTATTTTTGTAGGACTATGGTGTGTCCTACAATCCTTTGGAGAAATCTGTGGTACAAACAAAATTCAAATTACACTTTTAATACTCGTCTGTAAATAGCCATTTATCAGGTGATTAAGCATCATTACTACTAGTATAAAATAAAGGCATGACTCACATCGCATCCAGTCAGCCATAAGAAGTGCTGGAAAAGACTCGTTGAGAATGGTCCAATCACATGAGCCCAAATATTTAAAAACAATATTGATTCGCTAAGAACAAAAGTGGGAGGGTTCGGGGCGCACAGTGATGACCCCCAAGGATGATTTGAAAAGATCCAATTAGAGCTCAGCCTCAAATCACATGCTTTTTAGTGCATGCCGGACTTGTTTGTCCGGCGCCCCGCGTACACGAACAAAAATGACCGTAATACAGTTTAGATTTTTTAAAATGGCAAATAAATTATATTAAAATACTACTAAATGACTTTATTTCAGTATTAAATGAAAATATTTTCATTTTTAAATGAAATAATTATTATATAAAATAATTACGGGCCTCCGAGTGGCGCAGTGGTTAAAGCGCTCGCCCTATCATCCGGAGATCGCCAGTTCGAATCCCGGGTGGTGCTGTAACCTCTCGCAGCCGGAGGTCTAGAGAGAGCTGATTGGCCGAGCTCTCTCAGAGGGGAGGGATGAGAGGTACTTGGTGCTCCCACATTAATCACGGCTCTACAGGCCAGTCAGGGGCGTCTGTGAGTTCGCGCAACGGAGGGAGTGAATAGCGCTGTCCTCCGAGTGTGTTACACCGCCCCCAACGGTGCGCGAGCGAGCAGTTCGAAAAGATGCGGTCGGCTGGCGTCACGTGGTTCGGAGGAAACACGTGATAGTCTTCGGCCCTCCCGGCTGAGTGGTAGTAGTAGCCTTAATGTGGGAGCCCCCTAGTGACGGGGAGGAATTGGACACGACTAAATTAGGGAGAAAATCAGGGAAAAATCCAAAATAATTACATGTTAAAGTAGCATTCTTCTCTGCCTAACTTTAAGGGAGGCGGTGCCCCTGCGCCCCATATTGACCAGCCGCCACTGCTTGTTTTACTGTATCTAGTAGTATACATACTACTGATATGGTATAGTACAGGCAGTTCCATATTATATGTAATATTTCACCATACTAGACACTATGATACTATAATTATTTACATATTACCATTCTCGTACATAAATATGTGTAACACATTTTTTTTACAGTATCCTAGTTTGTGTACTGTACCATAGTACCGTACTATGATATATGGTAGAACCATGTACCATATATACATACTGTCGTACCAAAGTATAATCAAGATAGGATCAAGTATCATTGTGTGGTACACTTACAAATAAGTACCAAGGTACTGTAAAAAAAAAAATACTTTGGTACTACAGTATATAGTGTAAAGAACTTTTGACTTTTGAATTTTAACCGGACCTCCAACCACGGTTGTAAACATGGGAATAAATACAATGGTGTGATCACTCATCTCTCCGGTCCCTATTTGGACTACATGCTGTAGGTTCATGGATGGATTGATGGACTATATATTGTACCATGTTACTGAAAACATCAGACTACCACAGTACCTATGCCTATAAGTTTTCCGTTCTATGTAATTGAGCAATAGTTAAATGTGTTTGTATGGTTTTATTATAGAAAAGATGAAAGAAAGCAAATCGTTCCTATATACAGTAATACACATATATAGGAAAAATGTTTATCAGGCAAATGTCAAGCAAAATGGTCAAGTAGCAGAGTGCAATTTTCATATGCGTAAAGTTGTTCTTCATTAATCCTTGAAAAAAATTTTTTTTTTGTTGTTGTTCCAAGATTTTTCATTGTCTGCATATCAGGCTTAAATGATACTATACAGTATGTTCACCTGTAATGACCTCAGCCACAAGATTATTAATAATTGTGAATACTAGAAATGATCTTAAATTGTGTTTCTAGAAATTGCTTTTTTTTTTTTCTTTTTCATTTTATTTATGGTTCTTCCTGAAAAATGCCATTTCCATTCGCTGCTTTGAGTTCCGCGCTCTGGATTAAAGCGATTGCATTTTTTTTTGTCATCATATTCTGTCTGCGGTTGGTCTTGTTCCTGCAGGACTCGCTGTGTCACTGCAGTTGCTGCACGGAGACCTGGAGCAGATTCAGAAGGAATACATGCGTCTCTTCACGCGCAATGTCTCCATCACAAGGAGACTCGGCTTCTCTGATATCATCATGCCAGGTGAGATAAAAGCATCGTATGAACAGCATCGTGTTGTTTTTTCTTTTCTTGATTTAATTTGACTTGTCCTTAGGTATTTTGTGTTACTGAACACAAGCTCTTACGCAGTACTCTGAGGTGGAGTATAAAAAAATAATCTATTCATTTACATTGAACATATCCAGTGTTTTAATATTCCCATTCCTGTCTGATAAAATGTTTTTTTTTTTTTTTTTCATTAAAAAGATTTATGGATTTATGAAGAATTTGAAGACAGTAGAGATTTGTCAGAGAACAAACTGTGCTGTAACAGCAGAACAGCAAAGACAGTGTGGTAGACCAGTGCTAAATGAATTAGTCTCCTGAAAATTGCATTTTGCTTTTAATGTAGTTGATTTGCCAAGTTTGCTTTCAAGATTTAAGTTACAAGCCTCATGTTGCTTGTAAGTAAAGAAAGCATAGTGTGTCGTCCGCATCATTCATTTTTTATACTATATTATTTGGCGTAATCATTCCCCATTTAATCCCAATATAAATTCTCTAATTTAATGTAATGTATTGTTGGACGGTAGTCTTTTTGTTATTTGCTTCCGCACTTCTTTGTGTTCGTATAAGGTGTCTCGTGTATAGCGGTGATAAAAGACACTATTGCTTATTGATTGTTGCCATTATAGGATTTTTTTAGATTGTTTTTTTTGTTTTTATGTCTCATAAAAGAGTTGAGTCTCTTACCATGTCATATGTTCTGTCTCTCCATACATTTGTCCACAATTTACATGTCTTTATTGGTTTTCACACCCTCCGATGGCTCACGTGGGACTTGCGTCAGCTTGCATTGATAGTGTGATTAGAGGTCATGCTCAGATTTAGTGTTAGAGTCACTTTATTGGGTTTCAGTAGGCAAGATACTTAATGAAAGACTGTTTATACAACACTGTCGAATAAAGCCTTGGTAAAATGAATGGCTTGTAATGCATTGTATATTAGGAACAGTTTACTAAGCTCATTTAAGCCCAAAAGTACTATGTTTTAACTACTGTAGGGCTGCAAAATTTTATGGGGAAAAAAAAATCACAAAATACAGTATGGCAATTGCAATATGTGATTATTAAACTATTACACTTATAATTTTGTGTTAAAATGTATTTATCTATGCTAACAGCAAATAACTGATACATGTTCATATTAAGAGCGTGTTATTTATAACCTAAAAATATTTTAAATAATAAATTGCATAATACAGTATAATAATAAATAATAAAATGTATAGATCATTAACAAACTACACAAATTAACAAGAATTATTTTCTTGTAAATTATTGGTTAACTTGGATGTTTAAAATGCTTATGGGCCTCCGAGTGGGGCAGTGGTGCTCGCCCTATCATCCAGAGATCGCGAGTTCGATTCCCGGGTGGTGCTGTAACCTCTCGCAGCCGGAGGTCCAGAGAGAGCTGATTGGCCGAGCTCTCTCGGAGGGGAGGGATGAGAGGTACTCGGTGCTCCCACATTAATCACGGCTCTACAGCCAATCAGGGGCGTCTGTGAGCTCGCGCAAGTGGAAGGAGCAGATAGCGCTGTCCTCCGAGTGTGTTACGCCGCCCCCAATGGTGCGTGAGCGAGCAGTTCGGAAAAAAGATGCGGTCGGAGAAAACACGTGATAGTCTTCGGCCCTCCCGACTGAGAGGTAGTAGTAGCCTTAATGTGGGACGCCCCCTAGTGACAGGGAGGAATTGGACACGACTAAATTTGGGAGAAAATACAAACAAAAAAAATGCTTATGAGCCAATTCACTTCGATATAAACAAGCAAAGTCTGGCTTATATGAGAATGTTCAAGGTTTAAAGCAACTAAGACCTGGTATTAGCTCAGTTAGCATCATTATCATTTTAAACAACAGTATATAAAGGAAAGTTATCACATGATAAACACGTCATTTTAAAATTCATTAATGGGAATGAACAAGAATGCATTTGCGGGGGCCTCCGAGTGGCGCAGTGGTTAAAGCGCTCGCCCTATCATCCGGAGATCGCTAGTTTGAATCCCGGGTGGTGCTGTAACCTCTCGCAGCCGGAGGTCTAGAGAGTGCTGATTGGCCGAGCTCTCTCAGAGAGGAGGGATGAGAGGTACTTAGTGCTTCCACATTAATCACGGCTCTACAGCCAATCAGGGGCGTCTGTGAGCTCGCGCAACGGAGGGAGCGGATAGCGCTGTTCTCCGAGTGTGTTACGCCGCCCCCAACGGTGCGCGAGCGAGCAGTTCGAAAAGATGCGGTCGGCTGGCGTCACGTGGTTCGGAGGAAACACGTGATAGTCTTCGGCCCTCCCGGCTGAGTGGTAGTAGTAGCCTTAATGTGGGAGCCCCCTAGTGACGGGGAGGAATTGGACACGACTAAATTAGGGAGAAAATCGGGGGGAAAATAAAAAATAAATAAATAAAAAAATAAATAAAAGAATGCATTTGCTGTTGCATTTTGCGTATTTTTTATATACTTTTTTTACTTTGTAATTTTAAAAAATGTCTACATGGAACTTACAATGAGTTTATAGCCTGTTATACAGTTTTGTGCAAAGGTCTTAAGCCAAAAAAAAAAACAACAACAAAAAACATTTTTAACCTTAAAAACCCATCTTACTTGAGGCAAGAACCAGTGGGAAACAGGTACAGATGATCAGGCTGGTGATTAGTACTGTATACTGGTGATGCTAAATGCTGAGTGTTTGGAACAGACGAGCGGGAAAATCAAGTTACTGCTGATTGTATCTTTTCTAATTGTATCTTTAGGCACTAATTCGATTTAGCTTGAAATGAAGCAACAAGGGGTGACTTTTGCACAGTACTCTATGTTGAAGATATCACAAAGGCAGTTAATCCTGTGCAGTTATACTTTTTAAACTAATCTTTGACTAAACCTATAGTTCCAAACATCTGACGTTACTCTAGCCTACATTGAACACTTACGTCAGCGTACAGTTCGGCAAAACTAACTAAAACGTCATTAGCACACCTTATTGGATCATGGATTACTAAGACAGGGAAAGTCCAAAATCCAAAATTCCAAGTATGTTTTTTCTACTGAGTGCGCATCGCATTTGCATCATTTAAAAGTAAAAAAAAAGAACGAAAAAAAAATATATATATATTGTAAGTTTAACCATTGTACATGAGGAACTTAATACTGCATTTTTTTTTACAGTATTTAAAAACCAATTTGCAGTTTGTTGCATCATAATTTAAAACTCTTTAAAAAAAATCATTGATGTCTGCCAAATATCGTAAAATATAAACGTTGTCTGCTTTTGCTGCAGGTGAAATCAGGAACGACCTCTATGTGACCCTAGAGAGGGGGGAGTTTGAGAAAGGGGGGAAGAGTGTTGCGAGGAACGTGGAGGTCACCGTGTATCTTCTGGGAGCTGATGGCCAGGTACTGAAGGTAAAATATACTAGCAGGAATGTGACCAGATGAGAACACGTTGAGGAAACAGACTAACATTTACAGCATTTAGCAGGTGTCCTTATCCAGAGCCTTAAAGTAAAACTAGTCTTCAAACTCTTGTGGAGATTAATATATTATAAACTTCTTTCTGTTTTGTATAGGGCATGGTGTTGTCAGGTTCAGGTGAACCTGGGACGGATGAGTTCCACTCGTTTGTCCTGTACCACAGTAACAGTCCTCGCTGGTCAGAGCAGATCAAGCTGTGTGTTCCTCCAGAGCTGTTCAGGCTCGCTCATCTGCGCTTCGAGTTCAGACACTGCTCCAGTAAGAGCGCGCATAAGCCCGGATGAAATTCGTCAGTTGTGTGCGAATAGAATGGTCCACCGTGGTGACCCCTCGACCCCTAACGAACTAGTAGCAACAAACACGAATTAGAACATAATTAATCATAGACTTGGTGTATATTTAGTGTGTACACAGATTCTTCAGTATTATTGAGTTTCTTTCACTTTCATGTACAGTATTTAATACTCTTTGTGTCTGATCTTTCAGCGAAGGAGAAGGGAGAAAAAAAGCTGTTCGGTTTCTCATTCGTGCCGCTGATGCAGGAGGATGGAAGAACCCTACCCGATGGCACTCATGAGCTCATAGTCCACAAGGTACAGGATAGCGTAGTGTGGAAATAGATGTGCATATTTGCATTGTAGGAATACTTGTGTTTTTTAACTAATCTTCATCTACTGTATGTGTAGTTACAACAGACAAGAAGTTTAACATGTTACAATAAAACCCTGTGCTCTTGTGTATCGTGTTTTGTTGAGGTCTAGACGCTGTTGTTGGGATGCAGATAGAGATCTTGGCCAGGGAGACTTTCCTGAATTCCCTAGTCACGGATATTTGTAGTTTATAAACAATGCTTGAAATTTGATATTTAAAAAATGCTTTCAGTGGTGAAACTACTTGATGTTACTTAAAGTAAGGTTACTTGAGGTTACTTGATGTTACTTAAAGAAAACAGGAAGTACTTATCTTCTGGTCAGCGCTGAATCCTTTGTACCATAGAGAATTGTAACAAGTCCATTGAATTAAACTTGGTTCACTTTCTATTGCACTTATCAACCTGAGTCCAACAAATACTGTACTTTTCAGATGCTTTGAGTACCACATACGGAAAAATTCTGGAGTGTGTATTTAATACTCACTCTTTTTCTTGTTAGTGTGAAGAGACTGCAAACTTACAGGACTTGTCTCGCTACCTCAAGCTGCCGTTCTCTAAAGCCAGTCTACAACCAGGCACCAACCAGACCATGAAGAACAGCAAGGAGTCGTTCTGGATCCTCTCGACGCTCTGCTCCACCAAACTCACACAGAACGGTACTGATCACGAACCGCCATCTTTCCAGAATTAATATAATTTCTTCTGAAAAGAAAACAGCAAGGGCAGAGCCAGAGTATTCTAAAGGCCGTTCAAGTCAAACCGGGACTTTTGATTCTGCAGCGTGACAGAACATGGTCATGAGAGTAAAAACTCCTTTTATTTTCTCTGTTAATGTTCTGCTCCACTAATGGACTTTTCCCATCGGTGCACTTTTGCTCGGATGCCATCAAGGTAGAACGTTTTCTCAGACTGCCTGGTTTGCGTTTGAAACACTGGCCTCCCAGGAACTCCTTCAATGACCCAATCCTGTGGAAATGGCTTGGAAGTGTTCCACTCGCTGAATGGTCATAGGAACGACTTCAGTGGGCTTCGAGGCACTCTGGCTAGAGTCGTCATTACAGTACATCCTTCTTTAAAATGTTTTACTGCAGCTAAGAGTCTCAGTGTGCATGAAGTCTTCTGTAAATTCTGTACCAATCGGATTTATTCCTTCATTCACAAGAACTTTCATCAGGAGCCCCGGTTTGACTTGAACGCCCCCATGTATTATTTATATAACTATTGGCATGAATAGTCTTCTCTGAGAAAGGTGCAAAGTGCTTAAAATCGCTGTTCAACGTTTATGGATTATTAAGTCATCGCTAATAACCCCGTCATCCCTTGCTTCTTAAAAGCCCATTACTCCGTCTTACCTTGAGCAATAATTTGACTCCATAATCGCACACCTTCTGTGACCTTTAATTTCTGACCTTTCTGTTATTTATGGATCTGCTCTCTGCGTGAGTGGTACACATGAAAGAGAGTGTGTGTGAGACGGGGGGAAGGCTGCATGCTGATCGCACACCTGCATCTGTCGACCTTGGAGCTCAATCCAATAAGTCCAGCAGCTGGGCTCCCATCAGCCAGTAAACAGTGCATACTAAAACAAAAACATCTATGTCTCGACAAAAGCTGTACAAAGCAGCGTGTGTCATGCAAAGAATAAAAGACAGTAAGATGTGCTTTTATGCGAGAATAATTAGTGACATGGTGATGTGATGTGGCCTTACATGATAATTTTCTTATTATAGCACATGCTGAAGAGTTTTATTACTCTCGCATGAAAACTGTTTTCCACTAATGATAATTCCTACAAGGGGCGTTCGAGTCAAACCAGGACTTTTGACATTGCAGAATAAAAGAACACAGTTTCTTAACTAAGAAAGGAAGAAAAAAAACTGCTTGTACAGTAGATCCACCTTAGGAAGTAATAATTTCCTGTATAACTTTCACTAGGCCTTGATTCTTTCATTTTTCATCCATTCTCTGAGCATTGCACGGTCTGATCTTGGGGTGGATGTGCTGGGACGTTCACTCCTTGGAAGATTGGCACCTGTCGTGAATGCTTACCACTTGTGAATAATCTTTCTCACTGTAGAACGTTGAATAACAAATTGTTTTCATATAGTTTTAGAATTGAATTCTCTAAGACCATTGATTATATCTTCCCCTCTTGACATTGTGTTGCGACCAGCAAACTGACAAAACTTCTTCCATGATCAGTTAATCAAGGCCTTGAGGTTACCATTACTTTTAAATCTTATGGGGGCAGTAAGGGGGTACTTAGTATTGCCCATATGTTATTTTCTTTTTTTTTTTTCGAGACTAAGGCTTGCTACAATCAGATGATTTTTAATACGTTTTAATACAAAAAAACATCTTTATTCACAAGAAATTTCATCTCATGTCTTGACTTGAATGCCCCACATATTTATAAAAGAATGACATGCCATACTTCTTGTTTTTTTTTTTAAATATATATATGATAGTTACCTAATCACAGCCATAAAATGTATAGAATTTCCGTTTTCAGCCTCTCTTGAAGGGAATAAGGCAAAAGGCTGCAGCTGGTCCATCCTGGAATACCATATAAACCTGTGATTTGCCTCGCAGGCGACACTACAGTCAGAGCTGCTGTTATATAAAAAAAAATCAACAACCATGAGACCAGTTAGAAGCGCTGCTGCTTAGCAAATGATATTACAACTCGGGGAATTTGTACAAGTGTCGTGGTAGATTTCACATCTAGAGGACCACCGCTGTGTGTGATTCCAGTCCTTTGTGTGTAAATTATTCATTGCTCTGTGTGAATTATGATCCATGATAGGCTGCAGTTATGTTACAGTATATTTGCACAATCTTTATTTCATCCGTTGTTTTATTTCTTGCGCAGGTGACATGTTGGATTTATTGAAGTGGAGGACCCACCCAGACCGGATCATGGACGGCTTGAACAAATTAAAGGACATGGATGGCACAGAGATAGTTAAGGTAAGATGGTGGCTTTTGATGGGACATTGATTCCTGTGCATTTTCCCTTCAATCCGTAAAGGTTTCATTGACCAATCACAGTTTGTTTATACATATATACATATATACATATACATACACACGTGGACAAAATTGTTGGTACCCTTCGGTCAATGAAAGAAAAACACACAATGGTCACATAAATAACTTTCATCTGACAAAAGTAATCATTTAAAAAAATTCTATGAATGATAACCAATGAAAGTCAGACATTGCTTTTCAACCATGCTTCAACAGAATTATTTTAAAAAAATTAACTCATGGAACAGGCCTGGACAAAAATGATGGTACCCCTAGAAAATACTGAAAATAATGTGACCAAAGGGACATGTTAATTCAAGGTGTGTCCACTAATTAGCATCACAGGTGTCTACAATCTTGTAATCCGTCAGTGGGCCTATATATAGGGCTCCAGGTAGTCACTGTGTTGTTTGGTGACATGGTATGTACCACACTCAACATGGACCAGAGGAAGCGAAGGAAAGAGTTGTCTCAGGAGATTCGAAAGAAAAGTATAGACAAGCATGTTAAAGGTAAAGGCTATAAGACCATTTCCAAGCAGCTAGATGTTCCTGTGACTACAGTTGCACATATTATTCAGAAATTTAAGATCCATGGGACTGTAGCCATCCTCCCTGGACGTGGCCGCAGGAGGAAAATTGATGGCAAATCAAAGAGACGGATAATCCGAATGGTAACAAAAGAGCCCAGAAAGACTTCTAAAGAGATCCAAGGTGAACTTCATGCTCAAGGAACATCAGTGTCAGATCGCACCATCCGTCGTTGTTTGAGCCAAAGTGGACTACATGGGAGACGACCAAGGAGGACACCATTGTTGAAAACAAATCATAAAAAAGCCAGACTGGAATATGCCAAACTACATGTTGACAAGCCACAAAGCTTCTGGGAGAATGTCCTATGGACAGATGAGACAAAAATTGAACTTTTTGCCAAGGCACATCAGCTCTATGTTCACAGATGGAAAAATGAGGCATATCAAGAAAAGAACACTGTCCCTACTGTGAAACATGGAGGAGGCTCTGTTATGTTCTGGGGCTGCTTTGCTGCATCTGGCACAGGGTGTCTTGAATCTGTGCAGGGTACAATGAAATCTCAAGACTATCAAGAGAGAGAAATGTGCTGGCCAGTGTCAGAAAGCTGGGTCTCAGTCGCAGGTCATGGGTCTTGCAGCAGGACAATGACCCAAAACACAGCTAAAAACAGCCAAGAATGGCTAAGAGGAAAACATTGGCCTATTCTAAAGTGGCCTTCTATGAGCCCTGACCTCAATCCTATTGAGCATCTTTGGAAGGAGCTGAAACATGCTGTCTGGAAAAGGCACCCTTCAAACCGGAAACAACTGGAGCAGCTTGCTCATGAGGAGTGGGCCAAAATACCTGCAGAGAGGTGCAGAAGTCTCATTGACAGTTACAGGAATCGTTTGATTGCAGTGATTGCCTCAAAAGGTTGTGCAACAAACTATTAAGTTAGGGGTACCATCATTTTTGTCCAGGCCTGTTCCATGAGTTCATTTTTTTTTATAATTCCGTTGAAGCATGGCTGAAAAGCAATGTCTAACTTTCATTGGTTAACATTCATAGAATTCTTATTTATTATTACTTTTGTCAGATTAAAGTTATTTCTGTGATCATTGTGATTGACCGAAGGGTACCAACAATTTTGTCCACGTCTGGTAATAGCAAGTTGCATATACTCCAGAATGTTATGAAGAGTGATCAGATGAATTGCATAGTCCTTCTTTGCCATGAAAATTAACTTAGTCCCGAAAAAAACTTTCCAATTGTTAACTCAGTCTTGTTAACTCAGGTGAGAATGTTGACGAGCACAAGGCTGGAGATCATTATGTCAGACTGATTGGGTTAGAATGGCAGACTTGACATGTTAAAAGGAGGGTGATGCTTGAAATCATTGTTCTTTCATTGTTAACCATGATGACCTGCAAAGAAACGCATGCTTGTGGACTTGTGGTCAATCCTCAAGAGGCGGGTGGACAAACAAAAACCCACTAATTCTGACAAACTCCAAGAAGTGATTATGAAAGAATGGGTTGCAGTCAGTCAGGATTTGGCCCAGAAGTTGATTGAGAGCAGCCCAGTCGAATTGCAGAGGTCCTGAAAAAGAAGCGCCAACACTGCAAATACTGACTCTTTGCATAAATGTCATGTAATTGTCGTTAAAAGCCTTTGAAACGTATGAAGTGCTTGTAATTATATTTCAGTACATCACAGAAACAACTGAAACAAAGATCTAAAAGCAGTTTAGCAGCAAACTTTGTGAAAACTAATTCTTGTGTCATTCTCAAAACTTTTGGCCACGACTGTACATGTACATATATATCTGTTAGCAATTATTGCTCTTGAGCATGTTTGCTTTTATAAACATGAAACGTGGCTCAGAGCTCCATTGTAATTTATCTGGTGGGATTGATCACATTCAACAGTTAAATCTTTATGTGTTTTTATTCACTTGACCACAATTTCCTTCTAATATGCAGAATTTGAAATGACTAGGTTAAGTAAAAAAGTAAAACTGGGAGCAACGGTTAGATCAGATGTTGACAGTACGACAAATGGCACTTGACAATTTAGTATTAATGGAAACGCTATTTGCTGTATCACTTTCTTTTCTTTTTTTTAGCCAATAACTTGTTGACCAAAAACAATATACATTTTTTCAGAATGGAGAAATATTCAAACGGAATACAAGCTGTTCGGCACTGAAGTTGTCTTTCAAAAAACAATACTGTGTTAAATTGTCCTTGTGATGTTTTTAAACCTTTCCTGTCTCCGTTTCAGTTTTTGCAGGACACCTTGGACACGCTGTTCGCCGTGTTAGACGAGAGCCCGCAGAGATACGGACTCAAAGTGTTCGACTGCCTGGTAAGACGCATGTTTACAGCTACAGTACGCCATTCTCAGATCTCCTGTTTTCAGAGGAATGTCTTACGATTTAGGAATTTAATGACCAGTCTTTTTTTTTTTTTTTTTTTTTTTTTCCCCCATTCATCTCACCAGCTGTGTTGCCATGGTTACCTGCAGAATACAAATGCCAACAAAATATATTTAATTGCATGGGACCATGGCTGGGGTTGCATTAAAACAGTGTGAGCTTTGAAAGCTTTTTGAACTCGATCCATTCTTTTTTAGAAACGCAGGCAGAGCATCAGAGAATAAATGTAGGCTAATAGTCTAATTAATTCCACATACTGTAATTAAATAGTAAGCAATCCCACAAGAGTAAAGCTCAGATTCATTCTGGGTAATCTTCACTGATATGTATAGATAGATAAATAGATGCCTTAAGCTCTCTTTTAGACCTCGGAAGGTTAACTTACTGTATCAGTACCAGGGTTGCCAGATCTGTGTGATACATCAGCAATATATTCAGTAAAACTGGTCCAATTCCTATACTCAAAATCCTACACTAGTAGTAAACTCTAAAATTATAACCATGGTCATGTAAATTTGAGGTTTCTCAGAATGATGAAGAAGAATGTTTGCCTGAACATTTCTCAACTATGCAACTAATCTTTTCAGAAATGATTACATACAAAAGTTCATTTACACCTTTTGAATCCTGATTTCTTTCTACACTGTAAAACAATGCTGATCTGTCCAAAATATGCAATAATCTCCTTCGTTGATATTGACATGTGTCTGCTACTTCATAACGGCTCTAATCTGAGGTGCTGTTTGTTAATTGGTGATTTCTGAGACTGGAGACTCTAAATGAACTTCTCCTCTGCAGCAGAGGTACGGTTTTGGGCTTGCTTTCCTGGAAAGGTCTCCATGAGAGACAGTTTCATTACGGTGCTTGATGGGTTTTGCAAATGCACTTGACACGATACTGTTCTTGCAAGAACTGTTCCAGAAGATCTGACCTTCCTGTCTTAAAATACCAACTGACTGTAGATGTTGTTGAAACATAGTTTTATTAAACTATCCGGTAGTGTTCTAGAATGTAGAAAATAAATCACACAACAGAAAACATTTATTTAGAAGATATTGCTTGAACATTTATCCAGTTCATAGGCTTTGAAAGTTGCAGTGAAATCCTTTTGTTTCAATTTTTTTATTGGTAAATGTTGACTATTAGACGTTAATGAATAAAGGTCGATTGATGTACAAATGGTTAAAAGAATAAGACCATATTAACATTCCACTATTAAAATCACTTATGATGCACGTTAGTTAATAATAAAAACACGTTTTGAATTAGATGGCCAACCCTTGAACCGGTACTGTAGAGTAATCGTCTTTAATTACGAGTGAAAGAAATTCATTGACTGAGAACAGCAAACGTTGACTTTTGTCTTATATGTATATGTATTTATCTTAGTTACAGTTCATTATTTCCATTAATTCAGCTGTTAATTTCATCTGATATTTTACTGCATTTAATTATACACACCTTCCGCGGACATATTTAACAGGCCATGCTTCTACCTTTTGCATCAAAACCCCAAAGATTTCGTGTAAAAGGAGTGTACTGAGAGGCTAGATTATAAATAACCTGTAGCAGAATGCAGTTTTAACAATTCAATGGATTCCCATTTGATTTCTACACAGGTTAGGAAATTTGTAACGAATAAGTAAATCTGGGATGAAACTTTTACCCCTCTGTTTAATTGTCATAATCTGTATAACTATACTGAGAAAAGAGTGAAAAGTGTGAGCATTTTTAAAACGTATGTAAAACTGTCCTGTAATGGAGGTCTGAGTAAAGTTGTTGGGTCATATGTTCTTTTAGAGAGCGGGCTTCTTTTTAAAAGGACATGTATGTGGTTAAACTCTATTAAAAGTGTATGTGTGTGCTTGGGAACGCTATACCATGTGTCTTTCCTGCGCAGGTGCACGTCATCAATTTGCTGCAGGACAGTAAATTCCAGCACTTCAAACCCGTCATGGACGACTACATCGAGAATCATTTTGCAGGCGCTTTGTCATACAGGTGAGCACATTGACACATGCCAGACAAACATGACTTGTGTTTTATATAATGGAGAACTTTCCAATTGTGCGGCTCGAGCGCTGCTAGTCGATGTAATGTCCTAGACGTTTCCGACTGATGGTTTCATACAGTCATAGTGTGTGTATGTGTGATATGCTCATGAAACAACAAAGGTAAGTTTTGATCAAATTTGATGTGTCTAGTCTGTAGTCTATCTAAAAAAATAATAGCTTGTCAGCACTGTAAATGTAATAGCTATGTGTTTTAAGCCTGTATTTTTATTATTTTTTTTCTATGGAGGGATTTGTCCAAATATCAAGAGGTAGTGTGTTCCAGATTTTAAGAGCATACTGTAAAAAGACAGCTTATCCATTTTTTTTTGTGTTTTACCCTTTGGGAAGTGTGCTAAGGCCGCGCCTGGTCTTAAGACTCTATTTTGAGCCCTGCTTTATATTCAGAGATGTAACAGGGTGATACAGTACGACATTAGAAAATTAACTAACCAATCAAATCACATTGAAATTAGTTATAAATTAAATGGTAGAGTATATTGTCTGTAAACTTCAGTACATAATCAGTTATGAAGGAATACAGGATAAAAGCAAAAAAACAAGTCATCGTACAAGAGCAAAATAGAAACATCACTTTTGTCCTAATCATAAAACAATCTTAATTCTATGAACGTCCTCCCAACCCATCACACCCCACCATCTTATCATGGTAAACTGCTGCAAGACCTGCATGTGCATGTGGAAACTATTATAGGTTTTTGTATTTTATGACACAATAACAATGTTGAAATGATCTCAAGTTCAGGTTAGTGTCTGTCCCATTTTTTTTTTTTTCCCCACTTCAGGTTTCTTCCATTTTCATAAAACTGTCTTTAAGACCATTTACACGCTTTTTTAAATTGTTGAGCCGAAAATAATGCGAAAGTAGACATAACTTTTATATTCCAGACTTACAGTACACTGTAAACCCTAATGCTCAGATTAAACATACTGAGTACTGTTAACTTAAAATAACTACTATTAGTTCAAATTAATAGACCTTGATGAGTATTTAGACTTTTGTGGTATTTATGAGTTTGTAGAAATGACACTTTTCAAGTTATCTGAACAAATTAACTGTAACTGTAAGTACTTAAGTAACAGAAACTGTCACCTTAAAGTTCAAATCGTTCAGACTAGTGATTTTTTTTTTTGTCTGATGTCATCAGGGCAATAGGGCACTGGTGGCTCAGTGGTAGGTGTTTCGGGGACTTCATGAGGTCCCAGTCCCAGTCCCAGATAATATGGGAGGGTTGGGTCACTTTATAACTCTTCCTCTATTTAAAGGTACTACTTAGTATAGTCTTCATCACTATGCAATGTATTTGTGCCATCGTTAATTGCAACTCTCGAATCCTCTCAGAAAGTCCCCTTTGTCACGGTTGACGGGCTCCCACTGGGCTACAGAATGTTTGTGGGGATGACGTCATTGACAAGAGCAATGTGCACAGATGGATGAAGAAGTTTCAAGGAGAGCGGAAACAAAGTGGATTTTCAAAGAGGATTCGAGAGTTGGGACCAATAAAGAGGCAATGCATGGCTTGTGCTGAAGACTATGCTGAGCAGTACCTTTGCATAGAGGATGATTGAAAAGAGTTAATGTATAGGTTATGCCCATTTATGCATTATTATTGGTACAGTCCTCAGATAATAGATCAGTATACAATACAGTAGTTTTTTATTTAACTCTTCTGATGAGCCATGTTTTTTTTTTTTTACGGAATAACCCGGTGTTTTAACCGTAACCTATATGTACAGTATATTCCAAACATTAACCACCTGTTTTGGCATCGCTTCTGCTCCTAACACCGTTACCACACCAACACAGCTCCAACTCCGGATTGTTCATTTTGCTTCCGTGTAATCCTGGTGTGCAAATGATTGTGACTGAGCTTTTTGTTCTTTTGTTTTTCCCTCTTTTTTCCCTTCCAATTCAAAAGAATGGCCGAAATGTTTGCCAGTTGTGCCAGTTGTGCCAGCTGTAGAGCGCCCTCTGCTGATGCTGAGCAATCACACGTCATACTTTCTTGAGGAAATGGATCTCTAGTTTGAAAGAAACTTGAATTCATACTGCATGGCAAATACACTTTTCTGTTTTATCCGCAGCAGGGACACATCAGACTGCTTGTCTGTACTAATCTCACACACACACACACACACACACACTACATATGTGATAGATAGAAGTTTGGTTCATTGAATACGCTTAAACGCTTTCTTCTTCCAGTCTTCCCACTTTCTATATCTCAGTCTTTCCATTTCTTAATTCCTTTCTTTCTCATTCTTTATACTCTTCTCGCTCTTCCTTTCATTTTCTTTCTTCACATCTGTCTCTGTTCCCTGACCTTCACCTTTCCAGCCCTCGTCTTCAGCGAGTGTGTGTCAGCAGGGGAGCTTGGAGTGTATGTGAGTGTGGGAGTGTGTGTTGGTGGTGTGTAGGATGAGTCTCGGTCACGCAGGAAAGCGTTATGTTCTCACATGTCTGTGTTTTAACACTGATGGTGGTGTGTTTGTGTATGCTTGGAGAAAGTGTCATTCACTCCTTCATATGATATACATCACCAATCTGTCTTTCAACAGGAAGAATTTTCTCACTCTCTCTCTCTCTCGCTCGCTCTCTCTCTCTTTCCCTCTTCCATCTCTCGTAAATTCCCTTTGTTGCTTCTCATCTATTTTCCTCTTTCGTTTTCCTTTCTCCTTTATCTCTTGCACTCTTCTGCCTCTCTGCTTTCTCACCACTAACTCTTTGTCTTTGATTTCTTTTCGATTGCTCTGTTTTCAGATTTCTCTCTCTCTCTCTCTGTCTGTCTGTCTGTCTCTCACATTCTTCCATCGCTCCATCGCTCTATCATTTCCTTTACACTCTCTCCCCTTCTTCCTCTATTTGCTTCCATTCTCCATTTCTCTCTACTTTTTAATGCTTGTTAAATCTTTCCCTTTAGTTCCTTTTTGTCTCCTGTGCGTCTCTCTCTTCCGTCCTCTAACGCTCTTCTTTTTCACACTTCCCTTCGTCCTTCTTTCTTTCTTCAGCTGACTTAACTGTTCTTCTTGCTGTTTTTCAATTCTGTATCCTCCTCTTCCATATCACTTACTTTTTCTCTTCTCTTTTTTTGTCTTCTTAGCTCTCTCTGCTTGCCTATTGTTAATGCGTTCTCTTTTTCTTCTTGTCTCTCATTCCTTTCTACTGTTACTCCTTCCTTTCCTACTGTATATATACTACATTCTGTCTCCTCAACCAACCTGGTTTCTCTCTCTCTCTCTCTCTCTCTCTCTCTGAGTGCATGCTGGGAGTGAGTGGGCGGAGCGCGTTTGAGCGTGAGTGCGAACGGCGGTTCGGCGTTCTATCTCAAGCGTTTCTTTATTATAATTTTCTTTTTCTTTGTTTTCTAAAAAAAAGAAAGAGAACTTTGTCTATTAATTTAACATCGTGCGGGGAGCTCACCAAACCTCTGTGAGTCGGAGGTTTCGGCGTGGAGCGTCAGCTCCAGCGAGTTTGCTGGAGAGCATGCCGTCCGCGAGCTCCAAAAGTTTTGACACCTTAACCCGCCGGCACGGGATTAGAATCGTGTGCGGCGCGAGCGTGGAGGACTGCAGTCTGGCCGCGGGGGAAGTGGTCGGGCATGAGCACGTCCTAGCCGCGTCCAGGATGAACAGCGCGGTGGTGCTTTTCTTAAGCACAGTGGAAAAAGCAACAGAGCTAGTGGTAAACGGGATAGACATCGCTGGGTCCCACTACAGTGTGCTTCCCCTGTCAACTCCATCTAAGAAGGTGACCCTATCTAATGTCCCCCCCCTTCATCAAAGATGAAATCCTGGCGAGAGAACTCTCTCGCCATGGAAAACTAGTGTCCCCAATAAAAAAAATCTCCATAGGCAGCAAATCTGACCTGCTAAAACACGTAGTATCTTTTAGACGATTCGCCTACATGATCCTGAACAATAACACCACGGAGCTACAGTGCACATTAACCTTCAAAATTGACGGTTTTGATTATGTGATCTACGTTTCCACCGAGTCACTAAAATGTTTCGGTTGTGGGAAGACGGGACACATGGTGCGTGCTTGTCCGTGTGAGTCGGCGAGGGAGAACGGAGAAGGCGGTGGATCAGCACGAGCAGGCCAGGAAAAAGCGACAGCCGAGCAGACAACCAGCGAGAACACCACAGCTGGGAAAGACACCGAGGAGGCCAGCACACCTTCTACTGACAACCCCTCCTGCACTGAGAGTGGTAAGACCGGAGTAAACACGTCCACACCTCAACAAGAAACACACAGCGAACTGGTGAGTACAGTGACTCCTCCTGTCACCACATCACAGCCCCAACCCGACCAACACACCACAGACGTAGAGATTGATGTCACCGAGGTAATGTCCAACACACAGGAAAGTGTATTGAGTGACATAGACTCATTGATGGAAGACGATAATGAGAATGTGGTTTTGGAAACTGAACAAGTTTTGTTTAAAATGCCAGCAAAAAGGAAAAAGGAAAATAAACATTCAGCAAAAAAACAATCAAAAAAAGCGGAGAAATCAGAAAGTGAACCTGAAAGGGAAAGTGACCTTTCTTCAGATGCCAAAAGATTACTGGAGGCACCAAGGCGATCGATGAGTGATATAGAAAAACCAGAAGTCTACAGAGCAAGAAAAATTGTAACCATGCTGAACTCTGTGTTTAATAATGAGGAATATGATTTGCCGTAGATTTCGTCTTGTCCAGCCTACTGATATTATACTGTTGTGGTTTACCTTTTGCTTAATTATGGGAGAAATTTGTGCTGCCTCCCTAAACATCAATGGTGCAAGAGATAGCAAAAAGAGAGTAATACTTTTCGAAATGTTAAAAAAAAAAAAAAAAAAAGATGTACTTCTACTACAAGAGACACACAGTGACAACAGAAATGCAACAGATTGGGGATCCGAGTGGAACGGAACACCTGTTTTAAGTCACCTCTCCTCCACTAGCGGAGGGGTGGCAGTTCTATTCTCTAAAAGTTTTACCCCAATATCATACACAGTGGAAGAAATTATTAAAGGCAGATTATTGAAAGTCAGAGCACACTTCGAAAAGTACGCCTTCGTTTTTATATGTGTATATATGCGCCATATTTACCTGTAGAGAGACTGACTTTTTTTAGACAGGTTTTATACATCTGTAACTCTGATGATTTTTTATTGGTGGGGGGAGATTTTAACTGCACCACTGCAGACATGGACCGGAATCACAGAGAACCTCATTTGCCCTCCCGTAGACGACTTTTAGAAATTTTAGAAAAACATCAGCTGTGCGATATATAAGGAGATTTCTCCATGAGTCCGACAAACAACACACTTGGACTCATGCTAGCAATAACACCATCTCCCTCGCACGGCTAGACAGGTTTTATGGTTTTAATAAAAATTTTAATAACTTAGCATTATTAAGAGTTGTCACATCAACCCAGTCAGTCTCCCTGATCACAGCCTGATTTTATGTAAGGCCAAATTTAACAATATCAAAACAAAAAGCGCATATTGGGTTTTTAATACAACGGTATTAGAAAACCAAGTTTTTAGAGACAATTTTACGTTTTTTTGGAATAATTTTAAGAAAGAGAAGTCTGATTTTAAAACACTGCAGCAATGGTGGGATTTTGGTAAAATCCAAATTAAGCAGATGTGTCAACAGCACACTCTCAATGTCACGAAAATTTTAAACCAGTCAATATGTCGGTTACAAAAAGAAATCACAGATCTCCAGTCACCATCTTCTGATGCCACCCTGATTCAGACCCTCAAACAAAAGAGACAGAGGCTCTCAGATCTTCTGGAATCTAAGGTGCAAGGTGCACTTGTGAGACCTCGCTTTCAAGACGCCAACCAGATGGACGCACCTTCTAAATACTTTGTTAATTTAGAAAAGAAAAAGGGGCAAAGCCGTTTTTATACACAATTTGCGATCTGAAAATGGAGATATTTTAACAGACGACATCAATATTCGCAAGAGATCTGCACGTTTTTATGAAAATCTTTACTCTAATCTTTACTATAATCTTTTTATAAAGAATACAATAAGATTGAAAAGGTTTTCTTGGAGAACCTGCCCCAGGTTTCTCAAAACGCTGAACTCGAAGGGCCGCTAACTTTAGAAGAACTCCACAAAGCTCTACAGAGCATGAGTAATGGGAAAGCCCCAGGTATAGATGGACTGCCAGTGGAGTTTTACAAGTCTTTCTGGCGGATCTTGGGGGAGGACTTGTTAGAAGTCCTAAACATAAGTCTAAATGAGGGGTTACTTCCACTAAGCTGCAGAAGGGCAGCACTCACCCTGTTACCTGAGAAGGGAGATCTGACGGACATTACGAATTGGAGACCGGTGTCGTTGCTATGTGGCGACGTTAAATTAATATCAAAAGTCCTTGCAACAAGGTTAAAAATGTTTTGGAGGAAATTATACACACTGACCAAACGTACTGCATTCCGGGTAGATCCATATTTGATAACATCTCCCTAATCCGAGATATTTATCATCTTAGCAAACTATATGGGCTGAATATAGGCCTGATTTCTCTAGATCAGGAAAAAGCCTTTGATCGAGTAGAACACAGTTACTTATGGAAAACTCTTGAAGCGTTTGGTTTTAGTCCTGATTTTATTAAGAAAATAAAAGTTTTATACAATGACATTGAGAGTGTGCTGAAAGTTAATGGTGGCTTGAGCTCTCCTTTTAAAATTAACAGAGGGGTCAGACAAGGATGCTCACTGTCGGGAATGCTGTATGCAATAGCAATAGAACCTTTGCTTCATAAGCTACGAATCGAATTTAACGGAATCAGGATTCCCGACAGAAGAGAAACTCTTTGTTTGTCTGCTTATGCAGATGACATCATTGTATTGCTTAACAAGCAAAAAGACATGGATACAACAATTAAGGTATTACGGGATTTTGAAAATATTTCGTCAGCAAAAATAAACTGGGCAAAGAGTGAAGCACAACTAATCGGAAACTGGTCTGAAAACGCACCCCCACTGCCAGAAAGACTTTTATGGACAAAAGGGGGAATCAAATACTGTACCTAGGAGTCTACCTAGGTGACGACTCATTTGCACAAAAGAACTGGGAAGGGGCGATTGAAAAAATTAAAGGCCGACTGGACAAGTGGAAATGGCTGACTCCAAAAATGTCTTACAGAGGACGGATTCTTATTATAAACAATCTTGTAGACTCCTCTTTGTGGGACAAAGTGGCATGTGTGGACCCTCCGGTGGAGGTTATAGCAAAGATTCAGTCGATTCTGGTTGACGACTTCTGGGATAAACTCCATTGGCTGCCAAAGAGCATACTATATTTGCCCAGAGATGAATGGGGACAAGGCTTAATCCATATTCAGAGCAGAATCACTGCCTTTCGTTTAGAGTTTTTACGGAAATTCCTGGGAAGCTCATCGTGTTTAAGCTGGAATGCAGTAACCGGAGCAATCTTAAGGACTCTGGAGAACCTAAAAATGGACAAAACCCTTTTCCTGACAGAGCCAAAGAGACTGAATTTATCGAAACTGCCATTTTTTTATCGCAACCTTTTTAAAATTTGGAATTTTTTTAAAATACAGAGACCTCCAAACACATGCTCTGTTTACTGGCTTTTAAAGGAACCCCTAGTCCATGGAGCACGCCTGGACATCGCGAACAACTCCCTTTCCGATACCTTGATCCATGCTGGTATAACCAACTTAGGACAACTAGTGGACCTAGTAGGTGCAAACTTTCAAAGTTCTGAAAAAGTGGTGGAAACGATTGGCGTGATGTCAAGGAGGATTCTAGCACAGCATTTCGAGAAATGGAAAAATCTTCTCTCACAGGAAGAGAAAGACATGCTGAGAGAGTACTGTGAGGGAAAGGAAGAACCGGATGAAGGCGACCCTTTCCCCGACCTCACAGTCTCTCCAAACCTAGAAGAACACACGGGTCATTTTTTAAACCGTGCAAACCTCCAAAACATGGACTTCTACAATGTGACTGGGAAAAACCTTTTTAAAGCTTGTGTTAAAGTCTTTAATAAAAAGTTTTTAAACGGGAGAGTTGATGCACCTTGGTGTTCGGTACTCAGATTAAATGAGGAAGAACAGCCACGGTGGAGATCACTGTACAAGCCACCATTAGCTAAAAGATCTGGAGACTTACAGTGGAGAATTTTACATGGTATTTTAGCAGTCAATGCTTTTACCTCATGTCTCTACCCCAATATAAGTCAAGGATGTCCTTTTTGTGCACAGAAAGAAACCATCTTTCATGCCTTTGCAGAGGGCTCCAGACTTAAAAGCCACTTTTTATTGTTTTAAAAGCCCTATTTGTTGGTTTTAACGAATTTTTTACACTACAGTCCTTCATCCTCGACATAAAATATACTCAGAAAAAAAAAGTCAGCTACTGAACTACATTCTGGGCAAAGCAAAAATGGGAATTTACTTAAGCCGAAGGAACAAAATTGAACAAAAAGGAAATTATAGTAATTCCACTAATAAAATCAAGGGTTTTAATCGATTTTCTTTTTTTTTACAAGAAAACAGAAAATCTGACTACCTTTGAGAGAATTTGGTGTTTTAATGGAGCACTGTGCACTTTGATTGAGAACGAACTCTGTTTTACCCACACATTGTTTTAAAAACTTTTTTAAATTATTTATTACAGTTATTTACTTATTTATTTATTTATTTATTATTTATTATTTCAGGTGATGTAACACCAAATAACTGTAAATAAAAGTTTTTGGCAAATTCAATTCTCTCTCTCTCTCTCTCTCTCTCTCTCTCTCCCTCTCATTTATTTTCCTCATCTTTTCTTTATCGTTTTAGTTTTTCACTTGGTTGTTAGTTCAGACTATAGCTGAGATAAACATAAAAAATTTTTAATTTTACATTTTTTTTTTACTTCTCTAATAGGGTATTATAAAAGTGAGTTGAAGTGTTACACCATGCTGCTTTCTTCCATTTAGTACTTCTGCATCTAATCACTGGCAACACACACACATACACACACACGTCTTGCTCACATTGAGACTCTGTGAGTGTGTTACACTTCTCTGTGAGGTAGCATGAGACAGCAGGTTAGAAAGATCCAAGAGCTTGGCCTTTCATATCTTTGTAGGAGCCTGGAGCGTTCGCCCTGAATCCAGCCTCAGAAAACCTTCTGTCTGTATGTCTGTCTGTCTGTATATATATAAGTTAAACTCGCACCATAAATGAAATCGAAATGTTGAGTAGAAGTGAAGTTATGAGCAGTTACATGCCAGATTACACAGCATATGCGTCTTAAATCGGAACAGAATTTTACAGTACATATCTGCCTGAACCTGCACTATAAGTGCAAAAAAATTGTTGGGTAAAAGTGATTTTATGATCAGTTATGTGACAGATCTAATAATCAACTTTAAAAGAAACTACTTGTAAGCTACTTATAATAGCTTAATAGCTCAATGTAAACAAAAACCTGCACCAAGAGGCCATGACTACTCTTACTGGGATTCCTTAATATTTTAACGGCTGACATAAACAGCGCTGAAGTGGTATACAGTAAGTGAATTTTAACATGTTTTAAGACAAAACTTGATCTACTTGTTTCATTTCTCATCTGTGATTCACTCTCCGATTACCCAACAGGGAGTGTATTTGGATGATGACGAATGAAGTATAACTTAGCGTAAACAAAACGGCAGATACCTGAAATATCACTTCTAAACATTAAAACATTTAAGCATTAGATTTTATTACATCAAAGCTGATCAGCTTATTTTTAGCTTGATCCTTTTAACTATTTCTAAAGACTCTTTTCCTGTCTATGATGGGTACCTACGGTATGCACAGTATATAATTCACTTTTTATACTTTTTAATTCACTTCTATGTTTTCCTTAAAGTACAAAATTCCTTCCTTTTTCTATTTTACCGTTCTGAAAATCCTGAATAATCGTGAAGCCTTATAACCCCATTTAGAGAATCTTTATGAAAAAAGTTGATGAGAGATTGAAAATGAGAGATTTTCAGTATTACGTCTGAATTGCTGAAACAGCAGAAAACTTGGGAAACACGCAGTGACACACTTTGTGTTCAATTACAGCCCTGTTTAAACTTCTGTTTAATCATAGCGGATGAAAAGTGGTGTTACCCCAGACTTCAAAACCAAGCACATGCCTTCTTGACAATCCAAGCATTCCCTGTAAGATCAAAACTGCTCTTCTGGGTCTCGGAATGAGCCATCCTACTCGCACAGACCCAGATTTTTATCATATTATAACCTCACAGATTCCCAAAGACGACGCAGCAGTGGAATACTTCCTTTCTGTCAAATTACAGCATTATATTTTTAGCGCTCACCTTCCCTTCTGCACACAGGAGGAAAAAGAAAAAAAACTAAACTCAGTTTTTTTGACAAAGGCTGAAACGGATAATTCCCCCGAGACGCATTTGTATCGTCAAACAGTTGAGAGAGTTTGTCAGAGGGAGCATTTCTGGGTGAATGATGCCATGCTGCTGAACAATTTTGATCACAGCGCTTTATTTCTGTGCTTCAGCCTGGGATCCATAAGGCAGATCCAGTATACTGCATGCATCACCGCTGCTGCCACTAAAAATCCATCAACAGCGGCATTAGATGTTTTTCTCTTTAAACCCCAGGCATTTCGCTTCTTTTTTTTTTCGGCACAAATACTGTACAATTTGGGTATTATTCATAAATACAGTCAAACTGTGCTCCAAAGTGTTGGATTCTACAGTATTTAAGGTTTGCTGTGCACTTTTGTTGCTCTTGGTACAGTACATAATATTAGACTAATTCTAGTTTATCATGCAAACTGCTGTATTTGGAGCAATTAGGAATGCTTACAGCCAATTACAGTGGATTAGGCACCTACATAAGGTGAGTCTAATTATAGGGAACTTACCTTATATAAATATTGATGCAATTATTATTGATTATGTGGACACCTGACTAATCATACCCGTTCCATTGTCCCGTCCTCCTTTGTTGTTACTGTAAGGATTTCAACTAGACTTTTGGAGCGTGGCTATGGGGATTTGTGCTCATTCAGCCATAAGAGCATTAGTGAGATCAGGCACCGATGTTGGATGACGAGGCTTATCCACTTCCAGTTTAGTCTTAAATTGTTGAGTGGGGTTGAGGTCAGGGCTCTGTGCCGGACGCTCAAAGGGTTTTAATTCCAGCTTTGCGTACTGTAGTTACAGTATCTCTTCATGGAGCTCCCTTTTTGCACGGGTGCGCTGTCATATGCTGGAACAAGTTCCTGTGAAGTGAAATGGTAACAGAACATCATACAGAGATACTCTAGGCAAAGGTGCGCTTCTGTCTTTGCGGGAACAGAAACCACACATAGGTGTGATGGTCAGGTGTCCATATACTTTTGGCCATCTTTTAAATTTACCAGTATTTAATAAAGATCTTATTGAGGGCATTAGGATAAAAGTGGAAAGGGGTAATACAGTATACTATATACTGAATGCAACACTTGTTGAAACATTGAATCTATTGTTTAATTCTTTTTATTCGTTTGTGTATGGAGTTGATATTTTATTATAGCCACAGACAAAACATGAAGAGACAGTCATCACATTATATTACAACAGAAAAAACAAGCATCAGATTTTCAGACACTGTTTGTACTGTATACTGGCTTTGACTGAAATGTCACCGTGCTCTCTGTGGCGTGTCAGGTTGTGATGTTGGATTTGGTTTGAGACTGGATGGAGTCAGGCACGTACAACAGCACCTTAGCATGCAAGTTTTAGTATTTATCAAACATTAGACTACATATCTGAAAGAATGTACAGTATAAAGCGCTTTAAGAGCTCTGGCTAGTTTCCTGATCAGTCTCTTGCTTTCTTCTTTAATAAACTGAATGGTATCAGGTTTCTCGTCTCCTTCACGTCTTAGTCACTGCTGTAGTAGAGAGAACTTTTTATGGTCAATAAAAAAAGTATAGTTAAGTACTAGTTGATTGATTTGATTTTTGAAAAACTTTTGATTTTCAACACACAGATCTCATTTTTATTTAATAATATTTAATGTGCTACTGTGCAAGATTCTTGAGGCAGCACTTCATAATTAATGCTGAGTGGAAGGAACCAATGAGAGGATGAGAGGAGAAATGAGGTTGCTGCTGAGGTTGTTACATAAACAACCAATTTTTTTTTATTCCAATCCCCCCCCATTCTTTAGGCACTTATTAAACTCATATTAAAACATTTGTTCCCAAATTGTATTATTTACAATGAAGGAATGAGATGTGGCTCAAGAGTGCTGTAGATTCTACTTTTAGACATTTTTGTAGGCATAATAATTTTTTCATAATTATGGGTTTCCACTGGGGTGTAACGAGAGGCAAAAGTCACAGTTCAGTAAATACCGTGGTTTTGAAGTTATGGGCGGAACGTTTTTGGTACAGTGAAATATCGTACTTTATTTTTTTACATTTATTATAAATTTGCTCTGTAATCATATGAACTTGTACAAAACTTGTAAACAGCAGCAAGCTGGACGTAATCATAAAATCTAGGTATCTTGTACCTAGTAACAGTACTATCCTTAGCAAACAGTGCAAATAAATGCATTTGATAAGGCATGCAGTAGGAAAATATTTGCCATGTAAACACTTGATCTGCTTGTTAATCTCTTGTTGAAATAAATTCATTCTTTCTGCACGTTGCGCTCACTTGGTGTGCTCGTGTCGAAATGTCGTGTCCTGATTAAAGGCTTTGAGCATGTACTGTAAATGCAAATCTGATCAGATGTGAAAACAGTTACGTTGGAATATTTAATCCCAATAAATATATGATATTCACTACAGCATTTCAGATTTTAATTACTTTTCAAGTTGACCAGTCAGAAGCGTGTTTAACTGCTAGTCTAAAATCACATGGTTACGTCTTATCAGGATATAATGCAGATACCAGATGCATGAAAACCAGGCTCCAATTTGATACTCTTTAAAATCCTCTGCTACTCATCATTTCCCCATCTTATCTCGTCCTTATCCTTGTAGAGACCTGATCCGTGTTTTGAAGTGGCACGTGGACCGGATCATCGACGCAGAGCACCACGAGCAGATCCAGCAGGTCTTGAAGGTAAACTTCAAGCCTCTTTCAGTTGCTCCAGATATGTATTACGTGTTGTTGAAATGTAAATTCATTTATGAAGAATATTTTTAAACCCCTACACATATTATTCATGCCTTTATTTTATACTAGTAGTAATGATGCTTAGTCACATGATAAATGGTTATTTACAGGCGAGTATTAAAAGCTTAATTTTAATTTTGTTTGCGCCCCCCCCCCAAAATGTTTTTGCACCAGCCGCCACTGCTCAAACTACTAAACTCCAAATACCTTCTTCACCGTCACGACTTTGTTTATCACAAAAATTTACTACTGTAGCTGTCAGCTTTCTTAGCTCATATTACACAACTAAATGTTTTTTTTTTTTTTACATAAACCTGAAGAGAAGGTTGACACACTTAGTGTTAAACCATTGCTCCTTAAATATGATTGATCCTTAATTCTCTATTGTAAATTGAAAAAAACAACAACATAAAATTATGAATTTGCCAACAAATCTAAACAGTCCTTTTTTTAACGTTTTCGGTTAATCCTCAATAAATACATTGAAGTTAAGGAAGAATGTACTGTACACATCATCTGAAACGGGACCTTATTTAATGTGCTTTTCGTTTTGTTCTTTATGTAATTGGTAATAGTGGGGACTCATTCACACGTTCCTTCACACGCATGTACTGTAGTCAGCACTCGCCTCCAGCAGGGCGTGTGTCCTGTTGTTTATGGCCGCTTTGTCTAGGCTCTGTGCGGTTCAGTAACACTCCTGTTGCTGTACCTCGTACCTGTTATTGTCCATGCTTCAGTACGTTCACGTGTTTTAGAAATGCTATATCGGGGTTTAGTAAACTTTTTATATTTACTTTTACATTTAACATTAAATCAACTGAGGTGCTCTTATGAGTTTTGGATCATGCTCAAGGACCCATAAGTGACAGCTTGGCAGTGCTGGAATTTGAATTAACATTAATGACACCACTTCCAGCAAGTCATGTTTATTTGACACATCATACAGTACGTGGCATCACCATTGTTTAGTGGTTAGCACTGTCGCCTTGCACCTTCAGGGGACAGGTTTGATTCCCGCCCTGGGTCTGTGTGCATGGAGTTTGCATGTTCTCCCTGAGCTTGGTGGGTGTCCTCTAGGTATCCCAGTTTCATCCGACTGTCCAAAAACATTCAGCTTAGGCTAACTGGCGTTCCCAAACTGCCTGTGGTGTGTGTGTGAGTGTGAATGTTGACCAGAGGTCCTACCACCGGCATAAAAATGGGAATAAATACAATGGTCACCTCTGGCCTTCACGGTGCCTAGTTGGACTACAGAGGTTTTTAGATGGATGGATGGAATCATAATAAGAATAAATAAATCATGGTTTTAGCTATTTATCACAAATATAGTCAACCAATCACAAGGCAGATTATAGCCACCAGGTTGTTATTCTGCAAACTCCACCCACACGTCATCACATGTTTGTCTAAAAAGGAATTTTTACAATCATGCTTTTGTATAAACAGTTTATAAAGTGCATTATAACATTATATTGCATAAAGGTGTGTGTGTGTGTGTGTGTGTGTGTGTGTGTGTGTGTGTCCAGGCTGCAGAGTATCTGTTTAAATACATCGTGCAGTCTCGCAGACTCTATGCGGCAGCGACTGCGGCACAGGGTGAGGACGAGTTCCGCTGTTCCATCCACGAACTCTTTAAGTCCGTCCATCTGTTCCTTTCTCATGAGAGCAAAGGAATCAGCCCCGTCACACACACCCAGGTAATACACACACCACAGGGATCCTAATCTGTCACACACACAGGCAACACACACACACAACACAAGGACATCAGCCTTATCACTTATAAAACACATGCGCATATACATATACACATGTGCGCGCACACACACACACACACACACACACACACACACACACACACACACACACACACACACACACACACACACACACACACACACACACAGGGCCAATTTACTGTTTTACACTTGTAGCATCCAGACTGTTTGCTATCATAGTAGTGGATATCAGAATGTTTTTTAGTGTATGTGTATGTGTATGTGTGTGTGTGTGTGTGTGTGTGTGTGTGTGTGTGTGTGTGTGTGTTTGTATTTTTGTATGCCAGCTCTGCGTGCCATAGAAAACAATTCATTTCACACAGTCTGTGTATGTTAATAGCAGCAGAATGTGGTCATATCATCATACAGAAATACACACAACACACACACACGCAATATGTGCACATGCAACACACACACACACACACACACACACACACACACACACGCACACAATGTGCACACGCAATGCATGCACACACCACACACACATATACACACACACACACACACACACACACACACACACACACACACACACACACTCGTTCATGGCTGTTGTAGCAGCACAGCAGGAGAGCAGATTTCCATTAACACGCCTGAGTGAGCGAAGCATCGTTGGGAACGCAGAACGGATCAGTGGCACATGGAGACCACAGGATCGGTGCCAACCCTGCCACCTCACACACTGTGTTTACACATAGGCTTTGGGCAGTGTGTGTGTGTGTATGGGAAAACATGCATGTGTTTACATCTGTTGTTCGAAGTTTCCTGCTGAGCGGAGTGGACTGTTTTCCGATTCTGCATGCTTCCTTTGTGTGTCAGGCTTTCTCCCTCCACCTGTGAAGAAGTGACTCTTTATAATCAGTGTTAGAGATTTATCTAAAGCAAATACTTGTGTACACAAAAATATTGAGACAAAAGTGAAATTAAATATTTTAATGACATTCTCAATGATGACTGTTGAGATTTTATGCAATGTAATTGCTATGCAACAATCAGTATACACACTTCCAGGACAAAAAAAGTCACCACCTGGTTTTACTTAAATAGTTAAGAGCCTCCCATTGCATAATTACTGCAGTGATTAATAAGGTTCAGCAACTTCTCATTTCTTAAACAACCATCTCAGGAGACATCTCCTGTGGTCATAGCAAAGATGCTACTCTGTTTCAGAAGGATTTTTGTCCTGCATCAAGCAAAGAAAACAACTAAGGAAAGTACTAAAATGGGGTTCAGAACTGTAAAACGCATTACTAAAAACCTAAAAACTTAAAATAATATGTGGGGGAAAATATGGTCAGAAAAACATCTTGAACTTAACCTTGTATTGAGTTGAATAGTGAAAGTAAGAGCATTTCCACATGCACAATGTGAAGAGACCTCCAGGGATTGGGACTAAACAGCTGAGTAGACTTAAGAAAACCACTTATTATTAAGCCTAATCCGAAAAATGTGTCAATTTGCTATGGAACACAAAGAATGGACTGCGGAGCATTGGAAAAATGTCATGTGGTCTGATGAGTCCGAATGAGTTCAGCTGATTACCTGAATATACTCAATGTCAAGGTTTTTCTCAATGGATTTTTTTCCATGGCAATTCCAATGACAGCATTCAGAGTCCAGACTGTAACCCCTTTGAGAATCTTTGGGATGTCTCCTAGAAGACTTCACATGGTGGTCTGACTCACCAAGAGATCAGAACAAGATCTTAGAGAGAAATTAATGCGAAGAAAGAAAAATAAATAAATGTTGTGACATTGAATAAGTTTATCGAAATAATGCCAAGGGCTGTAATCAGAGCAGAAGGCGGTCCAACAAATATTACTGTCCATTTTTTATTTATTTTTTATTCTTCACCATCTGCTGGATCCGGCTGGGCACGGAGTCAATAAGACGTCTGCAGTACTCTCGTGTCAGTCGCTCAATCCATGCCTGTTTGATTGCTTCCTGAAGATCATGTACAGAAATTTGCAGAAGCAGAAGTTCACAGTTCATTTGCATCTTTCAAGTTTTTAGGCGTTTTTGTGCAGAGGTGGAAACCCCGGCTTCAGGAGATAAAGGTTCTGCCAAATATTTGTTCCATCCATTAGCTAAACCAGCTAAGCCTAATTAGCTAATTAGCACAGCTCTTCAGTCGGATGGGCGAGAATTAAAAAGTGACATCACCTGTTTTGTGCAGGTGGCACTTTTCACCCCTACTGTATAATATATGCATGTTTCGCATATTTAAAGGTAAGAAGTGCTTCATGCTGATGTTGATGTGATATGACGTTTTTACTTTTTATCCACCCTTCCCTGTACCTCCGACCTTAATTTTTTTGCATATTTGCCATCGCTACCTGTCTGGACATACAACATACAGTAGAGACATATGCCTTGTTTTCATTAATCATATAAAAGCACATCTTGGCTTATTTGTCTGTGTCTGATTAACAGAAACTCTTTCAGACCGAGCATGGATGTGTCTCAGACAGAGTGCATCCCCTTATTCGCCATAAACCCTGACGGGCTCATCAACAAATCCTCTCCTTATCCTTTAAGATAAATTACCCTAATTCAAAGCAGAGTTACCCAACCCCAGAGTGGATTTATTTCTGTATAACCACATGACCTGAAGTGCGTGATTCTTTACATGATGTATTATCATCTACAGTACACAGGCTACCAGTAGTTTGAGTTCTGGGATTCTCACAGTACAGACTCTATCCTTACAGTCTTTGGACCTTCTGAGAACTGTTACTGTAATCACTCACCTTATTTCCATCCACAAGTTTCATTAATTCAGTACAGTAAGCAGGGCGTTTAGTGTCAGGGGCTGTTCATCCCTGTCTGGTTTTAATCTCTTATTCCACTTCTGGTTCTAAACATATAACTCTCAGGAGTCTTAATTCATCCTATTACAGATTTTCTTTAAAAAGAAATATTAATATAGTTATGCATTTAATAATGAACACACACACAGTGCTGGCAGATGGTGTTCAGACACTTTTAGGTTTCCCCATTTTATCAAGTTTCACACTCATTTGAAAATGCTTTCAAATACTTTATTATCGTTCTACATACTGTACAATTCTCCACTATGACAATGTAAAAGCAGGCCTTTGCAGAGGTTTTTTTTTTCCCCCAAAAAAATATTAATGACTGACATTTACACAAATATTCAGATCCATCACTTACAGTATTAAATAGTTAAAGCAACGTTGGCAGGAACGACAGCCTCAAGTCTGCTTGTGAATGATGCTACAAGCTTGACAAACCTGTTTCTTCCATTCCCCTTGGCATTCAAGTCATTCAAGTTCTACCAGGTTGGATGGGCACAGCCGTTTTCAGGTCTCTCCAGATATGCTCTATTGGGGTCGGGTCAGGTCAGGTCTGTGCCTGGGCCGCTCCAGGACCTTCACTGGATGTGTTTCCGTGGGCGATGTGCTTTGGGTCATTGTCTTGTTGAGATCGCTCCGGCCTGAGATCCTGAGCACCCCGGAGAGGGTTTTCGCTCTGGACAGCTCTTTATTTTTCTTCCTGCCTATTCCCTCTGACTTGTTTTCCAGTGGCATAAAAATACCCACACAGCATGATGCTACCGCCATCGTATTCTGACTGCAGAGATGGTTTTTACTAAGGACGATGATGCACAGTGCCCGATTCCGGATTCTAAGTAGTTCAATCTTTGTATCGTCAAGCCGGAGGATTTTTTTTGGTCTGAGAGTTCTTGAGGTGCTTTTTGGCAAACTCTTCTATCCAGCTGTCATGAGCCTTTCAGTGAGAAATGACTTCTGTCTGGCTGCTCTGCCATAGAGGCCTGACTGCTGGAGTGCTGCAGTGATTGTTGTCCTTCTGTTACGCTCCCTCACCTCCACAATGGAGCACTTTATCTATTTATAGTGACCCTTGGTTAACTCTCCGATCAAGGTCCTTCATCCCTGAATAAACAGTTTGGCTGGGCGGCCAGATCTGAAAAGACTGTTGGTTGCTCCAGATCTCTTCCGTTCGATTTGAGAATGATACAGGCTGCTGTGCTCTTGTGTTCTTTCAATGCTGCAACACGTTTCTGGTATCCTTCTCCTGATCTACAGCATGTCCTGACACCATTCTGTCTTGCAGGTCTGCAGATAATTCTCTCAACCCTCATAGCTCTGGTTTTACTCTTACACGTGCCATTTAGTCCGGTGAGACCTCAGACAGGTGTGTGCCTTTTCTAAGTATTTAATTAGGCACAGGTATAATCCGGTAAAGTTGCAGAAGAATCTCAAGGACCACTGATGGGAACAGGATGCACCAGAGCTCAGTTACAAGTGTCATAATAAAGGATTTGAATACTTATGGAAATGGGATATTTAAAAGACTTAAACGAACAGTTCAAAAACCTGTTTTTACTTTGTTATTGTGGAGCATTGTGTGCAAAATGATAAGAAACTTCAAGGATTTTAATCTATTTTAGGATGAGTGTGAAACATAACAAACTGGTCTAAAAACTTTACACTGGCATAGTAGATAGATGTTACTGTACAATATTAGCCAATAATTATACTAATGTGTGAAGTGCTGGCTTATGGGTCAAAAATGAGAGGATGCCACGGCCAGAACGTTAAAAGCACAGTAATTATTCTAATTTTAGATTTAGTAAAATGTCACTTATAAATAAATAAAAAGCTCTGATTTCTGTATAAACATTGTGACCTTTATTAAGTGCTTTATTACGTCTCGATGCTCACACACTCTATTATTCTGTGGAGGTTGTTACTATAGTAACGCCGAACATAAGGGTACTCAGATATACATTTTTATTAATGTCTAATAAACAGTGCACTTGACCCATGGACATGATCGGTGTGTGTGTGTGTGTGTGTGTTTAGGCTGTGTTCCTGAGGTCGTTTCCCACTGTGTGCTGTGAGCTACTGAAGGTGTTTGGTGTCCGTGAGGTGGCGAACCTGGCACGCGACACACTGAGCAGTCTGCCCGCTCTGACACACGCAGAATGCCCCCTGCAGGCCGTCAAGCTGCAGTGTGTAGCCAAGACCGTGGAGAGCCCACTTTACACCAACCCAGGTACAGTACACACACACACACACACACACATTAACAAAGTGCTCCTCTACTGCACAATCTCTAATGCATGTCTACTCCTTTTTTAAGTATGTAAGCTTAATTACATAATTCTGTGATTACTCAGGCACCAGATATGGTGTTTGTCCCGTCATTGTGTCTGTGTGTGTCTTTGCAGAGTCACGATGTGTGCTCCTACCCGTGGTCCTCCATCTCCTCCTCACGTACCTGAAGGAGCAGAAGGAGCTGGTCCTGTGCGCGAACATCCTCACCAGCATGCTGTCTCTCGTCAGCAGAGACCCAAACACAGTACGTACGGTCACAGGCTCCACATACCATACACGTGTCCTTTTACCCAGAATGCCTTGTGTTAAGAGGAGAAGGACCGAGCTTCACTCATGAGCTTCATCACACAAAAGGGAAAGAGAGACCAAAATCACTCGATTTGAAAATCAAATTCAGCTGTCTTGCTATGAGAATAGAACAATATAGTACATACTGCAATGAAATTATTCATCATGTTTATTATAATAGTAATAAAATAGTAAATATTGCAATTATAGTTATCTATTTTCTAGCAATAATAATAAAGTGCATTTTAAATAGTTTTCATATTTATTTTAATAGTAATAAAATAGTAAATATTACTATATATATAATTATCATAATTATTTATAATAATATAGTAAATATTATAAATTATAATTTATATGATATAAATGATATAAATCTATGATATTTATAATAATAAAGTAATTGTAATAAAGTAGTACATATTGCACTTATAATTATTTAGCATATTTATTATAAAAGTAATAAAATAGTAAATTCTGAAATTGTAATTATTTTTAAAATAATAGTAATAATATAGTAGTACATGTTGCAATTATTACTATTACAATTCATTTTATTCATTATAATTGCAATACGTACTATATCGTTACTATTAAATTGCAATGATCTAATTATCTAGTTAAAAATAATATCGCAGTTATAGTTACCATATTCTTAACAGTAATAATAATAATAATAATAATAATAATGATAATAATAATAATTGTAAATATATAGTAATAATATTTAAATGATAATAATTTATAAAGGTATTCTACTAATATTCTATTATAATTCAAATAAACTATAATAAAGAAGTAATATCTATATTATTATTCAGTAATACATTATGTAACGTATAATAATAATGATTAGTAATAATAATATTTGTGTAATAATATAATTTATTGTTTGGCATTTTATTTACCTAAAGATTTATTAAGCTTACTTCTGGGAAAATATAATTTACCCAGAAATACATGACCATGTGTATGTGTTTGTGTGTCTGCGTGTAGGAGTGTGTGGCACCGGAAGAGGTGAATGTAATAATGGACAGTCTGTCTGGAGTGTTACTGAAGACAATACTGGAGGTAACTAACCGTCCGCAGCCAGCCGCCACCTCGATGCGTCTGCAGTATCAGGACGTGACTGTGAGTGACACGAGCAAACACACACACACACACACACACACACACACACACACACACACACACACACACACACGCACGCACACATAAGCACACAATAAGGGTGAATTGTGAATGAATTGTCTTTTGCTGTCTTTATGAGGACCTTTTACTGACATAATTCTTATATAATTTAATTAAGTCTAAGTCTACGCTTAAATCTAATCAGAAGCCTAACATCAGTAACCAAAACTAATCATTTGGCCCTAGTGCTTTTATGAGTAATCATTAGAACTCATGGGAATTACTGTAGCCAAATGATCCCACAGGGTCTCTACTGGCAGAAAGTTTGATATGTGTCAGGACTTATGATCACAGAATCACTCGCTGAAACACATGATGTAGCTTAAGCTCAAACCGAGTCATGACCGAAATATAATAATACAAATGATTCCTTGTCTAAAGAAATGATGAAGTTAAGCATCTTCCAAGTTGGGTTTCAGCCGGGGTTTGAGTGTGTGATGTGTAGATTGTGATACTACAAGCAAATTCAGACATCTTTCCTCATAATTCAGGGTGAACAAAATTTTCAGGACCTCACTGTTCCTCTTTTCTACTAATGTGCTAGTGTGTGTGTGTGTGTGTGTGTGTGTGTGTGTGTGTCTGTAGGGTGAGTTTGTAGCCTGTCTGCTGACTCTCCTAAGGCAGTTAAGTGATAAGGACTACCAGAAGCTCCTGAGTCGATTCCCTACAAAAGACGAACTGGCGGTAAGTCGAGCGAATCGATGACCTGATTATGAACAATAATATATCTAATTAAAAATAATTACAGCAATTAACCGCTTTAAAGTGATCATTAGGGAAAACCTTTAATGTTCAATCAGCTTCTTGTGAATTTACTGCCATGAAAAGTACACTCTCATGACAGATGTTTTCGCAATAATGATTTCGTATTATTATTGTTATGTATCACTCTAAACTAATGGTTCCATTCAATCTTTTCTTTTTCCAGAATTTTCTTCTGCAGCTGTTCACTGTCTTTCGAATACTCATTCGGCCAGACATGTTTCCTAAAGACTGGACAGTCATGAGATTGGTTACCAACAAGTAAGCTCCTTAAAGCATGACTTTGATGGTCTTAAATATCATGGGTGAATACTGTAGATATCGATGTTGCTTTTTAGGTAATTTAGGCGGCATGATAAATAGATAATCGATGATCCCTTTTACTTGGGGGAATTTTTCATTCAGAATCGATTCACAATTCAATTACTTAGGTAAACTTTCATAGCTTAAAGTGTTTCAGATTGACAAATTTGTTTCAAATCGACCAAATCCTCATACATTTTCGCCTAAAGAACTGACACTTTGCCTCGGCACACGAAGCATTTTCGGCACACAAGTGACCGAACCAAGTCGAAGTAAGTGGCACAAGCCTAGGCGACACACACCCGGTTGTCGTGAAAAACTTGGTTGCGTCTGTGGAAAACCAAGCAAAGCGAGTTTATATGTTTTTTGGTTTTTTTGTGCATTTCGTGCAAGATCTAATGTCCCGAGAATGTTAGCAAGGAGGGCACCAAGAATAAAACGGAGCCAGTTTCAGTTTCGTTTTTTAAAGCAGCCGTTGCCAAAAGAAATCTTAACTCAAATTTTATTTGTCACATACAGTACAGTCATACACAGTCCGATATGCAGTGAAATGCTTATACAACCGTTCGTGACCTTAAAAGCAAGATTATCAATAAGACATACATTATGGCATAGAATAAGAACAAAATATAGAAAAAACGTGGCTGCAGAAAAAAAATGGAAGAACAACATATAAAATATAAAAAGATATTTTAAAAACTTAGCTGTACAAAATATAGACAATATGGCTGTACAAATACGGAAACTGTTGTGCAAATTGACGTGAGGTTTAATGTCTATTTATTTCATATTTTACTTCATTTACATGCTTTTCCAAATGTTTTAACTGTTTTTATATCTGAAAATATGATTATAGGTATAAATTATAATGACATAATTTCCAATGGACAAATGCTGTACCACTGTCTGTGGTTGGTGCAATACCGCCACCTACTGGTCCGGAATGTAGAGCAGCAAAAGGGCAGAAAAAAAGATTTTGTCTTTGTACAAGACATGGCATTTATATATAAATTATCAATAACACAGGTTATACAGTGTTTCAATATAGCATTATAATAAAAATCACTATATTTGACTGTTTATATTAAATATTTTGAGTAGTTTTTAATACTTTAAAACCTGCTTAAGGCAGGCAGGAAACAGTTGCTATTGAATTGAATCAAAATGCTAATCGAATCAAGGGCCTACCCATGATTCACAGTTCTAATGAGTAACAAATTATTGTTGTTATTGTTGTTATATTTTGACAGGTTTAGTTACTATCAAATGAAATAATATTAAATTAAGATTATAGGGCAATGTAACACTCTATTACTGAAGTGACCTCACACGCAAACAAAACAAAAAAGTCCGACATTTCACTGACCTCCCAGGTCAAAGCGAATGCAAATAGTTTTAGTCTGTCCTCCAAAAAACTTTAGACAGTCACGTGCTTAAGTGAATAAAATGTGTGGTGTTCTAGGAAAATAATCATTATTTTTCAGTATCAGTTTTACAGTGATGAAGCGTTAGAGATACAAGTGCAGACACACAGTGCCGTAAAAAAAAAAAAAAAAAAAAAAGGATTGTTTTATTTTTGCTTGCATGTCTTATAGATTGAGGTCATCAAACAAATTGTAATATTATACAAAGATACAGTACAAAATGCAGGTTTTAAATGATGATTTTATTTATTGTGGGGGAAAACACCGTCCAAACCTACCTGGCCCTATGTGAAAAATGTATCGGCCCTTGTTAAATCAGGAATGAACAGTGATTTGTGGAAAGCTGTGTTAAGTTTCATTTGCCACACTCACTCATGAGTACAACAACATGCCAGACCTGATGAATCTAGAAATGAGAAAGGCTTTGGGACTCCAGCAAACCACGGTGACAGCCGTTATTCACAAATGGAGAAAACCTGGCACAACGTTAGTAAAGTAGTGCACAAATTCGGGGGTAAACAGAGTTTGGCTGGGTGACCTGTGAGCTCAAGCCCCCTATGCCTGCTCGAGTCCAGACAAAAAGAAAAAGTAAAAAGAAACCATTGGAGCAAAAGCAGACCACAGCACATGGAAACACCATGACAACAACACATCCAAAAGTGGTGTTTTTTAAAAAAAAAAATTTTTTATATCATAGCAATTAGCCAGCTGGTACAATTCATACCATTTAATTGCATGCCATATTTTTATATCATCTAAAAATATATGTATATTTTAAAGCTCCAGTTTTACCCCAGACTGTTACAAAGCTCTGATACTGAGATTACTTCTATAATGTACATCCTAAATCAGCATCTCCTGACAGAAAACCTCACCATACCAACCACTATTAGATTTTCTTTAATAGACATCATACTGTTTTGAGGCAGAGCATCAACCTATAATCACATTTCAGAACAGTTTGTTCATTTGCCACATTTAACCACAGAACATCACATACTGCACTTCATGTTGTTTCCAGTGTGATCATCACCACGGTCCTGTATCTCTCCGACACGCTCCGGACCAACTTCCTCAACGAGAAATTCGACTTCAAGGTATGAGATAATTGCATTCGTGTGTGGTGCATCTGTGCTTGTGTGCCTTCGCAGTTTATTTCGAGCTCTCGGTTTATTTCTTATTTCTTATTGATTTTTTTTCTTCTTCTTGATGGCACGGCTCAGTTCCTCCATTCAGATGAAGACAGGTCACATGACCTCCGTGAGCGTCTGCTGTGTATTCGGTGATTGTCAGCTCTGTAAACAAGCCTGTGCTTTTTTTTTTTTCCTCCTTCCTTCAGGTATGGGAGTCCTATTTTTACCTCTCTATAATATTCGTCATCCAGCCGTGTCTCCAGCTCGAGACGTTCCCTCCGTCCAAAAGGAAGAAAGTTCTGGAAAAGTGAGCTTTTGTGACTGTTCATTAGAAATACTGTACAGTATAGCACATACAGAATTTATATTCAATTATATTATCATTTCCAATTTCTCTTTGTTATTAAAGGTATGGAGACATGCGGGTGATGATCGGATGCGAGATCTTCAGCATGTGGCAGAATCTGGGTGAGGGGAAAAAAAGAAAGCAACTGACTAACTGGCAAAAAAATAAAGGTGCATCAAGAGCTGTTAACAAATCAGCTGATGTGAAGTCACTGACACACTGAACCATCTGTCAGCTCGAGTTTTTTTTTTTTTTTTTTCTCCTGGTCCCAGATGGCCCTAGTTAGTGTCTGTCAGCACCCATTTCGCTGACATGGCCCGCTGCAGGGAGTCTGTTCTCTGGTTTGCTGATCAGCTGAGCGAATAAGTGTAGCCGAGGAGAAACGGAGCTAATGAATGATACAGTTCAGGGAACATGGATGAGGTTTCAGAATTTTCTTTTTACCTTCTGAGGATTTATTTAACGGTTTATATTTCCGCAAGGAAATGTCTGAGTAGAGCATTTAATCAGATCTGCAGTGCTCAGGGTCTTGTATCTAGTTCAGGAGGGGGTGTGACCACATGCGCCACTGGTGACATAAAGCTTGCCATTAGGGTTCTTACAAGAGATGAGGGTAAAAAAAACAATCATGATTCTTTTGTATCTGTGATTCATGTCGTCAGACTGACACCAAAATGTTTTTTTTTTTAACAATTTTTATGTTTATAATAGAAATGCACTGATTCTATTCCGAGTGCGCGAGCTGCCACATGATGCAACATCAATGCATTTTTATGACTATCAGAAGTTGCACACACCAAAAACCTAATTAGCCTCAAAGCCCACCAGTTATACACGCTTACACCAGTCTCGAAACACCATGAGAGCAAATTAGTCTCAAAACCTGAAACAACCGCTCGACCCTCACTCATCGTCAAGCTGAGTTTTGAGACTTTGGCGGTATTTGAGGCGGTTAAACATCGCCGTTCCTATATAATAGTACAGGTGGTACACTCACACATTGGCACCACGGGTGGTAGGAGTGAATTATTTGGCAAGTTAGTTTACTAACTAATAATTATGAGTGGCGCAGTGGTAAAGTGCTCGCCCTATCATCGCCTGGGATCGCTAGTTTAAATCCCGGGTGATGCTGTAACCTCCCAGCTGAGGGCATAGAGGAAGTTGATCGGCCGGGCGCTCTCAGCGGGGTGGGATGAGAGGCACTTAGTGCTTTCACATCAATCATGGCTCTCGCAAGCAGAAGGATGGTGTAGCGCTGTCCTCCGAGCGTGTTATGCCGTCCCCAACGGTGCGTGAGTGAGCAATTCGAAAAAATGCAGTTGGTTGAAGTCACGTGGTTTGAAGGAAACACGTGATAGTCTTCAGCCCTCCATGATTGAGTAGTAGCCTAGATGTGGGCGCGCCCCTAGTGACGAGTGGGAACTGGAAGCGACTAAATTAGGGAGAAAATCTGGAAAAAAATAATTATGGTGCATGACCGAGATACGAGATGCTCAGTTAAAATGCAGCTCAACGTTAAATGTTAAATTCTTGTATTTGCACTTTGTTTTTAAGAGAGAAAACTAATGTCATCAAAGGAGCAATCTACATTTAATTACTCATGTTCAATTCAGTCGTGAAGCTGTTAAATAAAGCTAAGGTATAAAACTTTTTTTTATTAACAAAAATTTGATCAGGGAAAAAATGTAATATAGAATTGAGGTATTTATAAACTCATGATATTTACAGAATCGCAGTACAACTTGGATCAGCATCAGGGTGTCGTAATAATATTGTATCAGGTTGTCCCTGGTGATTCCCGAGCCATGTCGCTGCAATGTCATACTTTCACATTTTCTTAAAAAAAAAAAAAAAAAAAACATTTTTTACTTTTGCCTGCAACCTGAATTGAATTCTTTATATCAATTGTATCAAACTCGTACTCCATTTACCCAGTTTTACTATGGTGTACAATTGCGCTATACTACTGTGTCTGTTGTAGTAATGTTTAATTTGGAGTCTTTTTTCACATATCAGGCCAACATTGAAATTTATTATTAAATTATTTGAATGAATTATTAAATACATCAATGACTAAATATATGTATATTAAATACATAAATATGTTTTATACGGCATCCTAAAACCTCCTCATCTCTTTAGTAGACGTGAAATAAACTGAAAGCTTTGCTCTTTTTTGGCGCTCTAGGGGACTATAAAGTGAATCTGATCCCATCTCTGATCGGTTCGTTTCTGGAGGTGACCCTGGTGCCGCAGCCTGACCTGAGGAACGTCCTCATCCCTGTCTTCCACGACATGATGGACAGCGAGGAACGTCGCAGTGGCAACTTCAAACAGGTGATGACCTTCCTGCGGCTCCTGTGACTGACACGTGGCGCGCCTCAGACTCAGGAAATCATCTTAGAAAGTCAAATAAATTATGTGAGCGCAGTTTGCCCTGTCAATCAAATCAGTTCTAGATGATTACAGATATCAATGATTAATAGCTAGCTCATCTATAATTGAGCGCGTGGTTTCCTCAAAGTGACCTTGCGTGGGCATCGGTTTGAAAATATGCACCTCTGGGAAAGATGATTTTCCTTCTGGATAGGTGTTTATCAAATGTGGTTTCAAAATTTAAAGCAATTAATAAAACAAGGCAATATAAGTTTTTTTTTTATTATTTTTTTTTATTTAGTTGGCGTATTTAGCTATTAATACCTATTGTTGACTCATAGCTCATTATCAGGGAACTGCAAGGCCACAAGCGCCCTATTCGGAGGGGATTAAATTAACATGGAGTGTCATTACACCGTTTCCAAGTGCTCCTCTAGGATTTAATTTCCATCCAGATTGTGTCTTTTACCCATGAGAAAATTAAACACCAAATTAACAAGTGTTTCTTTTTTCAACTCTGCGATGGTCTCTTAGCTGGAGTTCTGTCCACATAAACACCTCTGTCAAATTGATGCTGCTTCTTGTTAATTAAGTAAAATGTTAGGTGCGAGTACAAACCCACTTTATGTTCACACATTCCATTCAAATGAATGGAAGATTTGTATTGCTGTCGATTCATGAAATTATAAAATTAGATGGTGCCAAATTAACAAACATGAGGGTGAGATGAAAATGATCCCGACTCCCGCTCAAGGCTGTGCAGGGGTGAACGTGTTACATCAGTTCATTTGTAATTGTGATTAGAGATAAAATTGACACCCCAGCGGACACCGGGGAGGGGGGGGGGGGGACTAGGGGGGGGGGTCTGGTTACTCTGGTTATTATTCTGTAATATTAAAATTAGTTTGAGGATCTCAATTGGTTAACAAACATGACAAATATGACAAAAATATGCAAAGAATAAAAAAAAAATCAGGAAGGGGACAAATACTTTTTCATGACAGTGTACATAAACAACGTATAGAAACATGTCGTCTTTGTCCGCAGGTTGAGGCGAAGCTGATAGACAAGCTGGAGAGTCTGATGTCAGAGGGTAAAGGAGACGAGACCTACAAGGAGCTCTTTAACAACATGTGAGAATCTGATTGCTGCTCATATGCAGTCCTTATACGCAATAATGTCAAGATCAATGCCCTAAACCTGTTTTCCTGTTAATGCTTAATCTGGAGCAGAATACCGCTGTTTGGTCCGTATCCGAGGTGAGCTCCTCAGCATGCTTAAAAACCTAACAGTTTAAAAAGAGCTGATGTTTAGTTCGATAATAAAACATAAGCTAATACTGTACAATCCTGTAATTCATGTCGCACTGCTTTGTTTGGTCTTGTTTGCCGTAGCCTGCTGAAGAAGATCGAGAGAGAAACATGGAGAGAGAGCGGAGTGTCTCATATCGCCACGGTTACACGGCTTATGGAGAGATTACTTGATTACAGGCAATAATACTTTGCTCGTTGCAAAAGCATGCATAACACAACCACGTATTGTTACACACGGTACACTAAGAAATACTGGGTTTATGATGCTGTTTTAGCAATAAATATATATATATATTTTTTTTCTCCTCTTCCTCTCTCGCTATGCATGTTTCAGGGACTGTATGAAGATCGGAGAGGTGGATGGGAAGAAGATGGGCTGTACCGTCAACCTGCTGGTAAAAAAAAGACTGCTTTTCTGTTTTATTTAGTTCATTTAATATTTTTTGCCATAATACGATTGATTCTTATTAAGCTCCGGCTCCTTCTGCTCTGTTAGAACTTCTACAAGACTGAACTGAATAAAGAAGAGATGTACATCCGCTACATTCACAAGCTGTATGAGCTTCACCTTAAAGCCCAGAACTACACAGGTATCTCACTACAGTCACTGCCTGAGATCGGCATGTTCATTTTAAAGAAATGTCAAATATATTATATAATAATGTTAAAATTTAGAAAATATTATTTTCTTTTCATAATTGCGAATTTTAACATGTACAGCGCCATCTGTTGAATTTTGAGAGGAATAATGAATTTCCAGGTCGAATTTTTAACGATATAAGGATGTTTTCCATTTCAATTTCAAAGTAGTATATTTTCTCTTCCCGTGGGCCGATTGAGATGAAACAGAGCCTGTATGTCACCTCAAGCTCGGCCAAATACACCTGTGAAAACCACATTACAATTAATGCAGTAGTTTTTTCCTGATGTGTACACAAACAAACAGACACACAAAAATTCCAAAAAGAAGTGTTCTTTTACTCATCTTACGTCACGGAATTCTTTTTTTCACATGTATTTCAAATGTACAGTACAGACACGCCAACTTTACAGTTTTATTATATGTATAGAAGAAGATTGGAATGGGAATGGTTGGTGATATTAATGTCCTGTTTGTGGCACATTAGTATATGTGAGGGGGCAAACTTTTCAAGATGGGTGGTGACCATGGTGGCCATTTGGAAGTCGGCCATCTTGGATCCAACTTTTGTTTTTTCAATAGGAAGAGGGTCATGTGACATGGGAATTTCACAAGAAAAACAATGGTGTGGTTGGTTTTAACGTAACTTTATTCTTTCTTGAGTTATTTGTCAATGCAACTCTCTTCTCCCACTTTTCACACACTGATAGCAACACCGCAGGAGAAATGCCAGCACAGGCTTCCAGTATCCATAGTTTGCCTTCAGATGACCCCAAAGATAAAAGTCTAAGGGGGTCAGATCGGGACACCTTGGGGGCCATTCAACTGGCCCACGACGATCAATCCACTTTTCAGGAAACTGTTCATCTAGGAATGCTCGGACCTGACACCCATAATGTGGTGGTGCACCATCTTGCTGGAAAAACTCAGGGAACGTGCCAGCTTCAGTGCATAAAGAGGGAAACACATCATCATGTAGCAATTTCAAATATCCAGTGGCCTTGAGGTTTCCATTGATGAAGAATGGCCCCACTATCTTTGTACCCCATATACCACACCATACCATCACTTTTTTTGTTCCAACAGTCTTGGAGGGATCTATCCAATTTGGGTTAGGGTCAGACCAATAGCGGTTGTTTTGTTTGTTAACTTCACCATTCACATAAAAGTTTGCCTCATCACTGAACAAAATCTTCTGCGTGAACTGAGGGTCCTGTTCCAATTTTTGTTTTGCCCATTCTGCAAATTGTGTGCGCCGATCTGGGTCATCCTCGTTGAGATGCTGCAGTAGCTGGAGTTTGTAAGGGTGCCATTTGTGAGTCGCTAATATCCGTCGAAGGGATGTGCGACTAATGCCATTCTCCAGTGACATGCGGCGAGTGCTACGCTGTGGGCTCTTGCTGAATGAAGCTAGGACAGCCACTGATGTTTGTTCATTAGTGACAGTTTTCATGCGTCCACATTTTGGCAAATCCAACACTGAACCAGTTTCACGAAACTTAGCAAGCAGTTTGCTAACTGTAGCATGGGAGATGGGTGGTCTCGTAGGGTGTCTTGCATTGAAATCTGCTGCAATGACCCGGTTACTGCGTTCACCAGATATCAATACAATTTCGATCCGCTCATCACGTGTTAACCTCTTCGACGTGTCAATGGCTGTGAACAAAGAGAAACTTTATGGAGAAACTTTAAAGAGAAATAACTCATGAAAGAATAGAGTTACGTTAAAACCAAGCACACCATTGTTTTTCTTGTGAAATTCCCAATAAGTTTGATGTGTCACATGACCCTCTTCCTATTGAAAAAACAAAAGTTGGATCCAAGATGGCCGACTTCCAAATGGCCACCATGGTCACCACCCATCTTGAAAAGTTTGCCGCCTCACATATACTAATGTTCCACAAACAAGACGTTAATATCACCAACCATTCCCATTTTATTAAGGTGTATCCATATAAATGGCCCACCCTGTAGTTTCTCTTATATACTGAAACATTTTGCCTGGTACTGTGAGGTTCCCTATATCTAAACATATAGTTATTATAGTGTCTCTCTATATATATTTGAGAAACTCTAGTAAACAAAATGTTTAGATGGAATGTAATTATATATGTTTAATACATCTTAACTTTATTTTTTATCTTGCTTGTTATTTATGCATTTTACTGATAGATTTACTATCACATGCTACTTTTACTGAATTTTACCAATAAGAATTTTTTTTACTTTTTACCATTTTCCCAATATGAATCTATGTACTCTGTGTACTGTATGTACTCTGTGTGTGTGTGTGTGTGTGTGTGTGTGTGTGTGTGTGTGTGTGTGTGTGTGTGTGTGTGTGTGTGTGTGTGTGTGTATCAGAGGCAGCCTACACTCTGCTCTTGTATGATGAGCTGTTGGAATGGACAGAGAGGCCTTTGAGGGAGTTTCTCACCTACCCCATGCACAGCGAGTGGCAGAGAAAAGAGTGTTTACATCTCACCATCATCCATAACTTCGACAGGGGGAAGGTCAGCTCTACCACTATGTGTGTGTGTGTGTGTGTGTGTGTGTGTGTGTCTCTCTCTCTCTTTAAGTGTTTCATCCGTTCTGCTTCCCAAAATTATTCGAACCTTTTAGACTGTTATATTTTATATATATATATATATATATATATATATATATATATATATAGTTAACTACCAATTAGACATACTAAAGCTTATACACTCCCTCTGAACTCCAGAGCTGCCACCTCTTTTCAAACCGCTGCTCATGCTCTGTCACAGGTTGGTGGAACCCACTGATAGGAAAACACTATAAATTTTTTCCCCCTCATACACCCATGACAGGATAGTGTGTTAGTGCGAAACATTTCCACCCAGAGAGCACTGCCCGCTTTGACTTCCTGCCAGAGATGCAGGTGGCATAATCACTATGTTACTAGAGTGAAAGCTTTTCTGTTCAGCCACTTTTGAACTGAAAAGGTATGCTGATTAAAATAAATGTTTTTCAGAGTAACCCTGAAATTATGTTAAAAAATAAGATTTTTTTCTATTTTTTTCCTTATGCCCTTTTTTTTTTTTTTTTTTTTAACTTTCAGACTCACTTTAAGATTTTTTTTTCCTCGACTAATGTCAAATACATCTTTTAGCTGTACAATATGCTAAGGGAAAATTCTTATGCTTCATGCTACTTTAGTGTTGTGCTGTACAGAATGCTGCCACCTTGTGGTTCAGGTTTACACATGCACTTATATAGATATAAATGCGTATTTCCTCACGCTCCGGATAGACACCAGATTCACAGATTCATATCAAGTGTACATAAATAAAGTTGACTTATAACCTTAGAGCTGGATGCTGACTGATGCGCTGTTCTGCCTTGCAGTGCTGGGAGAACTGTATCATCCTTTGCCGAGAGCTGGCCAATCAGTACGAGGCTTACTACGACTACAGGAACCTGAGCAAAATGAGAGTGAGTGACCGATTTGTTCTTCCCCTCTGGACAGTTTGTCCTCTTTTATTTTTTAAGTAGGCCGCATTGTACAGTAGGTGTGATATTTAAAAGAGATTTTTAAAAATAACTTTTTTTATTATTCTCCTTACCAATGTCATTCTCTATATTATCCTTACCAATATTATTCTCCTTACCAATATCAATTTTAAATACATTTTTTATTGTTATTTTTAAAATACATCATCTTTCCAGATCATTTTGTTGATATCAACTGCTTTAATAATATCTGATCACTTTTTCTGATCACTCCCTCATGTTAATATTTATATGTGCCCTTTTTTTCAAACTCGAATTGAATTATGGCAGCAATGTGTAGTATTGTTTCCTCTAAAGATGTCAGTAGTCACACCATTGTTGATGATCGTCAAAAGAGAGCCGTATATTTTCCATTTTAAACTGTGTATACATGTTTGGATGACTCTGATCTGCGAGTGTATCGCAAGACAAGCAAAAAATCTTTCATAAAAAAACGAGCGAGGTCTTAAAATATAGTCCGTATTCTCTCTCTGATTGCGGGATTGTGGGTAATCGTCTCTCATGCTCGGTGTCGGTGCGCGTGTGTACTCTTTACGATAACATTATGACCATGTGTGTGTGCACGTAAAGCATTCTAGATACTTTATTAATCCCAATGGGAAAATTGTAACATTAAGGCAAAAAAAAAAAAAAAAAAAAGCTATGAGAAAAAGGTTCAAGTGAAAAAAACAAGAAACAAACAAACGTGATACGCTGTTTACAATTTAAGATGCATTAATGAGGTAAAAAAAAATGGTGTAAAATAATACAAATATACTGTTTCTACATGTACAAGATGGTTGTGTATACAGTATGTTGGTGGGATTGTAAGCAACCGTACATACAGTATGGTGCACTAGGCCAGTTGAAGTATGAGCCTATTTATAGTGATGTCAGAGAAGGAGAACCGTCTCCTGACACAGAGCAGAGTTATTCTAAATGAATGAATGATTGTAATGAGTCATGTCTGTTCATATCCACTGTATATCCAAAAATCCATGTTTAAAGTTATTTATTTGTGTAGCTTTTCATGTGCATTTCTGTTTTGTGTGGGGTTTTTTTTTTCATAGCTGATGGAAGCTTCTCTCTATGACAAGATAATGAATCAACAGAGGCTCGAACCGGAGTTCTTTAGAATTGGCTTCTACGGCAAGAAGTTCCCCTTCTTCTTACGGGTAAATATCAGTGTATAATGTAAATATAGCTTTTTAAAAAATTTTTTTATAAGATTGCCTCATTTGTATGCATTCATAACTTTAATCTACTGCAGTCTCATGTTTAAACCACTAGGTGGCGGATTTCACCAAGCAATGAGCCTAAATTACGGAGCTCATGGAGACGATGAGTTAGTCACACCGCTGAAGCAAGATGCTTTGTGACTCAGACCTCTCGTTTTCTCATGTGTGTGTGTGTGTGTATGTGTGTGCTGTACAGAATAAGGAGTTTGTGTGTCGGGGGAACGATTACGAGCGGTTGGAGGCGTTTCAGCAAAGGATGCTGAGCGAGTTTCCTCACGCCATCGCCATGCAGCACGCCAACCAGCCCGACCAGACCATACTGCAGGCCGAGGCGCAGTGTATCCTCTGTGTGTTCGCACTCGAACTTGTATATGATCAGTGGCCACTTAGAAACAGGGGTTCCACCTGATGGTGGTGCATGTTCTTCTAGATGGAGATAGTGTGTGTGTGTGTGTGTGTGTGTGTCTGCTGTATAATGTATGTGTGTGTGTTCCTTAAGTGACTCTGGCTCAGACCTGCAGATCTACGCGGTCACTCCTGTCCCAGAGAATCAGGACGTGCTGCAGAGAGACGGAGTGCCGAGTAACATCAAGAGCTTCTACAAAGTCAACCATATCTGGAGGTTCCGCTATGACAGACCCTTCCACAAGGGTACCAAAGATAAAGAGAATGAGTTCAAGGTTAGCCACACACACACACACACACACACACACACACACTGCACTAGTCTCACACTCAACAGCCATTTCCCTGCTTCCCCTGACACACAGAGCACACTGGCCATCTTTATACCACACACAGAGTTAAAGGTTCCACACTCTGTCTGCTTCTATAAACGATGACGGGGTGTGTGTATGTGCGTGTGTACGTGTGTGTGCGCAGAGTCTGTGGGTGGAGAGGACCACGCTGAGTCTGGCACAGAGTCTCCCAGGCATATCTCGCTGGTTCGAGGTGGAGAAACGGGAGCTGGTGAGCGGCCAGGAATCTTCTGATCTCTTCCTTTTTTCTTTTTCATCTGCAAATCTGCAGGAAATTAAAATGCGCAGGCGCTTTCTGACATCATGAAGTTGAGTCCTGGGTCAAAGTCTGTATAAAAAAATTAAATTTTTTTTAAAAAGGATGAAAGTACAAAGGAATAACTGTGAACAAAGAGACATGAAATAAACAGTGGAAAAATTCTGCTGTATATTTAAAATGTTTATTTTCGTGTGTACATTTTGCTTTTTTTGTTGGAAATTATTTTCATTCACTTTCAATTAATATGTTTTTTAGTCAATGCTTTCAATACAGACAAACATCTCAGTTCTTGTCAGTTATAATTTTTCTGTACGTGATTCAGATAAGCAGATAATTCCAAACGTATATATTGTAATAATATTATATATGCTGCTGCTCAAAAGTTTTGGGATCACTTTCTAACTCCATGGTCGTTCCTGATTTTGATTTCTCTCTACGGTACATTATAAAGCAATGCTGAAGGCGTTCCAAAATCTGCAATAATCAGCTTGGAGCAGTTGATATTGAGATGTATTCTGCTACTTATGAGCTGTAAAGCTTCATAATGGCTCGAAGCTGAGGTGCTGTTTGTTAATTAGTGATTTTTGAGGCTGGACACCCAACTTAAATGAACTTCTCCAATGAAAAATCTATAATCTATGATGATATAATCATATAACATGTAGAATTATATAGATAATATCTATGGATATAATACATATACGTATATATATTTATACTGTATATATGCTCAAGGCTAGAGTATATTATCCTCAGAAATAGTTTCGGTTCGTCTAATACCAGGATTTGTTCATCAGTCATTCTGTACTCTTCTGAATTGATAACCTAGATGTCCAAGGCTGGTGTGTGTACAGTATGTGTGTGTGTTTGTGCTCTGCAGGTGGAGATGAGTCCCCTGGAGAATGCCAGCGAGGTGATTGAGAATAAAACCCTGCAGCTGCGAACGCTAATCGCACAGTGCCAGACGAGGCAGATGCAGAACATCAACCCGCTTACCATGTGCCTGAACGGCGTGATCGACGCCGCCGTGAACGGTGGACTCACTCGCTACCAGGAGGTACCACCACCGCTACAGTACCATCTCGCACGCTTCCGGCGTTTCGTTCTCTATTTATCCGTTCTTTATGCAGTGAGTCCTGCTGAGACGATGAATCTTTCTGCATTGGAATCCTCGCCAAAACGCTTCATTAGCAACAGACCGAATAAATAAACACAATTAATATTTTAATCAGAACGGGTGAACTTTTAAGCTTTTTGGAAATCGAAGTAAATAAATAGGCATTGAATTGTGATTTTAAATGCATACGTAAGTAGGGCAATAGACAGTAGTTTGGTTGAACCACCAGATCTTCTTCGATACACTGTACATTTGAACGGAGAATAAAAGAAGGCGTGTCGTTGTTGAATTTGCAGCAGCATTATACGTATATAAGGTTCTCAGCACAGTTCTTCGTTTATTCATTTAGCACCCTAGTCTATACAGGCTTAGCTTAAATCAAGCAAAGGTTTAACTAGACTCTGGACCAGACAGGCTTCAGATAGATAAATAGATTAGTCGACTGGCTGATTGAAACATAAATGAAGATTGGTGCTGGGCTGCGTGACGTCTTTACTGCTTTCTGACTTAATAGGCATGGCTCTGGGCTACTAATCAGAAGGTCGTGAGTTCAATCCAGAGCACCACCGTGCTGCAACTGTCAGGCTCTCGAGCAAAGCCGTTAACCCTCTCTGCTCCGGCGGCACCAAATCACAGGCACTCTGGCCTGAACTTCATAACGGCCAGCTGTGACTCTGATCATGAGTTCAAGCCCGAACATTACCAGATAGCCATTGATGGGCTTTTGAGTTACACCCTTTAACTTTTTCTGCTCCAGGGGAATGACGGACCTTGAGCTTTGAGTTCGTTGCCAAATCATTAGATTATATTTATATCGCCAGTCACTGATGAAATTCATTGTTCATAAAAAACTAAATTCATTCAAAACAGGATTGCATAATTACTGTATGTTATTTACTTGTGAATTGACCATAAATCATCTAATGATGTGCCATTATATCGATTAAACATCTAAAGCAATGCAGGAGGCTGTACGGTACTGTATGTCGGATATCTTTTCATTCTGTAAATGCAAATCTAAGGAAATGTATTGTTGAACACGTGGCAACTGAGTAAAGTTTTGATCGCCGATGAAATAAACACAGTTATTAATAATGAGCCGAGCACCCCCGTTCCGTGTGCTGATGAGATTATCGATACTCATTTGCACTTCAGCCTCTTTGACAAGGAGACTTCGCGGGCTAAATGGATGGAAGGCGAAGAGTGTGTTTGCTGCGTGTGGGTGAAACCTGTGAAAAGCCTGTCGTGGATATTTAATGACTATACTTTACCCTCTCAGACTATAGAGTATTAGACAGTTGCCAGGCAACAGCGTGTTAGCCTGTCATGTGCGTGCCTGAAGCAATTAAAAGGGAAGTGCAGTCGGAAGGACTCCTAGCATGCACCGCAGCGGGGTGAGACATACGGCTCTGCTGTATACACCGAGAACGGATGCTGTTAGCGTTGGATCATTTGGCATTCTGTAGAGGTGATGAAGCATTAGCATTGTTGCATGTGTTTATGTCTGGATGTACTGTAGTAATGAAACAGGGCTGTGTTAAGGTTTGTTGGCTTGAGCGAGTAAGTCCCAAGTGCCGCTGCCTCATAATATGATCGACCCATGGAAAGTCCGTGAAATGCAATTCAGGTCTGATCTTAAATATAAAATGATTGCATTGTTAATTAATTAGTAGCATGACTCATATACTATTATAATTACCGTAATTAATACAACTAACAAAGGAAATCCAACATGAAAGAGCTCAGAGAAAACACCATCTTACTGTAATAAGACATCGCTTATTCCCAACACTGTTTCTTATTTATGGTGATGAGTTAAACTAGAAGAGATCAATTGATTTTTTTTAAATAATTGTATTAATCTAACATCTTCACAGGGCTGTTAAGCATGATTTAACATAATAATCGCAAAGCAAAAGCATGCACCGCATCAAGTGCTATTCTACTGCATCTGTGTTACTCATTCCTCCTAATCATATACAGTGTATTTGTATTAATCTTTTTCTTTTTACCTTGCTTTTGATGTATATCATATTGCATTTTACTCATACAAAGGATTTAAAGAATGACTTTTCCAGGCTGAATTTTCTATCCCTTGTTTAAACAAGTGTTTAAAGGCTGTGGTAGCTTCTCATTTCCCAAACGACCATGTTGGAAAACACATCCGATGGTCATGAAAAATATGTTACAATGCTTCAGGAAGGGTCAATTATTGGCCTGCATCGAGCAAAGAAAACAACTAAGGAGATTGCTGAAATTACTGGAATTGGTTTAAGCACTGGAAGGATAGGGCTACATCGTCATCTTTGAGGACAAAACGTAGTCAGGAAAAATATATATGAATGACCGTGATCGAAGATCAGTTAAAAAAAAAATCTCAGCTATGTTTAATAGTGAAAGTAAGAGCATTTCCACACACACACGATGTGATGAGAACTTGCAGGATTGTGCCTAAACAGCTGTGTGTCCATTACAAAGCTAACCAGGAAAAAATGTTTCATGGAAGCGGATGATGCAATGCACCCATCATGCATCAGGTCTAGGCTGGGTAACATTATGGGGCAATATGCAGGACATTTATTTGTTTATTTATTTATTTGGCCAGGCAGTACATGAATAGCACAATGGATGAAATTGACGTAAGCAGTTCCTTAGGCATCACCGAACACGTGTAACGTCTCCACGTCCTCTGTCCCACAGTGACTCAACTCTGGATATCCCCTTTCCAGTCTAGGTTTTCTTTTCATTAAAATGTATTATCTTTTCAGGCGTTCTTTGGAAAAGATTACATTTCCAATCACCCGGAGGATGGAGATAAGATCACCCGTCTCCGTGAGCTCATGTTTGAGCAGGTAATTATAGCTCCACAAAAGCAGCTCTATGCACACTGATAGATAAAGGTGGTTCAAATCATGCATTTGATTTCGTCTTGATTCTAACACACATCTACTCCCTATCGCAGGCACATATTCTGGAGTATGGCTTGGCTGTGCACGAAAAATTCGTCCCACAGGACATGCGTCCGCTGCACAAGAAACTTATCGATCAGTTCCACGTGATGCGATCCAGTCTGGGCATACAGGTCAGTTTAGACAGACACGTACAACATTCACATTAAGGAAAGAATTAATGAGAGGGCCAACACGATCTCCTTTTTCCTCTCTCTTTAGCCGCAGGAGTTTCCTGCATATGTGCGTGTCAGTCCTCTGCATTTTGCCAATGGCAGTCCCCGAACCTGCAGGACTCCTGTCCCTAACGCCATCAGTCCAGACGGAGGACGAATAGTGGCACGGCGCAGGTTTGTGTCCATTTCATATCTGATAATGAGGCTCACTGGACAAATTTTTTATATACACAGTATATTTCTTTTTTTGTGTAATGTATAAGTAAATTAACTGGTTTGTATTGTATTAGTATATGTTATGTTCCCTACAGTGTGTATGAAATTTAACTAAGAGATAAAGGTAATAGGACAGGGAATGAAATCAGATTATTGTTTCATGTTTACAAAGGACTTGTAAGTAAAAGTTTTTCTTTTTAATTAAATTATATATTACCCTTAAGCATAGACATTAATTTTGTGAAATTCATCAGGGTGTCCAAACAGCCATATAAAGTTTCATTATAGGCCTAATCCAGATTATATAAATATAAAACTCAGGCTTGATCTTTCTCCTCGGGTTTGATAATATACTGTGAATATATGCATATTTTCACTGCAACAGAAAATATTCAAAAGTCAACAGCAGGGCAAGTGAACTCAATAAGGACTTATAACAGTAGTTAAAAAAAAAAACATTTAATAGGGCAGGTTTATGTGCAGAATACATGAATTACATTTATTTAACCAGTTATTCTTAATTTTTTAATTAGAGCCTAATAGAAAGTCAGTGTTACAATGATTTGGCCCGTTTTGCCAAAATATTACATTTTCTTGCCATTTTCAAGCAAAGTAAATCCTTCCCAAAATCATCTGAGTGATTTTTCCTAAGGAAATATGGAAATCATAAAATGAATTTCATGTAGTATATTTGTATTCTGTAATAAAATATTGGAACATGACACATGATATTTATTCATTTTTATTTTATTTTTTACCGAACACTTCCCCTCTTTTAGCTGGCTGCATCTTAAACCACCTACAGTACTAGTGTACTGCATACTGTACAGTAGTTTAGCAGTCTTGTATAGTTCTACGGTTTACAATGCGACATTTCCTTGAAAATATCGATCCTGGCCATGTCACTCCAGACTTGATCAGGCAACGCTTGCTTAAAATGGACACTATAATAGGTTGTTCCACTACTACAGGTGTCCTTCATGACAAATATATAGGTCTCAATATAGAATTGTTCTATAAAATATCTCTAAGAGAGAAACTTTAGGTGAGTGCATACGAAATTCACCTAAAAAAAAAAAAAGCTCATAACATTTTGCTAATTAATCCTCAGATGGACAGTACACTATCTGAAGACATAGTGTTAACCAGTATTAATGTACTGTATTTAAAAACTCAAAAGCCTGGTCCATCGAGTCTCCTGTGTCTGTTCCGTTCCAGCCCTCTCAGTTACCCGGCTGTCAATCGCTACTCGTCATCCTCGCTGTCATCACAGGCCTCCAACGACGTGAGCAACATCACAGGCCAGTCCGAGAGCTCGGATGAAGTTTTCAACATGCAGGTGCGTGCATGTTTTTGGGCAGTTAGAGGGGCAGCACGTTATACTATAATGTTAATATCTAATTTATTTATATCTAGTAGATTTCGTAGTTCCCTTTTTTACCTAATAAATAATCATTTAGAAAAGCAGCAGCATTTACTGTAAATACAGTGCATACAATGTGTTCCTTACAACTATTATGATTCATAATTGAACAATTTAGATCTGAGTTGCTGTTTACAGGAAATGCTTAGATTTTTTTATAGCAGTGGTCCAACAAATAGCTTATGAAATCTTACGTGATTTACTGTATAACATCCATTATGGTCATGTCCAGTGTGTCTCCTCACCTCCAATTGTCCCCCTACCTGACCCCATCCTCTAAACAGGATCATATCACCTGGTATGACATATACTGTAATAATGTTACATATGTTACATTTAGATGTGTCTTTGAAGTTCCATGTGTTATAGAAAGACCATGGACATCCACATTTAACTCAGCTAAAGATCACTTCTCAGTGGAAGAGGACAACTAGTGTGATTTATATGCCTATTTATTGATCACATTGTGGTTTTCTTCTATTAAACAAATGCTGGAACATGACAGTGTAATTCAGAAACTGGTTCATAATCTAATAGCATGTCCACAACCTTGAGGGAGGGATGAGAGGTACATAGTGCTCCCACATTAATCACGGCTCTACAGCCAGTCAGGGGTGTCTGTGAGCTCGCGCAACGGAGGGAGCGGATAGCGCTGTCCTCCGAGTGTGTTACGCCGCCCCCAACGAGCGAGCGAGCGAGCAGTTTCGAAAAGATGCGGTTGGCTGGTGTCACATGGTTCAAGGAAACACGTGATAGTCGGAGTGGTAGTAGTAACATTAATGTGGGAGCCCCCTAGTGACGGGGAGGAATTGGACACGACTAAATTAGGGAGAAAATCGGGGGAAAAAAAAAAAAACATTTAATTTGAGGAGAATGAAATGAGTAATAAAACACATGAAGATAGTTTTTGGAATTTTTCTGTCTGTCCGTCTGTTGGTTTGTGCACACATCACGTTCAAACTACGGGAAAATATTTAATGGGGTTTTCACAGGTCTATTTGGCCAAGCATGAGGTAACATACTGTACAGGCTTTGTTTCATCACAATCAGCCCACCAGGAAGAGGAGATATACTACTTTGAAGTTTAAATGAAAAACGCCCTTATATCATAAAAAATTCAAACTTGGAAAAAAAAAAATCATTAGTTCATCTAAATATTCAACAGATACATTTTTTAATATGGCACATCTAGTATAAAACAAATGTGAAAAGAAGAATTAACTCTCATTTCTCATCAATCACGACATCATTATTATTGTAAAATTTTAATTTTCATTGCAGTACATACAGTAGGTGTTACTGTATGTTGACCTGCTCATCGGCTGTTTTTCTTTCCACAGCCAAGTCCGTCTACCTCAAGCCTCAGCTCGAACCACTCCGGCTCTCATAATGTGAACAACTCGGCTCCCTCAAGCAATAGAGGTGAGTGGATGCATACATAGATCACACTCTGTGATTCATCAAGCTGCAGTATAGCAAACTATAGTGAAACGTGACTGAGCTAAATCTTTTATTCGTCATCATCATCAGTTAGCATACTGGGTTCCAGGAGTGGGTGTGTATTTACTGCATTATTATGCTGGCTCATTTGGTCAAGGCTGTGGGTTACTGATCGGAAGATCGGGGGATCAAGCTCCTTTTTTCCATATACCATTGTATATAGTACCACTGTATTTTTGACAGTACCAGAGTACTTATTTGCTGATATAGTCCATGAACCACACTAGAGTTCTGCCATGGTACATTGGATGTACTGTATAACAACAATGGATGTACTATGGCTTTACCATGTATTGTACTGTAATATGGTACTGTGGCACAATTACTGTACCAGGATACTGTCACAAAATATGATAGTAATATTTATGTATATAAATATTACTATCATTGACAGGGCCATTTTACCTGTTATGGTACCCTCCAAATGTTAATGAATCAATATTACATGAAATGGAGCGCAGTTGTGCTGAATATCAGCACCGCTGTGATATGAACACGGTGCTGATGTTCCGTACAACATCACCTCGAGTGTGATAATGCTTTTATACAACAGTTCCATTTTTTTTTTGGTTTATTTAAAAAGTGATTTTCCTCCGCACAAACACATCCTTCCGCAAAAGGAGGAGCTAGCGTCGAGATGATGACCAACAGTTAGTGTAATTAACGATTGTTAGAACACCTTTGATTCATATATGAGTGATGCATATACAATAGTTAAACGTCCCAGTGCTGTTGTACTCTGTTATCGTGGAATTCCTCTCATCCAATCAGATTACTCGGGTTGGAGCTACAGTAACTGCTGTTATAAATGGTGAATTCCATGGTACTTACTGGGTACCACGGTGACGACCAGTGTTTAGCCGGTGCCTAATTCAGTACTACACTGAACCAGTACTAACAAATCTACAGTAATATGGTACTGTAAACACAAATATATCATATTAGATACCTGCTGAATTTTGGTAGCCACTGTCGGCCATGGTGTTAAACTAAGTATAGTGTAATGGTACACGCCCCAGTACTGTAGATACTGAAGTGCTATAGGACCTACCCTATGGCTATAGAATCTTTCTGTGCCTACCCTGGTAATCTCTTCAGTACCGCCTTAATACTGAGGTATGTTATGGTATGTACCATACTTATACAGTCAATTTTCCAATGAGTTGTCACCTTTTGCCTTTTAAACACTCACCACAACGCTCACCTCTTGCCTGTAGATTCTCTCCCATCAGCGTCTCCACTGCCACTGGACAAACACAAGCATTCGAAGGAGAACGCATGTCTCTCCCCCAGAGACCGACTGTGCAGTGGCGTCTTCTCCAACCCGCTGGACCCCACGCAGGTGAGCCAAGTAGATAAAACTCCCTCAGGTGTGTGAAATGTGATGTGACCCGTTTCTGTGTCTTGCTTGCCTTGCAGAGGATGATGCCATTTCAGATAGACGGAAGTCTGCCCCGTTGCGAGGCCAGTTTCCCCACGGTAGAAACCGGTATGACTCCTGCTTAAGCTCTAAATATAGTAAAACATATATAGAGGACCGTGCAAAAGCTTCAGTCATGGTAAAAAAAATAGACTAATGTTTGCTTAGATGTTTATTTTAGGGTGGCACGGGGGGGGAAGGGTTGCCATGACATAGCCCCATCCGGCATCTGTCTTGAGCTTTGATTATCCGTCTGTGCAAAGTTCTCCTCGCATCCATACGGGACCCCTCAGGGTTCTCGGGCTCTATGACTATTTGCTTCTATTTACAGTATAGTGTCATTTTATTAAATAACTTTTGCATGCATGTTTGGCAAAGGAAGCCCATGAAAGTGGCAAAAACTGGAGATGAAGTAAACTTTTATATTTTCAAGAAAGAAGCAAGAGAAATGCTGAAAAGACTTCAAGAACAGAGGAGCCTTTCTGTAATATACTGTATATGTATCTGTGAAGTTAAACGCGGGAGACGGAGAAAAGTCTTCTGCCAAACAAAGCAGTGCGGAGGTAGAGGTCAACGAAACTTGTCTCCGCACTGCTTTGTTTGGCAACTCCAGGCCTTTTTACTCCTCTTCTGAGCGTTCCTCGACTCAACAGTCTGTGATTATCCAAAAGAGAACTTTGCACAGTACCCTATGTGCTACAGTATGAGCTGACGTGACGTGGGTGTTCTGTTGTTATATCGCTCTGTGTGTATGCTTTGCTTGCTTTAACAGCGGCTCAAGGCAAGAACATAAGGTCTCTGTCTCCTATGCCAACCTCAAAGTCTCCTCAAAAGGTAGGTATCGTTCCCGGAGGGCAGGAACCTCAATGCGACAAGAGATATGTCAATTAAAATGCATACCTTATAATATTAGACATCCATTATGAGTATTTGAGTAGTCATGGTGCATAGAGCATATGAAATGTAGAACGATCAATTCTTATGGAATCTTTCCATGCAATATAAACATTAAGATTTAAATACTGTATACAATACAGAAATCAAATAATTCTTATTAACATATTGCTCAGGAATTAATAGCCACCCTGTTGCTCATACAGAACTCAGCCCCTCCCCTCACCCCGTCTCCTACTGACGGTTTGCCCGCGGGCAGCTTAGCGTCCCACTCACCCGCCCGCTCGGGTAGCTACAGCAGCGGCATCTCGTCTCTCAGCCGCTGCAGCGTGTCTGAGACGTGCGGCATCGACGCAGCACCCGAGCCGTCCATTCCCGCCATCCTGCCTGCCGACAGCGCCATCCGGCGCGGCAGCAAGACACCGCCACCCTACAGCGTGTACGAAAGGAACAACCCGCGCCGTGCCACCCCACTGCCGCACAGCCTGTCGGTGCCGCCTGCCACAGACAGCACCAGCCTGCCCGCCAAACCTCAGCTGAGCCGCACGCAGAGGATCAACTCAGAGCCGCGGCACAGGATCACCCCGCGGAAGGTCTCCCAGCTGTAGAAAGTACAGTACAGTACAGTATTTATCCTTAGCACAGGAGTCGCACCTGGAACTGTCTATGCAGCTCAACCAGGTTATTGTGAATGTCTAGTAGTAAGTCACAGTGACTGGACACAGTTGACGTGTAGTCTTGAGGATGTTTCGTCATTGAAAACTAATACGCTTCACAACGGTACCACCAATCATCATTCGACTTGACTTTGGCTACTAGACAAAACCCAAGTGGTTACGCCAGGAAAGCAGGAATATATTACACAAGCAGTTTTATTATTTTTAATTGAAATGAACATAATCACTTCTTCTTTTTATTTAAAAACTGCAGTAGCTGTTTTGCTTGCTTTAGCAATGAACCCAATCTCCCGGGGTGTGTAATTAATGAATATCCTGTATAAAGGCAGAATCCAGTGGGTTTGATCTTTATTTTCCCTGACTTACTGATTCTTTCGTTTTTTTTATTATTATTATTATTATTATTATTTTTATTTAAACTACTACATACTCGGCATGACGTTATTTCAGCTTCAAGTAATCATGACCAATTATCAAATCTGAACGGAAACTGATTCCGCGGTATATATCTTACATATTTTCCGATAGTATACGTTCATAGCTAGTGAGACTCGTGTACAAGTACAGCATAGCCGTTACGAGATTAGAATCCTCCTCTAAAAGGGCATATAGTTTACAGTTTTGTCTTTAGATCTGGCAGGTCCACATACCACTTTAGAGCAAAGGTCTGAAACATACCGGTATTTTTGATAGATGTACAAAAGCTCATATCTGTACAGTATTCCGCTTCTTCGACAACAGTTTGTTTTGTTTTTGTTTTGTTTTGTTTTTTTAGGCCTTATACATGGACAAAGATGTGCAGCTAGTCCTGCATCTTGTTTTACCCGCTTTGTCCTTTCTGGAATGGCTGAAAGGTGCTACATACAGTATTTCTTAGTGTTTCTTTCTGACGTAGCCTTGTAGCTGCCGAACCTGCCTGACCGTTAATCGTGCAATGTAATGAAATCGTGTGGTCTCCAAGTATTGTGCCAAAGAATCAAAACTATTAACATTTCTGTCGGTGCGAGTAGCTAGGGCAGCTTAGAGCTCACATAGCCGCGTGAATGCTTGTGCTTGACAATGTGCTTTTTAATGCAGTGCGCTGAGGCCTAGAGTACGATAGCATGAGGCATGTACAGCATCAAGCAATATAACCGGTGTTAGTTTCCTCGAGAGTGCGACTTTCAAAGAATGCAAAGTCCCAGACTGGTTTTTGCAGTGATTTCGGAAACGTGTGCTCAAAGAATTTGGTTAACAAAATGTTCAGCGATCAAAACGGCTTTTTGGTGTGCCATATTTTGGAATGTAGGTGAGCTGTCTTGGATGAAAGGGGGAAAAAAATAAATAAATAATAGTTGACCTTGAGTTGTATTTTAGGCGGTCATGCACAAACATCAAACCAGTTTCTGACTGCCAAAAGCACAACAATCATGGAATTAAAGGAGCACTGTACTGATATTTTTTATTAGATTTTCATTCTTCTTTTCAGGGAGCCCCTAAAGGAACATCTGTGTAAAAACAAACAAATAATAATAATAATAATAAAAAAAAAAAAACTCTCTTAATTATCCACCACAAAGTTTTTTTTTTCTCTTTTTTTTTCTTCTAAAATATGTGTCTTTTTAGGGGCTCTGTATGTTTGAACTTTGTTTAAAAAAAATGTAAAATATTTAACATTATTTTTTAGAAATTTTTTATTTTACTTTTTTATGCCAATCATTGTTGGATTTTTTTTCTTTTATTTTAATGATAATGCAGGACACCTTCATACAGTACCATGATTAAACATTCCTCCCTTTTTAGATTTACCCGAAGCTGTGTTAACATTTATTAACTTGACCATGTGTTTAAACAATTAATGAGACAAGTGCTGATAATCGGGTCTAAAACAAATTGCAATACTTAACAATCAGTATTATTATTATTATTGTTATTATTATTATTATGGACACTGTGTCTGTCCCGTGTGGATAGCTGTCTCCTCCAGATTAGACAGAGGACGGTGTGTGTCCTCTTTAGAGAATGTATTTTTTAAAAAGCTTGCAGGTGATAATATTGTAAACTAAGAAAACAGGTTGGGCAAATACCATTCAATGATAAATGTATCCGTGTATATGTGTACCGATGCCTGAAAAGTCACTTTTCCTATTAAATATTTCACCTTCTGTGTGCCAGCACAAATTCTACAATTGCCAAAAAAAGGGAAAAAAAAATTGTGAAAAAGCAACAAGAACGACAAAACACCTAATAGCTGTTCACTGCCGATCTGCCAACCTGAATCATTTCATGAATGATTATTAATATTGTAAGAGACCGCGACACAACCTTTTGAGATTTTAATGCTTGTTTAACTTGTTTATAGTTGCTACTACTGTGACTCTGTTTGTCAGAATATTGTTACTATAATGTTTGCACCTAGTAAGAAAAAAAATATTCTGAGAAAAAAAAAAAAAAGGCCTTCGCGTTGTCTGAATTTTATATTCAATTATGCTTGATGGAAGACAGAGTAATAATCATCCAGCTCAACTTCATACAGGGTAATTTGAATAATTCTGGCGCTAACAAAAAATATTTCAAGCCATTTTTCCCACAGTGAGACAGACGAAATATTAAATATTAATCTGTGCCAAAAAAATCTAATAAAAGATGAACCCGCACCTGAACGATTACATCAGTGACGCTAATGTTAACTATTAAATACTACTAATGGCACTGAAGCTGCACAGCTAAACTGTTTGTTTGTTTGTTTGTTGTTTGACCATCACTGTAATTTTATTGTTCTTGTATAGAAGCACAGTTTTAAGTCGATCATTGGTTTCTTAAGCAAACCCAAGTAATAGCAGCTGAAGTGGATTCAGGCTCGGAAACGCATGACTCTGTAAATGATGGCCATTAGTATGTTGCTTGTATGAATGACTTGATAAACAGTGCTACAGTTGTGTTCACATACGCCGATGCTACTGAAGTTGCTCATTCTAGGCAATTTTGTAATTTTTAATAGATTGCCTAGTGACCACTTTTAGACAAATGAACTGGTATTCTTGTATTATCTCTCTTTTTCTCTCACTTTGTCTCACCTTTTGTATGGATTAGGTTTGATTTTTTTTTTCTTTTCTTTTTTTCAATTTTTTGAACCTGTAAAGTTGTACTTTATATCATATAATGGGATGAAAGTATTCCATATAGCCTGTGTTACAGATTTTGTACAAACTGTGTTTATATGAAAATGTAACCAGTTCATAGGCTTTGAATGTTGCAATGAAAATTTTTATTTGTAAATGTTGACTATTAGACATTAATGAATAAAGGTCAATTGATGTACAAATGGTTAAAAGAATAAAACCATATTAACATTCCACTATTAAAATCACTTATGATGCACGTTAGTTAAAAGTGTGGATAATTAATTGTGTTATTTAATGAACTCGTTGACATTGACATGAACAGAACCTTTGCGCTGAACTTTACAATGGATGAAGTATAATGAAAAAACAAACAAACAAGTGAATGTATAAAGCATGGTCCAGATTAGTTGAGTACCAGAACTGTTATCATCACTCACTCACTCATCTTCTATACTGCTTAATCCTGTATTCAGGGTAACAGGGGGCCTGGAGCCTATCCCAAGACATATTGTAGGGCACAAAGCGGGGTACACCCTGGACAGGGTGCCAATCCATCGTAGGGCACACACACATACACTCACACACTCACTCACTCACTCACTCACTCATTCATTCACACACTTCGGCCAATTTGGGAATGCCAATTAACCTAACTTACATGTTGTTGGTCTGTGGGAGGAAACCCACCAAGCACAGGGAGAACATGCGAACTCCATGCACACAGAGACGGGAATCAACCTGGCCGGGAATTGAGCCCGGACCCTGGAGGTGCAAGGGGACAGTGCTAACCACTATACCACTGTGCCACCTCTGTTATCATCAATCATAAGCTAATATCACTTCATCTATGCTTGAATAATTGTTCAGTGCCGTATTTAAAATTAAGTTTGATAAAAAAAAAAAAAGTCATACATTTCATATTATTTGTAAATTTTTTTTTTTTTTTTTTTTACATTTTTTAACTTAATTTTGGTTCCGTTTTAGTAGGGTTTTTTTTTTCTTTACTACTTAAAAAACCTAAGTGTGTTTTTTTCCCTCAATATTATAGCACATATGTAACGCTACTGTAATATGACCATATAAATATGACTATATTAATAAAAGTGGTAGGATTATCACTAAGGCATACCTGTAAATAAATTTGGCATTATTGGACTATCCGTTCTAGAGAAGCATGCAGTAGACAAAGCAGCCTAAAATTCTCTTTTATTTTTGCTGTTGTTGAAACCAAAGGTCACTAATTACAGTACTTACTTGGAACATCATCTTGTCTGGGGTCTCACCCCAGTTGAGTAGATTATAGTCTGCTCTGACCGAAAATAACGGCATGCGGGCTTTGCTAATACGGAATATGTGAAATCATGGGACGAAATAAACAGTTTTTAGGCTTAAAAAAATAATAATGCAAGTTTACGATAAACATTATCTAAATAACAGTAACTTATAAAACTGACTGTGTCAGTTATTTGCAGTTATATATATTTTGTCAATATGTGCAGTCTATATACAAGTTTGTAGGACATTAAAACTAATTTATATTACTACAGAAATATCTACTGTATAGTGGCTAATTAGAAATAGGATTGGTCTTAGGACACTTTTTTCATAGATGACTCAATAAAATATCCTTCTATAATATTTGCTCAACTCTGGTTTCCTCCCACAGTCCAAAGATATGCAGATTGGGCTAATTAGCATTTCCGAATTGCCCATAGTGTGTGAATACATGTGTGAGTGTGTCTGTGTGTGTCTGTGTGCTTATGCCCTGCGATGGATTGGCCACATCTAGGATGCACAAAGTATTCTGGGATAGGCTCCAGGCTTTCCGTGCCCCTGCACAGGATAAGTGGTATTTAAAAAATGGATCATTAAGGCTTATTGCTCATTAAGGCTTATTCCCTGGTATCAAACTTTTATTCCAGGTTTCAGATATTCACCCACTTATAAATCCACTTTGATAACATTAGGCCAATGTTATCCATTCTGGAGGATGTAAACATTGGACCAACGTCCGCTGGTTCAGTTTTGACATGCGAGAACATTTTAGTCTCTAAAAGGGCCCAGATGACTTGACGCCATGCCACTGGGTACCACTGGGCCAGTGATGGGCAACCAAAAGACTTCTCCAATCTATGAATTAATAGGAATTAATTTTATGTTATGTTTTGTTATATCGTGCCTGTTATACAGTACGCGCTATCGCTGTAGATGAGTCGCGGTCTGATTCAGGGTTTCCTTGCTCGTCGTATACACCGTCACTGTAGTCTGATCCAGGGTTTCAGTAGCTATGAGCTCAGCCTGATGTGCTGTGATGTTTACCCACAGCTGTGAATTCATCAAACCATGTTTTTATAGATCTTGCTTTGTGCATTGGGGCACGGTCATGAATAGAAATCCGAACTGTTGGAAGCATAGAACTGTCTAAGATGTCTTGGTATGCTGAAGCATTAACATTACCCTTCACTGAGGATAAGGGTCCTGATTAAAACACCTGAACTCAACAATGAACATGTTTGTTCATATTGTGTACTTTTAATCCCTGTATGTCTGTGTACTGTGTTGTGTACAGTGTAGAGTTGAACCTGTCGTACTTTAGGACCGCGCGGACAACTACGTCGAGTGGTGGTGACGTGTTAACGGAGGGCGCGCGGATCACAGTGTAGGTGAGTGTACAGTGAGCGGCGCCGGTTAGAGACGCGCTTCCCTTTACTCGTTTATTCCGCAGCATACACTCGGTCTGAACCCCCGCGGTGAACCGGTTTTACACAGAGCTATATAAAGGCGTCGGAAAACCGAGTACAACAGTTAAATAGTGTGACACTTGGCGTAATATTAGCAAGGTACGCTAGCGTGGCTAGCTAGCTTCGGCACTTAGCGTAGGACTCCGGAATTGTGCACGTGCACGTTGTGCTCGCGCGCTTTACAATGAACGTGCATGCATCAGGCACAGATGTCTTGTGCGCGCGCAAGCATGACTGAATCCAAGGCCTTCATTTATCACGTGGGCTCTAAGCAAAGTTTTATTATACCATAAATACATATGGTCATGCAGCTTGTTGCACGAAAATGAGTGCTCATTTCAACCCATTTTAGTGCTGTCTGTCCTCACTTCAACTGTGTTGATTGGCTTTTTAATTTAATTAAAGCACTTGTAATTCATTTGTGGTGGGTAATAGGGATCAGTGGCAGGTTTCTGGCCTGCCATAAGGGAGGCTTGGGTTCAATTCCCAAACCCAAGCTGCTGGATGCAGTGCCAGTCCCAAGCCCAGATGAAATGGGAAGGATAGACCAGGAAGGGCATCTGGCATAAAACCTGTGCCAAGTTTTTCAGTCCAAAGGCTAGGAATTCATTAGTGCATCCTTGGTGTAATGGTTAACACACTGTCAGGGTTGAGGGTATATATATATCCTGTGGGATAAGTGTGATAGAGAGTGACTGATTTGTCACTAGCAAGAAAAACTCTAAAATGTGCCACACAGAGTATTCAAAACCTGAAAAACATTACAATTTATAAGATAAATGAATATGTTTAGGGATTCATAAGTGTGTATATATATATATATATATATATATATATATATATATATATATGTATATACACACACACACACACAGTATAAATATACTAGTGTATATTGTTCTTTGACTTTTGGCTGTTCCCTTTCAGGTCGCCACACAAATATATATAGATAGATGGATAATATTAAGAATATCATTATCATCATAATATAACATTTCAATATATAACGTATAGCAATAAATTTAGTATTAACCCTTTGCCGGGAGCAGCCGAAAGAGCAACAACAATTATATTTGTAATTGTGTGTACATATGGCGGCACGTTTGCATAGTGTTAAACACACTTTTTGATAAATTGGCACCCTGTCCAGGGTCTACCCAATGTCATGCCCTGAGTCTCTGGGGGTAGGCTCCAGGCCCCCCGACCCTGCATACATATAATTTTACATGCACTTTGAGGTTGCACAATCCAAACATTTGCACTGATGTACAGGTGCATCTTAATGGTTAATAATGGTTAATAATGGTTGAATATCAGTAAAAAGCAATCGTCTGTGGCACTGCTGATACGTTCTGAAAACCCAGGTTGCACTGATAGCGGCCTTCAGCTCTCCTGTATTGTTGGGTCTGGTGTCTCACATCTTCCTTTTCACAATATACCATAGATGGTTTTGGTCGGCCAGTTTGCTGGCCAATCAAGCACAGAGCTTCAGTACAATATAGTAATATTGTGTGTCACAAAAGCAATGTGAAGTTACGTGTACTACAACAAAATTAAATTCATCATACATTCACTGGCTTGGAAACCTGAATAATTACAGTAGATCTTCGCCCTTATTTTATTAATTTCTTCTTTAAATATAATAGGTCCTTCGACTATTTTGGTATGGCATATGATTACTATCCTGTAACCATAAGTCATTATTTGTATTCCATTCATTTAACATTGTCTAAGTCTTGCATCAACTGAAAGACATTGATACAAATATTAGACGTTCGTGCACATACCTACTGTATTCTGTCCCTTTGCTGCCAGGATTTGCTGCTGTTAACAGTTAGGACACATAAACACACGTGTCCATGTGGTCAACTGCAAACTTTAGTCAAGCATGAAGATGTTGATTTCAGATCAGGGGCAGGAAAGAAAACTTTGACGCTACTATGATGTAAATCTCACTTGACTGTAGAAAGTCAGATATTGATGTTCCAGCAGATGTTCCTGTGTTATTTCTGACCATGTGAACCAATGTCCTCTCAGCTGAGACCAATACAGTGGAAAACAGCTCTAAGACAAAATGGCTCCAAGATTCCCCTTGCGATTTAAAGGCGCAGAGACAACACTGTTACATTCGGCGTGCAAGATTAATTTCTTTAGGCGCGGTTACGGTTTATGGCCCCATCATGGCAGTGTTGAGATTGGTATGCTTAACATTGTCTATTCGTGTCAAAGGTGTACAAGACTCACTTTGTCGGATCTAGGAACAGATTCCTAGAGCAGAACTCATTCGTAAGACGGGGACTAACTGTATAGACATAATTATGGACATCATGAAGTCATACAGCAGCTACATCCAGAATGTAGTCTGGATCAGTTCTGGAGTTCAGCTAAGATTCTGTGGCGATCATCTCATAGTGTGTATATTTATTTAGTTATGTATGCAACATTGTAAGTGCAAATAAAACTACAGGGTTCCTAACCCCTGGAAAACGCTGTAGACGCATAGTTTATTTCAGTATTTAAACAGAGCATCTTGTTTCACCCTCTGCTGGGTGTGTCTAAGGTGAGAAGAATGATTTTCGGATGAATCCGTGTGGAATGAGGCGAAATTATTACAGATCAAATTGTGTCACGGCGATGCTTCAGTCTCGAGCTGGAATTCATGAAATTGCTTTTAATCGCTGGTTGAAAAGCAGAAAATTGGAAGGATAAGGATAAATACGCCTGTTTCTGTAATATCAGTTTGGACCTTGTCATGTGGTGTAATTGCATGCATGCAGTGACATGTCAGGTTTCAATCTGTCAGGCTTGTATTGATGTGTGCTCCTTGTAGCTTTAACAAAATCTAGTCATATGTTTGTTGACTAGACAAGCCAGAAACTTCACTGACCCTGCCTGAAAAATGCTAGCTAACATAATTTGTCATTATTAAGTTGGATGAATGCATTGTGCTTGTTCTTGGATTTAGTTTGCTGACTTTTTGTTTGTGTTTATATAGTACTGTACATACCCGTGCATCTCTCCACAGTTATGAGAGAAATAACCGCCTTTATATACTAGGGCACTTATCCCAGTATTTCACTAGTGCGTGGATACCATGAAGGTAGAAAGTTTTCTCCGAACATTGGAAACATAATCAGGCTTCCTGTTTCACGTTTAAAACACTGGCCTTCCAGGAACATCTTTAATGCCCAGAACATGTGGAAATGTCTTGGAAGTGAAGCCAGGATTGTCCAGGAAATAATTCCCAGCCTAGTACTGTGCAGATGGTGTTTGTGAATGATTGTGTGTACAGTTCCTACAGACACGTGCAATTTGTTGACAAGGTATCCATCGATTTTCAAGGATCAGACGTTCTACTCCGTGAATGTTCATGGAAACGACTGCATCAGGCTTCAAGGCACCTCGACCAGGACCCTGTCACGGATGTACGGAAATATTTGCAAAACACAATGCAAATGTTCTATTGCGGCCAAGCAGTATCATCACCGTACTCTGCTCGAAGTTTTAATAAATGTCTGAAGGTTTTACAATGTCATTCATGAGAAATTTCATCATCAAGTCCTGGTTTGACTTCAACGGCACTTCTAAAAAGATCAACCATCTTTTGTACCTATTAATTATTCCACCTTGTAAATACCGCTCTTCCATATGGTTTCTATCATGTGTGCAGTCTGTGGAAGTGTGTGTTCCACCTCTGAGCATGTGGGCTCGTGGTGAGAATATGGGTTGTCTGATTATCGAGAGATTAACGAAAATTGGATGCTGTGAGATGAGGAAAAAAGTGTGGACTATCATGTGTTGCTGTGAGGAAAGCAGAAATTTCTCTCACCAGGCTCTGGAAAGCGAATTGCCGTTAGAACGGATTGACAGATGGTACTTGGTAGGGTTCTCCATATATCAGCACAGATAGTTTAGCACTGCTTATTGCTAGCGCCTTCGCCTTCGCCTGGTTTCCACTCTTCTGAGAGGAAAACTTCACAGTGAGTTGTTTAATAAAGAGAAATACAATGTCAGTCATCACCATAGAACTGTGTGAAGGGGGAGGGGAAAAGGAGAGTGTTTGTCTTTTCCATGCCAAAGTCTGCCAGAGCCAAAGCGCAGGCCATGGTGGCGGCCCTTCTGTTGAGCTACTCGGTTCAGATTTTCCCAGCAGGACGCTCTCAGATTTCAGCGATCTCCGTCTTGGCAGTTGTTATTATCCTCTCAGCTCCTGCAGCCCCTCTGAAGCCGGCGGTATCCTCAGCCTCATCAAGCGGCTTAACGCGAGACTGCATGTGGGCTTTGCTAGGAAAAATTGGATTATTACCTTCATGCAGCATTTGTCTCGAAACAACCTTGATTAAAGTGGGTTTAAGTTGCCAGCATGCTCTTGACTTTACAGGTTTTTATGGGCTTACTGTGCTGCTTGGGTGTCAGATCCCCTTTAAGATTAGAGGTTTGAGTGACACCGTCACAGCTTGTGAGGCTTCGTTCAGGTTCGGTCTTTACCTAAGGTTTTACTAGTTCCATAGTTAACATGGTTAAACATCTCAATTCTTTGGTTTTGTGAATTGAGTAATTCCTGGTTTAATTCCTATCATAGCTATATATCAATGTACTTGTTATAATACATGCTTTTTGTTCTATAGTAATTGTTAATTTAGACAGAGTTGTACTGTAGGACTCCACCAACGACAATACAGTACACATGGGCCCTGACTTACATTAACAACTTATGATTTTTTTCATCTCATACTAGTGTAAAAGCCTTATGCATTCAGTAGAAACCACACTATGATTTTTTTTTTTTTTAGCATTTCATTTATTTATTTTTTATTTTTCACTCAAAATTAAAGACATATCTTTGAATTGATAGAAAAATTTTATAATTGACAAATTATGTTTGGAATGTGTTGTACAGAGGGAGAAATTGATTGAGTTACCTATTATGATTCTTTTGTGTGGTAATTCATGCATTAACAAAAGAATCAAGCCCAGCCCATGTACACAAAAATAATAATTTATTGATTTAAAAAATATATAATTATATTGTATCTTCAAATCAGCCTCAATCGCTACAATCACTTTAATTTTAATCGATAAATCAACGTGAGTTACAGTGCGTGTATAAAGTTTTTTATTTATTTTTTTTTTTTTACTACTGCTATTTTACTACATAACTAAACTTTTTTAAAGTACATAGGTTCAAATTTTTTTTGACCAAAGAAGGAAGTAAAATAATGCAAAGTAATGCTAATCTTACCTTCCTGGAGAGAAAAGATTAGACGAGCCCCCAGATTGTAAAGTTTTAAAGTTGCGTAATGGAATAAGCGAGTTGCTCGGTCTGTCCGCTGCGCTTCGATAAGCTTTACTGCGGCAAGGAGAGACCTTTCTGACAGACAGCGTGTTACTGTGTCTCATGGCGCTCTTAAAAAGCTTATCGAAGCACAGCGTACAGACCGAGCAACTCGCTTATTCTACTATGCAACTTTAAAACTTTACAATGAGTAATTACAATATAATTTGAAATACAGTGAGACCTTGGACTGCGAGTAACTTGGTCTGCGAGTGTTTTGCGCAAGCGTCACTCGCATGGTCAACATCTGTGTGCACGTGTGCTGTTTACTATAACATTGTGACCGTGTGTGTGCGCATGAAGCATTTTCTTGTGTTCAAGTGTAGTGACTGTTTCTTAGTAACTGTAAGAAGGTTAAGAAGGCTGTAGCAGTGCGAATGAGGTTCCTTTTTAAAGTCACACAAAAAGAAAAAGATTCCAGTGACCAGATAGAGCAGTGATCCTGTTTGTTTGTGTGTTTTTTTTTACTTTATATTTTGTGTTAGTCATTTTTATATGGATATTATTGGGTTGTGGAATGAATCATCATAATAAGAAATAGTTTAATAAGAAAAGAAAAGAATAAGAATAAGAAAAGTTTCCATTAAATCTTATGGGAAAAGTTGCTTTGATATATGAGTGCTTTGAATTACAAGCACGCTTCCGGAACAAATGATGCTCGCCATGCAAGGTTTAACTGTATATTTCCAGCAATCTCAGATCAGACAAAGCCTCTTGCAGCCCTTTTAATCTTTGGCGCCCCCATAAGGTGCAGATACCAGTTTGGGAATTATTCACACATAGGCAGGCAACATAGCAACTTGTGTCGTACCTGTAGAAGCCAATTTCTAAGTTTGTTTAGAATCGTAACAATATATCGTGAAATCGTGTAAATCACGATACTAACAGAATCGCAATGCAAAGCGAATTGGCACATCGGTATCGTGACAATATTGTATAGGATGGTCACTGGTGATTCCCACATATAGGTCGTCTGTCAATTTTGACAACACAGTTGTTTACTGTCTGATTTGCTCAAAATAGCTACAAATTGTTTTAAATAATGAAAAACTACTAGAAGTTCTCTATTATGCATTGAAATGCTGTGTAACTTGTGGTGGCCGTTGTTTAAATGTCATGTGTCTGACAAAGCTAACGCTAATCTTCCCAGTCCAGTCCGTGCACCAAAAATCCTTAAACCTAAAAGAAGAAGCACCAATGCTCTCACAAATCACTAGTATTTGGCTCTGGGTTATTGGTTTGAGGATTTGATGATCCGGGTTCAAGCCCTGCAGGCGGATGGGTGCCACACCCTATACTACCCAGCCACTACATCCCGTGACGGTGCCAAGCCCAGATAAAATGGGAGAGTTGTGTCAGAAGGGGCGTCCGGCATAAAACCTGTGTCATGTTGTTGTGGGGATCAGGTGGTCCGCTGTGGCGACCCCTTAACGAGAGCAGCCGAAAGAAAGTTTTTGTTTATTTTAGACAGTTAAAAAAAAAAAAAAAACTAGAAAAAACTAATTTAAAGTGTGACTTCATTCTCAGTCAAAAATTTATTAACTGAATCGGCCAACACAGATCGATTAAATTGCATAATTGATTAAATCACATCGTTCTGTTGTCGCTGTGAAAAAATACTTCACTTCACAATCCACTTTGGTAACAGTAACTCTGCTGCACGTTGTGCCTCAAAAACATCGCCCCACTACTGATTACTTTCCAATAACAGCAATCTCTGAACTGTATTAAAATGTCTTATACTGTATGCAGTATAATATTTAATATCTAATAGTGCCTTCATTATGGCCAAATGATCCACATCCCATGCTGTTGTTGAGCTACAGTGATCTGACTCGAAATGACCTCCGCTGTAGCAGTACTGTCATTACAATGGAGTAAGCAGACATTTCTTTCTCCTCACTTAGCATTTAATTTGTTTATTCGAACTGGCAGAACAGAAGACGGTTATAATTGGTTATAAAGACTCTTCTGCACTATAGTGATTTACACAGTAATCACACTGTTCAGCTTGATGAAAATATGTTTTGTTTTCAATTTTTTTATTAATGTTAATGGTCTGTTTGGGGATTTCATAGTTATGTGGCACGTTCGAGTCAAACCAGGACTTTTGATACAGAATACAGTTCTTTATTTTTCTATATTAAAAAAAAAAACTTTTTACTTTTCTATATAATTCCCACAGAAATATGCGCCTCTTCCACAAGCTGGTGACAAGCTATCCGGCGACTTTCAGCGAGCAGACGTTCCACTCTCTTTCTCGTTTTTTCAAAGTCCTGATTTGACTTGAACGCTCCTTGTACTTTGTCCTCAGTTAAACCAAAAAAAATTATATAATTAGGCAAAAGCAGTGCGCTGTGAGAATACATGAAAGGCTGCTGTTCAGTTCCCTTTCAGGAGTCATTAGGTATTGTAATGAGGATTCAAGCAACAAAACCATAAGGCTGCATTAAATCTGCATTAAAACCTACTTGTAACTCATCTCTCTCTCTCTCTCTATGTGACATGTTTATATCACAGAAATAACCTTTCATCACGGGTTAACTTGAACATGAAGCACGTTAAAGTGTAAAAAGGAACAAAATGTACTTCTCTGAGTTTAAGATCATTTTCCAACACTCCAAAATAAAATAAACAAGTCAAAGTAGTGCACATTGCCCGTATTCGTTAAAAAACAACAGCAATATACAGTCTGTTTGGCTGCGATCGTGTTGATGGGACTGGCATCTAACATCGAATTGAGCAGTGATTTATGGCTAGCAGATGAAAAAAACAAACAAAAAAAAACAAACCCTTGCCTGCTCAGCAGTCTCTTATTTACATATTGTTTATATAAAAACTCTAATTTATGCAGAAATGGAGACAGAAGGACAGCGTTCAGCAGGCTACAGTTATTGTGTTTATTATTAATATTATTGATGATACTAATAACGAGGATCATGATTTCAACCCCAAATTATGATAATTTTTTTAATTGCATGGATACATCATAGATGGATTGCATAAACGTAGCGAAGGGACTAACACGCATATGGACAAGAATGCTGAAGGATCAGGGTTGATGTGTGACAGAATTGAGAAAAATCGACAAATTTGTAGAAACAAACAGAAAAAGAGGCACAAAGAGATTATGTCAAAACATTCAAAGTGTCAAAACAGGCAGAGTGTGGATAATTTTTGACTCACCCTTGTAATATTACAGTAAGTTTGTTGATGACTATAAATTAGTAATAAAACATTTGGTATTGTAAAAAAATTATAATAATAATAATAAAAATTCCTCTTATAGAGCTGGATTTGCCAACAATTACAATTTAGCATTTTGTAATCAGTGACGTATGTCCTTGTGTACCTTCTTATGTGTTGAATGTTTTGGAGCATTTGCAAGAAAAAGTGTTAACGCTTTCATTATAGCAGATATGAATGTTTCTCTCACCTTCTCAGTGCTGTGTTTTTTTTCCCCTTCTGTCCTTACTTTACTAATGTAAGACCAAAAAAAGCAGCTTGTAATATTACAGAAAAATTAGAAAGCACAAAATCGCCCCACTCCCTGCCTCCGCTCAAAAGCATGGCCAGTGGAGATGATGTTAATAACTGTTAATTAAACATCGCCTTACATAAAACTTGAGCCACCCAGCAACCCCTCAGCGACACCAGGGGTTTGCCGGAGCTGCACAAGCGCTTTGTGGGATCTTCAGGAAATGCACTTTTCTAATGAATACTTTTATATTTTGCAAACTTTGCTTTTAAAGAAAATAGCCAAATAACACCAAGGCTGAGGGTGTACACATTATTTTTCTACTGACACCACAATGAATACTGTTATATAAATTAATGATCACCTATTCTTATTGGCCTCTTTAATAGGAACAGCTTCCCTATTGTTCTGCTGCTTATTCATGCAGTTAGGTGAAGTAGGCCGTGTTCACATTACCAGCCTGAAGTGACTCAATTCTGATTTTTTACTGTATGTGAAGCAGATTTTTTTAGGGCTGTCTGAACGCACAAATCTGTTGTTTTTCAGGTTCATCTTTAATATGCGCTCCTAGATCAGGTTCATATCCGATACACGGTCGTGTGACTTAAATCAGAACAGGTAGATCGGAATTCGTATGACTTTTTGCCTCTGTGCATACACACTGTAAGGTGGTGTCTGATGTCAGTGTGAGGATTTCATAGCAACGCTAGCAATAGCTTCTAAAACAGCGACAGCAGGCCTGTCGCTCTGGCTTTATTTCTTTCTTCTTCTGGATCTCAACAAATACAGCTGACTAGCTGCTTTATTTTCGCTAAACTTCCAGCCATTGTTTGAAATTCATGAGTGGTCGCACAAACTCATGACCTGTTTTAACCCAGATGGCGCGAGCAAAGACGCTTCGATCGGACAGACGCGTCCACTTTAGATTCAGATAAAAGTCAGTTGTATATACACAATGAGCAATGTGTAATTGAGCAATGTGGCTTGTAGTGTGAAAATACCCTTAGTCTTCTCTTTTACAGTTTTGATGACCTTTATTGCAAAAATAAGGCAACCTCAGCTCACCGTTCTGTATAAACTCTTTTTTTGCTTTTTGCATCGTTCTGTATAAACTCTAGTGTTAGACCGAGATGACATTTTTCCTCTTCCTTTTGTTTGAAGTGAACATTAATTTAAGCTCTTGATGTTTATCTACGTGATTCTATGCCTTGCGTTATCACATGATTGATTGCAACGATGTAAAAATATAGTTTTTTTTTTTTTGTAGAGGGAATCCCTGACTTATAAACATTCAAGTTACGAATTTCTGCAGATATGAACAGATAGCGGTTCTACTTCTGGTTCAATCACTGAAGTAGCTCACGTGTATTGTACAAAAAATAGACACTGCAGTGCACCATTTACCAATATTTACAATTATATACAATATTTCCAGTGTGTAAGTGAATGTATAAAATATCTGGTATATTGTATGTGTGTGCTTGTGGGGCTGCGGGAGACATGAGTCGGCCTCACCTATTACAATGAATCGGTCCGGGAGCATGATGATGGAAAATGTCTGTCCTGTAAAGCTGTCCTAATGGTAATTAATCATAATTTTGGAAAATCCTCAACAAAACAGAGTTCACAGTCCAATAGGGTGGAAAACAGTTCTGAGACAAAATGGTGTCTGGGATTCCCCTTGCAATTTAAAGGCGCAGAGACAACACATGTCGGTTATGGTTTTTGGCCACATGATGGCAGTGTGGGGAAAGGGGACAGATTTAGTCAAGTAGATTGGTAAGCTTTACATTGTATATCCATGTCAAAGGCGTATAAGACTCACTGTGTCTGACTTAAGAACAAATCCAAACTTATCAATGTGCTTTTGGAATGGAACTCGTTTGTAAGTCGAGGGCTCATGAGAATATAAAAATGTGTAAATAGTTTTTGAACTGTATAGTGCATTTCGAAGGCAGTAAATGTCTCTGTCTTTGCAGGACATGGCTCAGACAGCAGGACTCGGACGGAAATATTTGAAATCTTTCGTGAGCGGATTCTTTGTGGCCATTCCTGTCACAGTGACGGTGTTGGATCGCCTGGCGTACGTGGCGCGTGTGGAAGGCGCGTCCATGCAGGTGAGCTATCGATCTACCGTAGCTGTAAGAAGAATAATCCTTGGCTGTACTTTAATTGTTCAGTAAGTAGACTTTAATTTGGCTGTTTGTTGAGCAGATGAGCAGTATGGCAGATGGTTTTGCCTTCCACCTGTTCAATTCCCCTTTGCTTCTTCATCTGTGGTGCCCTAACATTTTATTTATGAATGGCTGTTCCCGTGCCTGTTCAGCCAGTGAGTTTATTCATTTATTTATTTATTTATTTTAAATGAACTTTTGGACACTGTTGAAAGCTGACACCAGTTCAGCACAAGAGAGGATGTCTGAATAAAAATGACAGAGCAACCATCTGTGACAGAGATAAATTCCTCAGCCACAAGCTCTCGTCAGGTTATTTTATTTTTTTTTGAAGAAAAAAAAAAAGCAAAGCAGATAAGAGATATTCTGTCAATTACCCAGCGAGCGTGAAATGACTCGCAGAGATCTGGCTTAATGATGCGCTGGATTCCTGCGTGTCATATCAGTGCACGCTCATGCTCGAGAGTCTGTCGTCACACCCAAGTTGTTTCATAAACTGCCACAAAAAGGAAAGCATGCTATTTAAAAAAAAAATGCTTTCATTAGCATGCACCATGTGTGGGTTTGGATTTTGTTAAAACGGTAAAGATGTAACACCAGGGGAAGTTCCAGTTTTTTCCTGGCAGTCAGGGTTTGTTAAGGACACAAGCTTTTAAATACGATAGAGCTCCGTTTATAATTTTTGGAGCAGGTTTGAAAAGTTTGTCTCTAATAATAAAAATGTCCAGCCAAAAAAAAAAAAGTCACACATTTCAAGGTTTCATTGATTGTCTTTAGTTTTGATTAGTCAGTTGAAAAGAAAATAATTTGTTATGCTCTCAGAACCACTCTTTCACATGCTTTGCGTATCGCTTCAGTAAATTCAGGTCATCAGATGACTTACTTTTATTGTCACACTAGCCTACTGTAAGAACCCGCCGTTGACAAAGAAGGCGTTTTTAGAAATAGTTAAAAAGTTGAGCTGACCAGCTTTAATGTAATCAATGATATTATTATTATTATTATTATTATTATTATTGCTATAAAAATATTGAGTTTAGTTTTTCTAATTAATATCTATTGGTGCAGGTGTTTGTTTACATTGAGCAAGTATTTTATTTTAAAGTAGATTATTAAATCCGGCCCATAACTGTTCATAACATCGCTTTTCCTTAACTTGTTGAATTCAATTATGACACAGGTTTAACTTCCGGCGAAATATCTAAGTACTGCCAAAGTTTCATTAAATTCTGTCCAGTGGTCGATTTACAGTAAGACGCACACACTGTTTGTTGCAAACGGTCAAAAGTTTATAATCTGTCACATAACTGCTCATAATTTCCCTTCTACTCAATCATTTTGATTTCATTTACGGCGCGTGTTGCAACTTCAAGCTAATATCTAAGGACTGTCCAGTCCGTTTTGCATGACAAAATCTGGCTGGACAGACATCCAGACAGAATTTTTTCTGAGACTGATTTTGGGTCCTTCAATGTATGAAACATAAATATATAATTGAAATAGCAAATTCTGACTAATTTACAGACATGTACAGATAATGTAGATAATGATAGATAGATAATGTGGCTGAGCATTGACCATCTGAAGTGACCCCAGATCATAACACTGCCTCCAGAGGCTTGTACAGTGGAAACTCTGCATGATGTGTGTGTCGCTTCATGAGCCTGTGTTTTTACCCTGACACACACATCGCTTTGGAATATGGTCTCTGGACTCATCAGACCACATGACCATTTTCACTGCTTCAAAGTCCAGTCTTTTACCATGCATCTTCACTAAGCGTTTAAGTGATCTCTGTTCATGATTTCTTTCTTCCAGGAAGTCGAAGGTTCAGCACATTCCTTTGTGTCAGAGAGTTCTTAATCCAGTTTCAGTAATTTCAAATCTCCTTAACTGATTTCAGTGCTTTCTGTGTATTTGTTAATAAAAGCTGTTATGTGGGTACTTGAGGTAAAAAAAAAAAAAAAAAAAAAAATATATATATATATATATACACACACACACATGGACAAAATTGTTGGTACCCTTCGTTCAATGAAATAAAAACTCACAATGGTCACATAAATAACTTTAATCTGACAAAAGTAATAATAAATAAGAATTCTATGAATGTTAACCAATGAAAGTCAGGCATTGCTTTTCAACCATGCTTCAACTGAATTATTTAAAAAAATGAACTCATGGAACAGGCCTGGACAGACATGATGGTACCCCTAACTTAATAGTTTGTTGCACAACCTTGTGAGGCAATCACTGCAATCAAACGATTCCTGTAACTGTCAATGAGACTTCTGCACCTCTCTGCAGGTATTTTGGCCCACTCCTCATGAGCAAGCTGCTCCAGTTGTTTCCGGTTTGAAGGGTGCCTTTTCCAGACGGCATGTTTCAGCTCCTTCCAGGGTCAGGGCTCATAGAAGGCCGCTTTAGAATAGTCCAATGTTTTCCTCTTAGCCATTCTTGGGTGTTTTTAGCTGTGTGTTTTGGGTCATTGTCCTGTTGCAAGACCCATGACCTGCGACTGAGACCCAGCTTTCTGACACTGGCCAGCACATTTCTCTGTAGAATCCCTTGATAGTCTTGAGATTTCATTGTACCCTGCACAGATTCAAGACACCCTGTGCCAGATGCAGCAAAGCAGCCCCAGAACATAACAGAGCCTCCTCCATGTTTCACAGTAGGGACAGTGTTCTTTTCTTCATATGCCTCATTTTTCCATCTGTGAACATAGAGCTGATGTGCCTTGGCAAAAAGTTCCATTTTTGTCTCATCTGTCCATAGGACATTCTCCCAGATGCTTTGTGGCTTGTCAACATGTAGTTTGGCATATTCCTCCAACAATATTTTTTTAAATTTTAAACAGGGATATAACAGGGTAAACATGCAACGTTCCAATACACATTTTATAGCCCCCTTATAAAAGCCTATACCACCCACCCCACCCCTTCCTGACTCCAAGCCAGCTATACATGTATGGGAAAGGTTAGACGCCAGGCATATTTAAAAAAGGAGAGAAATGGAAAAAAAAATAATAAATGAGCTGGAAGTTTTTGGTTCTGCGTGCAAAAAAGATTAAATAAATAAATATTAAATAGGAAAGGAATCAAACTATAAATGTATATGAAAAAAGCGAAGGAAGGGCCCCCACACCTGTTGAAATTTCAAGTCCGAATGGCGAATTGAGTAGTGAATCTTCTCCAGGGATAAACAGGACATAATATCTCTGAGCCACTGAGCGTGAGTGGGTGAGGTGGCATCCTTCCACTTGAATAAAAGAGAACTCCTGGCCAGTAGTGTCGTAAAAGACAACAAACGCTGTTTAGCTGGAGTTAGACGCTTATCTTCCTCTCCAGTGATACCAAAAAGAGCAATCAGAGGGTCTGGTTCAAGATTGCATTTCAATATGTACGACAAGGTTTTAAAGACATCACTCCAGAATTTTTCCAAATTCGGGCATGTCCAGTACATATGAATAAGAGACGCCTCTCCGCTTTTACATTTATCACAACAAGGATCAACGTCTGGGTAGAAACGGGAAAGCTTGAGTTTGGAGAAATGAGCCCTGTGTACAACCTTAAACTGTAATAAAGAGTGCCGGGCGCATAAAGGAGGTTGAGTTGACAAGCTTGAGAATTGAATTCCAAGTGTCGTCTGACAGTGTCAAATTTAGGTCTTTCTCCCAAGCAGTTTTGATTTTACTCAAAGAGGTATGACTCAACCCCATCAGTCCACCATAAATAGTGGATATTAGGCCTTTACGCAGTGGGGACAAACAGAGGAGATTATCTATAATATTTGCATCAGGAGCCTCAGGGAAATTTGGTATTGATGAGCTAATGAAGTGTCTTACTTGCAGATATCTGAAAAAATGAGAATTAGGTAAGTTAAACCTCTCAGAAAGCTGTTCGAATGACGCAAACCTATGATCGATAAACAAATCTTTGCAAAACTTAATGCCCTTACTGTACCATTCCTGAAACACTGAATCATGTAAAGAAGGTTGGAAGAGATGGTTAGAGACGATAGGACTGGAGAGAGAAAAGCCCAGAAGACCACTGTGCTTTCTGAACTGAGCCCATATTCTCAAGGTATGCCTAATAACTGAATTATTGATTGATTTAATTGAGGGGATGGGGAGTGCAGATCCAAGGAGTGCAGAGACAGAGAGGTCTTTGACAGAGTTTAGTTCCATTTCCACCCAGACAGGGCGATTAGGTTGATTATGAAAATATGCCCAAAAGATGACACATCGAATGTTTGCTGCCCAGTAGTAAAAACGAAAATTAGGTAAAGCCATGCCACCGTCTCTTTTAAGTTTGGCATATTCCAGTCTGGCTTTTTTATGATTTGTTTTCAACAATGGTGTCCTACTTGGTCGTCTCCCATGTAGTCCACTTTGGCTCAAACAACGACGGATGGTGCGATCTGACACTGATGTTCCTTGAGCATGAAGTTCACCTTGGATCTCTTTAGAAGTCTTTCTGGGCTCTTTTGTTACCATTCGGATTATCCGTCTGTTTGATTTGTCATCAAGTTTCCTCCTGCGGCCACGTCCAGGGAGGTTGGCTACAGTCCCATGGATCTTAAATTTCTGAATAATATGTGCAACTGTAGTCACAGGAACATCTAGCTGCTTGGAAATGGTCTTATAGCCTTTACCTTTAACATGCTTGTCTATAATTTTCTTTCGAATCTCCTGAGACAACTCTTTCCTTCGCTTCCTCTGGTCCATGTTGAGTGTGGTACATACCATGTCACCAAACAACACAGTGACTACCTGGAGGCCTATATATAGGCCCACTGACTGATTACAAGATTGTAGACACCTGTGATGCTAATTAGTGGACACACCTTGAATTAACATGTCCCTTTGGTCACATTATTTTCAGTATTTTCTAGGGGTTCCATAATTTTTGTCCAGGCCTGTTCCATGAGTTCATTTTTTAAAAATAATTCTGTTGAAGCATGGTTGAAAAGCAATGTCTGACTTTCATTGGTTAACATTCATAGAATTTTATTTAATTATTACTTTTGTCAGATTAAAGTTATTTATGTAACCATTCTGAGTTTTTCTTTCATTGACCGAAGGGTACCAACAATTTTGTCCACGTGTGTATATATATATATATATATATATATATATATATATATACATACACACAATACAGACCAAAAGTTTGGACACACCTTCTCATTCAAAGAGTTTTCTTTATTGTGTCCTTTAGCCCAAACGCGTCTCTTCTGCTTGTTGCCTGTCCTTAGCAGTGGTTTCCTAGCAGATATTCTAGCATGAAGGCCTGATTCACACAGTCTCCTCTTAACAGTTGTTCTAGAGATGTGTCTGCTGCTAGAACTCTGTGTGGCATTGACCTGCTCTCTGATCTGAGCTGCTGTTAACCTGCGATTTCTGAGGCTGGTGACTCGGATGAACTTATCCTTCGCAGCAGAGGTGACTCTTGGTCTTCCTTTCCTGGGGCGGCCCCAATTTTTCGGACTGACTGACCTTCATTTCTTAAAGTAATGATGGCCACTCGTTTTTTTCTTTACTTAACTGCCTTTTTTCTTGCCATAATACAAATTCAACCTCTTTGAATGAGAAAGTGTGTCCAAACATTTGGTCTATACTGTCCTTCCCAGAATTGAGCTCCAACACGTTCCAAGTTGATCTACTCAGTTCTGCCATTTTTTTGCCAATTAAACCTGATTTGGCGAGAGGAAGCAGAACATGGCTCATCGATATTTACTTTGTGATTATTTCACAGGCAACGACGGATTCTGAAATTAGAGAATAATTACAAACTGCTTCTTTAAGTTTTGAAAATAGGTTATGCCGAATGAAAAAAAATTAAAAAGATGCAAACAGATGAGAGCTAGAGGCCGTCTCTAACCTTGTGTTGTGGGTCCTGGCTCACGGCTCATGTCACTGTTGAGGGTGTATGCTGAAAAACGTGTTTTTAATCTACCTGTCAGCCTTCGCTGAACCCCGAGGGATCCTCATCGCCCGATGTCGTCCTTCTGAACCGCTGGAGTGTGAGGAACTATGAAGTGCGGCGCGGGGACATCGTATCAGTCGTGTGAGTAACTGGCATTTAATTGACTCGGGGCAAATGTAGGACACAACAACATTACTTCACATGCACTTAATCCGAGTTACGTTCCAAAAGCACTGATTCTTTTTTAATAATTACTTCAATGTCTTTAACTTTAATTATTTCCGATTACATTTCATGAATCTCCACAAAATTGCCCAGAACATTTAGGTGAGAGGATAAGTTTTAGTTTGCAAAAAAGTCAAAGTTGTAATAGTGTAATTATTCACCCCAGTTGCTGTCAAATCTTTAAATGACTTTTTATGAAGAGAGTCACATTTACAGCATTAATCGCTTAGCGTGTTAATAAATTATACATTAGCACGTTTTGTCAGTAGCTATGATCATTCTACTCTGTATTGCCCCCTAGTGGAAGAGTAAACAACAACTCTTTAAAAAATGTTTTTTAATGGCTTCTGCACCATGTGGTTGCGACATGTTATCAGGCTATCCATCTATGTGTCCATTGAAGCGTCTGAACCACTTGAGGATCTCACCAGATGGCATGGTATTTCAAAAACGAGTGGTGGAATGTTTGCATGATTTATATGAAATTGTTACTGAAAACAGAAAATCGATTCCAAATTCCTAAAATTGTTTTCCTTTAATAGCTACTCTGTCTGTTTGTCATACGGTATGTCTGCGAACGTACCCTGTGCGATTTAATCGAATATGCAGTATAATTGATCTTTTGTTGGTCGATTTTAATGACTGAATCCACAGGTGAGTTTTTGCTGAACACTTTTTAGGTTATTTAGTTAAACTTACAAATTACAAATATACCACAGCTTTTTGCAGGACATAAAACCTGCTTCCACCTTCTTTTTCTTTATCATCATTCCAACACTTGTACTTTATTTATGCTATTTAGGGCCCAAGCACTGTAGTGCGCAGGGGCCTATTGTTTTCGTTAGGATTGTTTATTTATTTATTTATTTATTTTTCCCACACTTTTGGTACTTTTGGGGGTCTTAACATACTCAAAAACTCATCAAAATTTGAAATTAGGTTCTCAGTGGGGCTCGGCCCGGGTTTCGCGCTGCATGTCATCAGGTCTAATCAACAGGAAGTGATTTATTTTGTGTTGTTTGCAAAACGCACCCAATGTAATGTGATATACTCCTCCTAGGGAATTTTTACAATTCGCACCAAACCAGGCTAATATGATGTAAACAAGTTGCCGATGAAAAATTGCGGAGGGCTTTTTGATATCTCGAACGGTTCGGCCGTGGCGACGCTTTAAAATTATGGCGAATAAAAATAAAAAGTAAGTGGCTAATAACTTCTGTGTACATTAAGTTATGCACATGAAACTTTACAGGTGTGTTAAGAGTAGGAAGCTGATCACATCATATGATAATCATGAGTCTATGTCATAGCGCCACCAACTGGCAGCAGGAAGTGTGTCATATTTGGAAATCACTAATATTTTGTCCTTTACTTTCACCTGATTTGCTTCAAAATCAGTCAGAATAATGAAAAGACGTGGATCATTTGACACCATGAAGGATTTTTTTATAATTTGAATCATCTTGCTATGGCGACGATTTATCTAGAGAAAAGACATAAAATGAAGTGCAAAAAAATGAATCTTCTCATATCGTACGAGTGGAAAGACCTAAAATTTTATGGCTATACACTGAAACTGATTATGAGTAAGGCCTGAGTGCCTGGACCCCGGGCGTGGCACAGGGCCTGTACTGCGCCCCCTGGAACTTTGTAAAAAATTTAGCTGCGTTACTCATATCCACTTTCACATATATGCATGAGACCCAGTATAAATTTAGATCTCATTGAGGTGAACAACTTGCATACCCCATGTCATGGAATCCGCTGAACAGGAAGTCAGTTATTTAGCGTTGTTTGAAAAATGCACCCATTGGAATGTGATCTACTACTCTTACAGGATTAATATATTTTTGACCAAACAGGGTCCACCATAATCCCAAGACATTGAGGATCTAACATTGTGAAGGGCTGTTTGATATCTTACACGGGTCGGCTATGGCGAGCCCTTAAACCTACGGCGAATAATAGGAAACAGGAAGTGGCTAATAACTTCTGTATAAATTGAGTCACATTCATCAAACCTCAGTTGTAGGTTAAGAGAAGAATCCTGCTCACAATGACATGGGTATCGTGAGTCTCAGTCATAGTGCCACCAACTGGCAGCAGTAAGCTGTCTCCTTTTAGAAATTTTACTATTTACTGACTAATTTTCAGCTAATTGGCTTCAAAATCAGGCACAATAATCTGAAGACATGGGGGATGTGAAAATGTAAAGGACTTTTTTATGCGCTGAATTGTATTGCTATGGCAAGGTATTAATTTAAGGACAAATTAGGTACTTATATCGACCAACTGGAATGTCCTAATGTTTCAAAACTTTTTATGTAGAAAGAACAACTGGTTGTGAGTACATATGTTGCGTTTCATGATTTTGAGATGCTCATACGGCTCCTAACAATATTTTATATTGATGAGCTCATTTCACATGGTTTTGGCCTGACTCCTGTAGTAAAACTATGTCCACTAGATGGAGGTACTTCCCTGTTTCCTTGACTATGGCTTCATGTTTACAATTTAAACATATGCAGAAATAATAGAAATAAACAATACAAACATTTAAATTGCCCACTGTGCAACATTCAGTCTGGTGGACAAGGGCGGCGATATACACACCACACCACACCACACATTTTAAACACACACACACACACCCCTTACAAACACACACACACTCTACACATCGCTCATACACACATACCCACACATACACAATACGCACACACACACAAGCACACGTCACTAATGTTACCAGACTAAATAAAAATCAAAATATTATAAAAAAAATTATCCTTAGCACCTATAGTGTGTGGGTGAGTTTTTCATTGCAAATCAGTTTTGATATCTCAAATCGATCAGCCGTGCTAATGTCTTAAAGTTACACCGAAAAATGATTAATAACACACACATCACTAAGGTTAACACACTAAATAAAAAAATAAAAAAAGAATAATCCTTAGGAAAACAAGAGGGTCCTGCGCACCTATAACACACCTCTCTCACGACGCACACACGCACACACACACACTCATACGTCACAGACATTATATTAAGTGACACGGACAGTGATATCACATTCAGGAACATCCTTAAACTTACACCGAAAAATGATTAATAACACACACATCACTAATGTTAACACAGACTCACACACC